>CM052438.1:80901367-81044057 GCA_028533085.1 Varecia variegata
TCAAATATTTCTATATTCAATGAAAATGCTGTCTCTACACTGCTCCTTCATTAAAGAGCACATTCAGATATGTAACTTCAAATTTTAAAAGTTTCAGGAAAAGGATGATCTAAAGTTCCTTGCCCATTTGCTAGCAGGGAAATGCACTCTGCAACCTTCTAACCCCCTAAACTGAGCAGCTACTGGCAACAGGCAAGAAGACCTCACAGCTCACGAAATGGGTGAGAGTGGGATTCCTACGTTAATGCTGCAAACTCACTCTAGTCAGCCTATGAAGAGATAGGAAGGGCACAAGTCAGAACACCTGCGATACGAGAACTGCACCCCTCCTACACACCACCACCACCACCCCGCCCCTCGGCCCTGCCAAGGTGTCCTGGCATTATTACTTGCACATCCTCAATTTTCTCCAACTCTTTATGCCCACGGTCAAAACAAACAAAAACAAAAAAGCTCTTGGGTTTAATAACTCTTGTTTACACCTTAAATCAATTGTTTTTGCTTTCACAAAGTTAAGGTTAAATAAAGTATAGGAATTCTCCTGAAACCTATGGTACAGAATTATTTAGAATTAAATACAGAAGGCAGTGGAGGAGAACAGGTCAAACACACTTTAAAGCAGATCAGAAATATTATACTCTTTATTAAAGGAGCAACAAAAAGTCATGCTGCCTGAGTGATGATTTTGATCCAATCTGTAAAATAAGAGGTAAGTAAACACTTTTCAGTCTTACTGAGCCATCACTCTTGTTGTCCTGGAAACTGTGCATAAAAAAAGCAAGGAGGATGATGAATGTTCCTATATCTATGTTGACTTTTTTAAATGGTGCCAATTTCCTTTAAATTCTCCATTACTACCATCCCTAGTGTCATACCCTATCTCTAGAAGGTTCTCCTATATTTTTTTTACACTAAGCGAAGAAAAAAAATAAAACAAAATAAAACCTCACTGCTGGTGACACACTATTACCTGCTAAAGTTTTCTAAGGCAAAAGCACAAATACAAGTTTGCTACTGACTCTCTTCACTGATAAAAGGGCTGCATTCAGCAACAAAGGAAAAACACGGGCGATCTCCCTGTGGTTACTTAGGGATTATCTATAGATTTACAGCTGTAACTATGGAGAATGGAGAATAACATTAAGATGTCAAGACTAAGGTAAATCCTCCAGGTTAATTCTAGCAATGCTTTCCCCCTAATTGTCCCCTAACCCACTTCCCAATTCTCCCTTCCCAGCCAACTATTGCTCTGGGGTACCAGAGACTGCCTTTCCAAAAGACTGATAAAATAAAAAGAAAAAAGCGGCAGAGAATAAAAAAGTAAAAAAAAAAAAAAAAAAGGTGGGGGGGTGTATGTACATAACAGTAAAAATGAAGGCTTTCTCCCTTACCCCTGGAGAACCAACTTCACGAAGAAACAGAGAGACAGAGAGAGACTGTGTGGGGACAAGGTGTGGCGGGGGATTAACTATCAAAAGTATCCAGGCTGGCATGGTGGCTCACGCGTGTAATCCTAGCCTGGGAGGACGAGGCGTTGGGCTCAGAAATTCGAGACCAACCTGAGAAAGAGCAAAACCCCGTCTCTACAAAAATACAAAAATTAGCCAGGCGTGGTGGTGCACATCTGGAGTCCCAGCTACTCCGGGAGGCTGAGGCAGGAGGATCACTTGAGCCCAGGAGTTTGAGGTTGCTGTGAGCGCCGACCATGCCACTGCACTCTACCCAGGGTGACAGAGAGAGACTTTGTCACGAAAAAAAAAAAAAGAAAAAAGCATCCAACCACCACCTGAAACTAAACTCTTGAAAATGGCTGTAATCTACCTTTCAGAGAAACATTATTTTTTTTCTACAGGACAGACACCATGTAGATAGCCTTCTTTGAAATCCAAACAAGTGAAATCTCACTTCAATAATCTATCTTTTCATAAACTGATACCCTAATACACACACACCCCCCACCCCAATACTGCATGTATTGATACCTAAAAAATGTTACCACTTCCCTAACCTTACAAGGAAGATAGGTAACGCCTGTCTTGGAGGTAACTGTCATATTAGACTAACAGTTTTAAATTTATTTCTATGTGCGTAAATTTATTTATACTTTGACTTGTTTTTAAAAAGAATTTGAAGCCACTGATAGGAAAAAGTCTAGTACTGTGCTGTTCAATAAGGCAGCCACCAGCCACATGTGGCCACTGAACACCTGAAATACAGCTCACCTGAACTGTATAAAATACAGACCAGGTTTCAAATACTATCTCAGTAACTTTTTATACTGGTTACATGTTGAAATAATATCTTGGATATATGGGTTGAAATATATATTACTAAAATTAGTGTCAGTTTTTTTTTTTAATGTGCCTACTAGAAAACCTAAAGTAACATAAATTGCTTACATTTGCAGCTTCCTTTATATAACTGGACAGTGCTGGTCTAGGACATAAATACATAAAGAAATGATGGCCAGAATATTATACTTAAATAACAAAATTCCCTTACCATCTCAGTGAAGACCTTTGTCTCCTCCCTGCTTTCTACCAGACCACCAATCTCTGACCTTAACACAGTGCTTGGCACATAACAGGCACTAAATATTTTTTAAATGTAGTTGAATAGAGGCAATTAAGATACAAGATGAAAATGCAGTATGTACCAGTGGCTTCTGAAAGGTTAAGAAAATCAATTGGCTAGAGCACCCAGCAGAGGTCTAATATCTAGGCTTTGAAGGTAAACTAAAAAACTAAATTCTTATTACCTACAATATTTTTGATAGTCACAAAAAAACAATACTCTTTTACAAAATAAAAGCCAGCTAAGAGGCAAGGCTATCATGCAGCCATTCACACTTTCAGACTACACGCTGAAAGGACAGTTGGAGTAGAATTTTTCCTCTGCTTTAAATTAACTCTACACTTGGTATTTTCTACTTTAACCCACTGAAATTCTGACCTCTGGGATAAATCAGCTATGTTCAGCAAAATGCAGAGAGATTACTCATGAAACTGCAGTATACATTATATAAATTGAGGTAGTCAGAAGAAATACTTTGGAGTCTGTGAAAAACAACGGGCTGCTGAGAGCGGCCTATTGACCAGGAAAACAGAGAGCAGTAAAGGCTGGATGGCTTGCTTTAACCAAAGGTGTCACGAAGAAATAGCCGAGCAGTGATGTCTTCTGCCTTCCCACTCGAGCCCCAGGAAGGGCAGCCCGCCCCAGCGAGGTTGAACCTGGGTCCCTGTTCTCTGCAGGTGGGTACACTTGGGAAAGACCCTGAATACCACTTAGGTAAAAGCTGGTTTTTCTTTGAAGATATTTTGTTTCCTCACCTTCCCCAGAGTATGGGGAAGTTTAATGTTTAGGAGTATGAATGAAAGTTTAATGTTAAAGAGACTATTGATAGGATACGTCCACTCTCCTTTTAAAAGGCATTTTTTTTCCTATTTCTGATCACAACTTGCAAACATGATGCTTAAGATACATGGCCATAGTTTTCTATAAATTTACTCAGTAGTTGCCAATTACTCTGCCCATGTCTGGAATTCTGTATTTATTGAGTGAACTGAGCAAAATTCAGTACAGGACTGACTCTACTTGAGATTTACCAGGAAAAGGTTTTCCCAGATATTTTTAAAGATATTCTAAGACGTCATAGAAAGACAGAAAACTGAAAATATTGCCACCTCTAGGTTTTTTTTTTTTAATCTCATAGGGTAAAATGAGAACACAGGGAAATTATCACTTATTGCCTCAACCTTAGCGGCCCTCTAAAATTTTTTTCTACTTCCGTTCTCTTTCATGATGACTGTATTTCAGGACCAAATTGATGAAAAGGGCACAAATGCATCCAAAAGAAACTTATTCTAAGGACCCAATGCTGAAGATCCTAAAAATTCCACCAGAACTTTACATTTGAGAGCATAATCCATGACCTGGGACACGTATGTGCACCACGCAGTCTAAGTTACTCAGAACCTCAGGGACTTGCCTATAATCTGATGGACAATCCACCTGACCAGTCTTTGTTTAGATAAGCTCTTCAAATGAACAAAATGTTGTTCTGTGCTTTCTTTCTAGGTTGTTCTCATCCATGTCCACAGTGCATGGATAAATGGCTCCATTCCTAGTCCCACCCGCTCTCCACTCTCTTCTTACGGTGCCAAAAAGCTCCTAGTGTACTCCAGGGACACAGACCCAGGACCGTGCAGCTTACTCTCTCCCACGCCTCAGACCCTACATTCCAGTAATACTAGGGACACTAAAGGCTTATGGAGTTCTCCCATCTTCGCACTCATTGTTTCCTGAGCTTTAAACTCTTTTCCCTTTCCCATCCTTCTCTCAACTCAGACTGATCCTTCACATCTCAGCAAAGATATCACTTGCCCCAGAAAGCCTTACAGGCCCCAGCCTTGCCTACCCAAAGACTGGGTCACCCAGTGCCGCTCTCCACAGTGCCCTTCCCATGGCATATCCTCGCCAGCACCTCCTTGCCCCCGCATAGCAAGATCACTCCCTCTCTCGAAGAGGAGCATGAAGCCTCAATATTTAATAAAAATTTCCTTGAAATCAAGGAAATAAAGTCAAACTATGACACAATGTTTGACACGACAATTTGGAAGATTATCTTTAAAACTTTACAACAGGCATTTCAAACACGTGCTAGATGATAATGGATCATTTTTGAGTCTCCACTATGTTTAGTACTTAAATATTTTGGGAGGCTGAGGCAGGAGGATTATCTGAGGCCAAGAGTTCAAGACCAGGCTGAGCAATGTAGCAAGACTCTTGTCTCTACAAAAAATACAAAAACTAGCTGGGCATAGTGGTGCACATCTGTAGTCCCAACTACTCGGGAGGCTGAGGTGGGAGCATCCCTTGAGCCCAGGAGTTCAAGGTTACAGTGAGGTCACACCACCCACACTCCAGCCTGAACAAAAGAGTGAGAATCTGTTTCTTAACCACTCGCCCCCCCAAAAAAGTTACTTATCTCACTATGCCTCTAATTAGCAAGGTATATGAACCCCACTTCAGAGACAGTGAGGCTAAGTAACCTACCCAAGGTCAAGGAGTTAGTAATCAGTGGTGCTTCTATTCAAAAGTTCAGACTCCAACGCCTGTTCTCTTTCCTTCATGCCAGTGGTTCTAACAGTGTGGGCCAGGGTTCCTGGAGGGTCTGTGAGGTCAAAACTAGTTCTCCATGATATTGAGATGTTATTTGCCTTTTCACTCTCATTTTCCCTAAATAGACAATAGACTTTTCTACAGGCTTATGACTTGTACAGACTGTATTCAGAAGCAGATGTGAGAATCAACAATTGAGAAAATGTAAAACAATGCAACTAATTTTTTGTCTGGGAAAAGTTATTTTTCATTTAAAGACTGTTATTTATGTTAACACGTAATGGCTTATTATTTTAAAATAATTAACAAGCCAATACTTTAAACTTTCCTCAGTTTTAATTTCTGAGACAGTAAATATCAATCCTTGTAACCCACATCAAACAAGCTCTTTGGAATCCCTAATAACTTTTAGGGGTCTGAGATGAAAGGTTTGAGAACCGCTGTTCTATCAGCTACTGAAAAAGAAATATAAGCTAGGGTTTTTCCTTTCCCTGTAATTATCAAATAACCAAAAGCCTAGAGCTTCTACTAAAGAATATTTCCATACACCAAAATGCATAACTTTGCACATTTTGATCCGATGAATTTTGGCCTCTGTTATATTTTCCTTTGTTGACTTTACAATATAAAACTAATATTATCTTTAAAGATACTTAAATGTGTTATATAATTTAGAAAATAACCATTCAGAATCCATGAAACAAAGAGCACAACTTCTATTTTCAAAAATAAAAAGAAGGATAAGAGTTGACAAGCCTATCTGAAAGTGATAATTCAGTTAGCAAATTACATGGATATTTCAACCTAATCTGATAGCTTCCCTGCTACCCAGCATGGTTTTGAATCACCATTCTATCACATATGAAATACAAAATAATTTTAGTAGTTCTAAAATAATTAGATCAATTTGTTAGGGTAAAGTGTCAATCATTCAGAGGGAGAGAGATTTTTATAGATACATGATAGAATTTTTAATTATCCCCATCGTTATCTTCTTGGCAACATAAACTAAAAATCAAATTTAGTATTTCATAAATAAGGCTGTATTTCATAATATTTAAGCTGTTCCTTAAAAAAAAAATTCATTGCACATTGTGTCTACACGGGAAATGACATAATTATAAAGCAAGGTTTGCATTTCAGGAGATCAGAAACCAAAATCTAGAGCAGAATTAACACATATATACCATGGACAAGACATTATTGTACTAATAATGGGGGATGCATTACCCCAATCTCAACACCCTTTGGGGTGGATACTATTTTTCTTGTTTTACTGATGGCTCAGAGAAGTGAAATCACTTGCCCAAGATCACTGGGCTAACAGCATTAGAGCTGGGATTCAAACACTTTTCTGACTTGAAAGCCTATGTTCTTCCCAAGACTTTACGCCTCCCTAGTGTTGTTTTCAAAACTGGGTGCTTCAAATCTGAAGAAGCTACAAAGTTAAGCAGAAATAAGAAAGCAAATAAATACAATGAACAAAATAGAAAACACAATCGTACTTATAATGAAAATACCTCAAATGTCTTTGTCTATAGCCCTTTAAAGGTTTGGAGCTCGTCTACAATGACTCACTCGAAAAAGAGCGGAACACGCTTGGGGTCTCCCAGCGTAGCCTCCAGGGCTCAGGGCCTCAAGCGCCACAGATTGACATACGTCCTCTGAAATGCCCATGGAGGTATTCTGTACTCTTATAACTCAGGAAAGCTGGAGATCAACAATTCTCACTGTGCTCAAGAAGATGCTGGAATGAGAAGTCTGAGAAACCACTGCTCTAAAAAGATCCCTTGTTCAGTAAGAGATTTTCCAAGGAGTAAGAAAAGAATAATTCCTGGAAACTAAGTCACATTCATTTCTGGTCTAGAAGCCACCTAGGTTCTAGGTTCGCAGGCCTCAGGGGCAGCCCTCGTGGTCCGTTCTGAGGCCGGGTGTTTCGCTCTGCGGTGGACAGAAAAGCACGGCCAAGCAGCCGGGGGCGGCCGGGGCGCTCCACGCACCTGCGCAGACAGCCCGTCTCCCCTGCCCTTTCCCACTGTCCTCTGCGAGCCCCACAGGACCAGGACGGTGGGACGCTGGGAATCCCATTCACGAGGAGAACGGAAGCGCCTTCTCTCCTGGGCGGTGCCATCTGGTCGCTTTGTCCTCCATGCCTTCTACTGATTTCGGGGCTCTCCTGAGAATCACCAGGTATGCCCGACCACTGAGGGCGGCTCCCCCGCAACACCCCTTGTCCTGCGCCCCAGGAAGCCTTCCTGACCACTCCCCCAGCCCAGCCGAGGCTGAAGCTTCTGTACTAAATGCCTCTCCGCTGAGATGCCCCAGTGGCTTTATTTCTCCACCAGACCCTTTTACTTTCACATAGCTTCAATCCCTTCTGCTCCCACTACCTGATCCCTGGTACCAACTCTCCTTGAGGGCCTGGACAACAGGTTCACACTTCTCGTCTTTGCTTCCACATCTATCCTGTGGACTGTCTAATCAATATCACTGGCTCCCCATTTAAATCCAAATTCCTTAAAACAGAATACAAGAGCCCAACAATCTGGCCCTGACTGATACTTTACAACTTGAAGCTCCTGTTTCCCATGGCTATTTCCTGCAGCAAGCTCGACTTGTCAAGCCCTTGTTTAGCAAACCATCACCCAACCTGAAATGTCTTCATGGGTTCACTTTCCCTAGGTAAGTCCTAGCCAAATTCCAAGCACCCTCACCCGCTGGTATTTCCTCTCTCTAGACACGTGTCACATAATGATGATCTTTTACTGTTTTATATTTTCACATACAGGTCTTGTTTCCCCAAATTGATTATAAATTCATTAAAACAAACACTATGCCTTACAACTCTAAAATCACCTATGGTGTCCTCCAAAAAGAGTTGCAGTCCTAGTGGATGATCAATATATATTTCTGAATAACACTCAGAATAGTATGTACACATAGATATTAATTTCTTTCATAGACATAGGGCATAAGCACCAATTTATAATAAAAAGATATGTTTGTGAATACTAGAGCTTAAAACTTAAATCTGGACTGGGCAAGGTGGCTTATGCCTGTAATCCGAGCACTCTGGAAGGTCAAGGTGGGAGGATCACTTGAGGTCAGGAGTTCAAGACCATCCTGAGCAACAGTTAGACCCCGTCTCTACAAAAAATAGAAAAATTAGCCAGGCATGGTAGTGCATGCCTGTAGTCCCAGCTACTCAGCAGACTGAAGCAGGAGGATCGCTTGAGCCCAGGAGTTTGAGGTTGCAGTGAGCTATGATGATGCCACTGCACTCTAGCCAGGGCAACAGAGACTCTGTCTCAAAACAAACAAACAAAACACAACCCAAACTTAAATCTGTTCCTTTATAAACTGTGAAGGATAACAAAAATCTCAGCTTACAAAAAAGGAAGACTCCTTCTTCAATGCTATGTACCCAAATCTCTTAAGAAACCAAACATCTGTGAATTACCATTTACTATGATTTTCTACAGTTTATAATTTAAACTTATATTAAGAATCACCAGTTGGTAAAATAAGTATTACAGAAGTACACATTTTGTAGCTTCCCAAGGAAAAAAATCATAATATAAAAGGAGAGATGGAGGAGACTACCACAAACAAACACATAAAACTTTGCTGGAAGCCAAGTTTCAGTGTATTTTTAAAACAGGAGAAGGGAGCAATGAATGGAGAAAGAATAAAGAGAAGGAAACAAAAACATTTGTCTGATGAGTGTTCTGAGTCCATTGTCCATCTTCCTGCTGGCAGTAACCCAGCTCCTCACAGACAGGGACCCAGTCTTAGTTATGTACATACCCTTAGCACCTAGCACAATTCCTGGAAAAGGGAGATTCAAGAACTCTTGAATCAGGCCGGGTGCGGTGGCTCATGCCTCCTCCCACCTGAAGGTCAAGGTGGGAGGATCGCTCGAGGTCAGGAGTTTGAGACCACCCTAAGCAAGAGCGAGACCCCCGTCTCTACTAAAAATAGAAAGAAATGATCTGGACAGCTAAATATATATATATATATAAGTAAATAAATTAGCTGAGCATGGTGGCACATGCCTGTAGTCCCAGCTACTCGGGAGGCTGAGGCAGGAGGATTGCTTGAGCCCAGGAGTTTGAGGTTGCTGAGAGCTAGGCTGACCCCACAGCACTCTAGCATGGGCAAGAGAGTGACACTCTGTCTCAAAAAAAAAAAAAAAAGAACTCTTGAATGAATGAATAAGTGCATAATCTGGTAAGTGAGTAAATAAAGAAAGTGATAGAAAAAAAATGAGTTCAAGCAGCCTACAGCTGCAGTCCCCAACTCCCAGGCCTTGGACCAATATTGATGCAGTGTGGTCAGTTGCCTCTTTGGAACCAGGCCGCACAGGAGGTGAGCGGCTGACAAGGAAACTTCATCTGTATTTACAGCCACTCCCCATCACTTGCACCACCACCTGAGCTCCACTTCCTGTCAGATCAGCAGCAGCATTAGCTTCTCCTAGGAGCACAAACCCTACTGGAAACTGCACATGCAAGGGATCTAGGTTTTGAGCTCTTTATGATAATCTGATGCCTGATGATCTGAGGTGGAGCTGAGACAGTGATGCTAGTAGTGGGGAGTGGCCGCAAATACAGATTATCATTAGCAGAGAGGTTTGACTGTACGGAGACCATAATTAATCAATTGCTTGCAGAATCATATCAAAACCCTATCAGTGAGTGGCAAGTAACAATGTAATAATAATAGAAATAAAGTGGACAATAAATATTATGTGCTTGAATCATCCTGAAACCTTTCCCCCTCCTCCTCTTCCATGAAAGAGTCTTCCATGAAACCAGTCCCTGGTGCCAAAAAGGTTGGGGACCACTGGCCTACAGGATAGAAATTAAGGCACTCATAATGAAGAAACTTTTTATCAAGTTTAGAGGAGAACTCTTGGACAAGTTAACCATGTTGAATTCTACAGTGCAATGCAGGCATGCTCCGCGTTCGCTTACCTGATGCACAGGCACTTTCTGCGGGGTGTTCTGGGGTGATGGGTGGAGCTGTGCCCAAGGCTGGTGATGAGGGTGTGGGGGTGAAGACTGGTGGTGCAAGCCCGGGTGGGGCTGCAGCGGAGGACAGGTTGGCAACTGCTGAAAAGACGGCTGCTGACCAGGGTGTTGTTGGCCAGGTATCAGTCGTTCCTGGATTGCTTGTGGATCTGCAAGGCCAACACCAGGACAACCATTTGGTCTCATGTGCCCGGTCAACTCCCTCGGTGCCGAGGACATGCCCATAAATGGACGAGACTGCTGCATGTTTCTAGGGCCCATATTCCTCTGTCCGATTCCCATGGCACCAGGGGGCTGGTGAGACGGCTGAGGGTGGGGCATATTTGGATAACTGCCAACTTCCATTGGTATCCCAGCACTTCCGGGCCTGACTTGCGGAGGAGGAGTGCCTGCTGGATTACTCATTGCTTTCATGGGTGACATGGGAGGTGGAGAGGCATAAGTTCCCTGAGGCTGTGAAGGATGCATAGTTTGTGTGTTCATTTGGTTAAGTGAGCCGCTGGGGTGGATAGGCTGCTGGTGCATTAGTCCTTGACCACTGTTTGATGGGAATCCTACAGCATTGGGGTATCTTGGTACGGACTGATTCATTGGAGTATTATTTGTAAGGCCTAAATTTTGATTCATCCCTGTATTGTTAACTAATCCCTGATTTAGGTTACTGTAAGGATATCGAGAATACTGCCCTGAGTTGTTTATAGTAGGAGAGGGGACTGTCTGGCTCCGAGAACTAAAGTTAAGGGTTTGTGGCCTAACAGCCCCTTGTTGAGGAGGATTCGGGGAGAATCTGGGACTGTGGGCAACGGATTCTCCATGGAGAGCAGTAGGGGGGTGGTGATGGAACTGCTGCACCGAGTGACGCAAGGAAGGTGCCATGCTGGGACTCTGCTGGGGCACGTGGGACAAGTGGCCGGGTCCTGAGGTGGCAATAAAAGGATTTCCCTGATTGAGGCCCTCTTGACCTTGGGAAAACTGGCTCATCCTCTGCTGTGGCTGACCATGCTGCTGCATGGAAAAATCCCCACGGGCCATATAGCTGCCCATCTGCTGCATGTGCTGAGGGTGGCCCTGCGCAGGGGGCCCCGACGGAGCCGGCTGTGGTGGCTGTGGCGGCTGCTGCTGCTGGTAGGGGGCTCGTATCTGGTCTGGTACCTGAACAGCCCGGGGGCCCCACATGGAGCCACTGTCCACAAAAGATTGCCCGTGCCTTTCGTTCTGCATTCCAGGGTAGACTCCCATCTGACCGCCGCCACTGCCACCATGGGGCACCTGAGGAACGGGAGGGGTGTGATACTGCGAGTGCGGAGACGCGAGTCCGTTCCCAGGGGCATTACTCATCATTCTGTTCGGCTGATCCATCAGATGCATCTTTTGTTGTTCATACTGATTATAGTGATCGAAATGCGTCAACTTCGTTTGATTTTGATTAGTGGAAGGATGATGAAGGGATGGCTGTAAAGAGGCAAAGCCTTGGTCTATCGGCATTTGCTGACCCATGGTATTTACTGGGTTTTCAGGGTAACCACATTCTCCAAGATTTTCAAGACCTTCACTGAAAATACCCCCATCCTCGCCAAAAAGACTCATCATTCCTGGATCCGCCATCTTCTTCCAACACACGGCTCCTCCAAAGGATAGCTCGAGAGCTTGTCTGTGCTTCACTTCACTGAGGTGTTTGTCCTCAAAGCCTATAATCCTTAACTAATCTTCTTCATGTCATTCCATATTTCTTTAATTCTCCTGGACCCTGCAGTGTCAGGCAAAGTCTGGATATAAGTCCTAGAAGGGAGTGGGAGGTGGGGAGGAGGAAGGAAGAAAACAAAGAATTAGGAACAAATGATAAAAACTGCCAGTATTTTACACATTTGAATTTGGTTTCCATCAACAATACTAATCTAGCCCCCTCACTGAGCTGTATTTTATAAATCTAGTTCACTTTAAGAGAAACTCATTAGCTTCTACCAGAAGCATTATTATGATCGGTTACTTAGAAAGCAAGCAAAACACTAACCTTAACCTTAAATTAATCCATTCACTACACTTCCTAGCATTCCATTCTTGGATGCAACAGAACAAAAGAACACAACATGAAGCAGCAGCAGCTGCCACAGCAGGCAAGCAGATGTATGAATATAGCCAAGCAGCCCATCTGTTGAACTAAAGCCCTGGAAATGCTCTGGTTACCAACAGCCCGCCCTTAACCTTATTCCCCTGAGCGGTGTAATCAGATGAGCAGCAGCAGCACCGAGGACTGTGAAAAGCTCAACTTAGTTAAATTGACTAGAGGATTATACAAATACCAAAATCAGTCATTTCGTACAAATTAGATATTTACAGCCCACATACAACTATGTAACAGCAACAGAGGCATCTCACAAGAAGCATCCATAATGATGTTGAAAAGCAAGATTGAGAACAGTATAATAAATTCATAATTTCATTATGTTTAATGGCAGAAATATACAAGATTCAGAGAGAGACTAAAAGAAAAGCTTTCATTCTCCAAAAGGACCAATTTCACTCATGGCTCTGGGCCCGCCACATTCCCAATCTGCACTGACAGCAAAAGCAGCCCAATCACCAGGCTCATTATTCACCCACAAGCACGCTGGGCTCTTGTGATGGACCAGGATCCCACGTGACCACTCAGAGTCACTCTAGCTGGGTGAATACTTTATAGACGATGGCTATTCTCAATAGCAGAAACAGAGAACTTTCCCCCACAACTAGTCAAAACTGAAAATTACTTTAACAGAATAAAGTTCAAAATATCCATGCAGCCCTCACCATTGATTGCCTTGAGCCCTTTTGGAACAAGGCAGGACACAAGCAGATAGAGAGAAAAGTGGGCAGACACATCCATGAGCATCCTCTGTGCTTACAGCACTCACAGTATATACTATGCGATGCTCCATATTTTATTCAAACTCTTCCTAACAGATTTTGTGTCAGACCAAAATAACTAATATAAAGAATGCCTTAATAATCAAAACAGGAAAAGTGGCTTTTTTTTGAGGGCTAATTAAATCAACAACCTAATAAAGAACTGATTCACATAGGAAAAATGCCTGAAATCTTAAACATCTTTGGAATTTAACTTATTTTTCCTCTTTGTAAGCACGTTAAGAATTGTGTGATACTGGCCCATTTAAAAAAAACAGTATCTTTTTGAAGAATTTCCAAAGTGATGTTATAAACAGGCTCAGTCATAAATTCTACTGACACGCTTCCATGTGAGCATGGGAATGAACAATGGGGTAACCAACACTGCCGAGAACTTACGAGTAAGATAAATAAAAATTCCGTTTCTGCCTGCTCTATTCTAACATATTCCTAACACGGGGAAAATTTTGCTTACAGAAAATGTAAACAACATTCCTGTTCACTGTCAGAACTACAGACATAACACCTGAGAGGGTCTCCAGGTCTGTAGTTTTCAGGTGACAGCTGTCAGCTAAAGTCAAAGGTCTCCTCACTCCACCGCTAACTGCCATGAATTTTCTGATCTACTTTCTCCAAATACAGAGGTCAAATAGGTGAAAATAAGGTGAGCGTGAAAGCCATTTTACTGAAAACATGCCACTTTACTATGCAACTACTTTAAAATCCAAAATAAAGAGAAGTAGAAATCTCCAGTGCCAAATACAACAAATACTTATAAATTGAATTTACTTGTAAAAAGCCTAAGCAGTCAGTCTTCATTTATTCAAGGCTCATTCTAATTTTCAAGGAAATAAATACTGGGATGGACCTGATAATAGCTTAAACCAGCCGTGCAGACTAACCACTTACCAAAATAACCCTTCAAATTAGCTTAAGGAAAGTAACGTCTACTTATATGTCCTGGACAGCGTTGTTTTATAGAATAATAGCTTCATCCTCCAGGGTCCACCAAGTGTCATGGGAGGAAATGCTACTGACTGGATGAGGCTCTCAGCCAGCTCGGGGTGAAAGGGGATCCCAGAGGGAGTGGACAGCTTGGCCCACTGCTGACCCTCTCCTGGAAGCCCGTTGAGCCCAGAGGCAGAGATAGAAGCCTGGGAAGGCACAAAACAGCGAGCCCTCGCTGAGAGTAATCACACCGACACTTGCCTGTGCTCCTCTTCCCTCTGATTCCCTGCTCCTTCCCACTGGGTGTCCATTTCCTGGAGGCATGAAGAATGCCAACAGTACATGCTATCAAGCAAGCATGTTGCCCACCTCAACTGCGACCACACTCAGGTGAGCCATGGGCGGAGAAGTCTGCCTGGCTTTATAGTCTGTCATTAGTGACCCCTCACACTCAGACAGCCACCAACACCTTCCTGCCCCTTTTCTGACCTCAAGACCCGGCTGGCAACTACGCCAGGAATCCATCTGGTAGCTGTATTTCATATTTCTGATTTGAGCTAATCTAATTAATTTGTTTGGACTTTTATAATTCGATCAAGACCATTTGAATGACCACATTCTCAAGTCACAGCTGCAATGTGTAATTTTGTGTTTCTATAAAAGATATTTATTTAAAACCCTTTTTTAAAGGCTTCTACTTTCTCTACGTTCAATATCTACATTTTCTAGGTCTAGAGCAGCACTGCCCATTGGGCTACAAATGAGAGCTATATGTGTAATTTTTAATTTCCTAGTACCCACATTTTAAAAGTAGCCCAAAACAGAGTGAAATTAATTTTAATAATTTCTATTTAACCCAATATATGCAAAATATTATCATTTCAACATGTAATCAATATAAAAAAGAATGAGATAGCTTTCATATGTGAGTATTGAGTCTTTGAAACCCAGTATGTATTTTACAGCACATCTCAATTCCTATTGGCCACATTGCAAGTGAAAAATGTACACATGGGGCTGGTGGCTACCACACTGGATAGCACATTTATAAAGTATCAAAAAGAAGAAATGGAAATAACAAGTTAGCAGTGGTATCAAATAATTCTCATAATCATCACTTAAGTAATAGATATTCAAGTTATATTTATGCTTGATTTAGCTTTAAATAAAAATTAAGATAAATCTCAAAGTATATTCATTTATTCAAAATGTATTTACTGAGCATCTACTATGATCCAGGCACTGGTCTAAGTGCTGGAAGAGATACCAGTGTATCAAATAAACAAAATTCCCTCTTGTCCACGGGGAGCTTACATTCATCTGTGATGAATCTCTTAAATGAGAACTGAGATTTGCTGCTTATGTTATAAAAATTTAGGATACCATTCCACGAAATAATCCTTGGTAATTTATGATAATAAGTGTTCTAACTAGGTTCGATATCATGTAGTAAACAGCACAGATACATATAAGAAAGACACAGTCATTTAAGTTTCAACTCAGTGCCCTACTGGCAAGCATTTTCTGAGAAGTGAACTGAAGGATGGTTCAAAAGGTGCGTGTGTTTGGGGTGCAGAGGGGGAGATGGGAGACTGCCAGACTAACAGAATCATCAGTAATAGAGGCTCACCGTGAAACCAATCACAAACATGTTAGGGCTGGCAAGCCATTTGAGTATCTTCTAAACCAAATTCCTCTTCATTTAACAGATGAAAAAACTCTTTACAGGGCAGAGAGGATAAAACATCTTCTACAAAATATTTTAGTGACAATTCCCAAAAGTGAAAGAAATGAATGGATGAAATGGCACCTTAGCAGTGAGGGCAAAATATCAAAGACCTATGCTGGGTCCGTTTTATTCACAGACGAGACACTGAAACAATTGCTGCCATCACCAAATAGAAAAGAGTTTCCTTTCAGAAAATTTTTTTCAATTATACTACATATAACTTTTAGGAAAGCAAGCACATATCAATACCAATTGGAGAAATTGGTAAATTTTAGTGGGAATAAGCAGAATGAAAACAAGGCAGATCCAAACACAGAATCAGTGATGAAAGCAATGCATGCATAAGAAAGCAAGATGAAAAAAGTTACCAAAAAATTAATATTTAAAATATATTTTATATATAATTTATTAATAATTTTTAGAATTTTTTAAAATTTATCATATTTGATATATAAAAATTTATATTGATATAAATTTAATATAGTGATTTCTGGCCTCCCAAAACTTAAACAATTCTTTACTATGCTATTCTCAAAGTAGAATGGCATTTATAGCTGAGTTTTAATTTGGTACCATAGTGACACAGAACCATTTTATGTCACATGCATGGACTGGAAACCTAGCAAGGAGATAGGTGAATACAAAACACCTTTTACATGTAACATATTTCCTATAGCTCAACCACTTTTCATCCAATTGTGTAAGCAAAATGCCATCCAAAGGAAACTTTTTGGATAAACAGCCAACACATGTGGGCAAGTGTGAAATCATAGGATATTTGCCTATAAGATGCTGAAGATTATTTTGCTGTTACATAGCTTAATTTTGAATTATTCTCTTTAAATTTCTCTCTTCCACCTCCAAAAAGCCTGAGGATAGAACGTAACTGTGGCAATGATGCTGGGGATGGAGGGGAAGCATGTATCCGACTTTCCAAGAGAGTGTCTAACAGCTGGAAAAACAACACATCACTACCCTCACCACAACCCATGAAGACACCTCTCGATCATCAAGGTTACAAATCGTTATCAAGAGGGGGAAAGGATCTGCATGCTGATAGGTGGACACACAGAAGATAAAGGAATAAGCCCACTGCTGAGCTTCATTCAGTGCACGTCCTTTCAGCTAGATCATGAACCCTGTGGAGAGCAAAATCCCACCCCACCCAGCCCCCGCCCGCCAGCACCCACCTCTTGGGAAAGTTTAGCGGGGCGATGCTTACTGGTGGAGGAGATATCTATGCAACTGACAAGGTCCTGGATAAAGAATCAGGAAGTGCCTCCAAATTACCAACATCAGAATATCATGTTTACTACTGGTCATATCCAAATTTGTTTTGCGGACCAAATGATGCCCTTCCTGAACCCTGAGACAAGACCACATCTTCTTCCTCATTAGTATGCTTGCGCAGTACTGACATGCCATGACTGCGCTGCGCAATCCAGCAGCCACTAGCCACATGTTGCTATTTCAATTAATTAAACTAAATAAAATTTAAAATTCAGTTCCTTCATCACACAAGCCACATTTCAAGTGCTCAACAGTCACATGTGGTTGGTGCCTACTTATTAGTGCATATAATGGAACATTTCCATCACTGCAGAAAATTCTATGGACAGCACTGCTATGTTATTCTTAGGAGTAACATTCTTAGACAAAGACCATATTAAATAGCAGCAATACTCTTTCATGGAAAATATTTTCTCCTCCCCAGAGATTAATATCCTTTTAAAGGTCCATATCTATCCCTTGTGATGAAATATATGGTATTCTTTCCATATAACATACTTTATGTTAACTATACTTTCAACCTATAAAATTTCTCCTTTCTGTAATATCTCCCAACCTATTTCTATTTCTTTATAATTTTCACTATGTTCACTATGTTAAGAATAATTCTAAATTATGCAAAATTCAGAAAAAGATTTAGGGAAAAAAGGATGTGAACTCCTTCAAAGGTCTGTTAGTCCAAGCACCGCATTAAAAATAAAACCGTAATTAGTAATATGGATTGCACTGATAGATTCCATTTATATCACTAAGTAACCTCCATTTTTACGGATATTAACTGAAGAGACACATGTTTTTAGTCAGGAACACCTCGCTCTGAGTTGATGTTGTATAAGCAGTAGTAGGTTTTTATGTCGGCATTCCCTGTGGCAGCTAACGCTATCTCCCCATCCACCCCTTCAACCTCACCAAACAATGAGAAATAATCCTAGATCCTTACTGTCATCAATAATTTAAAAAATATCTAATGAGCACCTACTTTGTGTAAAGCATTTAACAGACATTGTGTATACAGGGTTTAACAAAACAGATGTGGCCCTGTCCTCGTGCAGCTTGCTGTTCTAAGAAGTGCCCCTCGGACATCCCCTGTATTTAATCCATTGGCAAACTTGCTAATGCTGTCTCCTGAATACCTCACAGGTCTGCCTCCCTCCTTCCCATTTACGCTATCTCTGATGTAGTCAGGCCTTCATGGTTTAGCAAATGACAAAAAATTAGAGGTCTAACTGGTTCTCCTAACACTTTCACACTAGTGATCTACCTTCTGAAACACAGACTGCAACATCTCTCCCTGATTAAAATCCTTAAAGGACTTCTCATAGCTTTCAGGACCAAGTCCAAACAATCCAGCATGCTTCAAGGCACTCTGTAATGAGATTCCTGTCAACCTCTCCATTCTCAACTCCCCAAACTCCCTTCCCTCTGCTCCCTGAAACACTAACACTCCCATTAGGTATATCAAACCACTAGAAGTTTTACCAGCCATCCACTTGCTATCTCACACCTTGAGTGCCTTCTTCACACCTGCGGTCTCTTCTTTTCTGGCCTCCTTCCTTAGTCATGTGCAGACTGGCCTCTTGTTCATCTCAGTTCCTTTGTTACCCACTCATCTAGAGAAGCCTCCTGACCCTCGGCCTTCCCTCCTCAGGCTGATTCTGAAGCCCTTCCTGGTACTAGTACCACACCACTATGAACAAGAGCTACAAAAGTGCCAAGCACACTGTTGTTCTTGTTTGTTTACCGGCCTCTCTCTCTGGAGAACCCCCCTTGCAGTGGGGTCCCGGGACAGCACTCCTCGGAGCTGATGCGAGATGCAGCATCTCAGGCTCACACCAGACCTCCTGCCCCAGAATCTTTTATTAACAAGGGCCCTAGGTGATTCCTGTGCATGTGAAAGTTTAGGAAGTTCTGAGACTCTAGTTCTTCCTAAACTATAGCACAGACTGACTACTCAATTAATGTGAGAATGAATCAACAACAAATGACACTTGTCCCAAAGAATTACAAAGCAAGTAATACAAAGATATTTCACTTAAAGAAAAAAGGTAGTCTTAGCATTTGTGACTGACAAAGAAACAATACTTACTTCATCCAAAGTATTATGAATAACAGCGACAAATTTTAATCTGTAATGGTTTACAAGGAGCGGACATCTAAAAGTGGTTTAACTTTAAAGCAGATATGCCCATCTGCTTGCCAATCATTTTTGCAAGACAAAAAAAATACAGTTAACATTAATATCTAATGCTGTGTTACATAACATTCTGTTTCAAAGGTTTCTTGCAGAACTCTTTCAGTTATTTCTACATAACTTTGAAGAGTCTGGATATTCTGAGTTGCCTTTCAGATAAAGAAGTGTTTTTTTTTTTTCTCTCTTACACATAGTGCTGTGGCTAGTATGTTTCCTTTCAAGGCAACTAATAAAATAGCACTTGGCTAACAGCTTATACGAAGTGCATGCCCACAGCACTAATTTTTTTTCTAGATGGTCAAAAGGATTATATTGCCCCATGCATAAGCTGTGCCACTAAAGCACAGGAATCATGGAAATTTATGTCCTTTAGAGAATGGCCTAAATTTATACCCTGCAATTCAACATTCAAGTAGCACTCTCTAAAGATAACTCCTTCAAAGGCCAAGCCCACTGAGAAGGTGGCCAGCACTCTGATCCTAACCCAGAGACAGCTGACCTGATGCCCTGGTGCAGACATTAGGAACACACATCCAGCATGGTCTCCTTCCCATACAAAACATAATGTGGCCCAGCAGTAGACTGGCATGCATTCTGATGACACCTGAAGTACTCAACGTTATATGCATATACATATCTATATGTATATACATATCAATATATACCATATCTATATGCATAAAGTATATATCTATGTAAAATACATATATCTATCCCATATCTTTTTGATGTTATCCTAATTAATTATAATAGGGAAGAGGGAGACAAGCAAACCAAGAAACAGGTCCAGAAATAAGTAAATGGAAATTTTTGAAAGTAAGTTATCTGAAACAGGAAAAAATTAAATTTCAGAAATATATTTCAACCCACCTATCAAGAATGTTTAGAGTGCAGACTTATGGAAGAGTAGTATAAATTTTACAAAATTTGCTCACCACTAGCATGTATCTTGTTTAATACTGTAAAATATCCTGGGATATTTTAAAATGCAAAGCTTGGTTGGTGTATAAAGGCCAAGGACACCATGCTTATTAGCCTAACAAAAAAAATCACCATTAGAAAATATACTTTTCCACTCCGTCTAGACTTACTTTGAGCTACCGACTTGACGCACACATACAAAGAACATCTGGGTGATATCAAGCCTACAAAAAGTAAAAGTGCAATAAAAGGAAGAGAAGGAAGGAGCTGCGGCGTGGCCACGCTCTGTCCAGGGATCCCCTGGCAATCACAGGCTCCCGTAAAGCTGACACTGAACCACCGGAGGATGCCAGGGGTGAGACAAGGGCAGCCTGCTGAGGGGCTGCAAAAACAGCAAACAGCCAACTGCTCTTGTAAGAACCATGCTTTCTGTATCCTTCCTGCAGTTGTCACTGATTAACTGATCTGGCAATTTTCTACATTCTTTTGCATTTTAAAAAGTTTTGAAAAGCTGAAAAAAGATTTTTTTTTTTCATATTCCAGGGGGAGCTTAAAAGTGTACCCAATCTTGCCTGGTTTGAAAGACAAAGCTAAAAAGAGTGTAGTTAAACAGTCTTTTCTGACACACACTACCAACATTTTATCCTTAAAGGGGGGGAAGGCGGGGGTGGGCAGAACAACTCTGGGCAACACCACAGATGAAAATAATTTGTTTATTCTCTTTTCTGGAGCAGAGCACATGTGATGGGAAGGGAGCCTTATCCGTCATGAATAAACCTGAGCACAAAGACAGGCAAAGCGTCACAGCATACCAATGGCAAGGGTCACACATGAAGCTGCAGGGCTTTCTAAGACTGATGCCCGTTAAGGCACCATATTTCATGCAAAAAAGCAATACACAGGAATTATAAAAATTCAAATTTCCATCAGGGAAGCAAGCAATATAAAAGTGAATCTGAACTGTAGAGGGTTGAGGAGATCTTTGGAAGGCTATTAAAGAAAGTATTTTGGAAAACTGCACATAATCTCACAAACGTAAATCTACATGAAGAAAAAAACTGAAGAAAACATAAATGTAACTTAGTGACTATAATATTAAATTTCTATTTCAAATAAATGTTTGACAAAGGAGATGAAATTAAGGATGGAATATAAACAGTTTCACATCTGCTATTTTCATAATCATTTCAACTTATAACAAATCTGGAAAACATTTTTTCTATACAGTGGAGTTCCCATTATCCTCAGGGACTATGTTCTGAGACCCCCACAGTGGATGCCTGAAACCTCGGATAGTACTGAACCCAAGTGGCATCAATCAGAACACATTTCTGTTCAGTCTTCCACCCACAAATGCAATGTTTCTTCCATCTTAACTAAACACTATCATACACTGGGGCTGTAACTTTTGCAGTCTGAAGTGTGACAGAAAAACTAGCATGAATTTCATTTTCCTTCTTCACAATTTCACAGGCAGAAAATTCATTCTTACTGTACATCTTAGCAACTTCAGTATACAATTTTTTTCCCTTAATTTGAGAATTCACCTTTTTACTTAACGGAAGCACTTTACAGCTCCTCTTTGGCATAGCTGAACTGCACTAATCTTGCACTTTGGGGCCATTCCAAAGTACAACAGAGTGACCTGAACACAAGCACTGCAATACTGTGACAGTCGTCAACGTGATAATCAAGACAACTACTAAGTGACTAACAGGCTAGTATCATCTACAGCATGGAGACGCTGGACAAAAGGTGATTCATGTCCCGCGTGGGAGAGCGCAGGATGGGGCAAGATTTCATCACACTGCTCAAAAGAAAACACAATTTAAAACTTACGAATTGTTTATTTCTGGAATTTTCTATTCAGTACTTTCTGATCATGGTGGACTGCGGGTAACTGAAACCGTGAAAACTGAAACCACAGAAAGTAAAGCCTTGGTCAGATTAAGAGAAGGGAACTGTTCCTACGTTTATCATAAATGCAAGGAGGTTTTACAATGCCACCATAATCAAAACTATCACTTTCATGAGCTAAACATGCCCATCTTTTAGCCAGATTAAATGTCTTCTTATTAGCACATGATAAAAGACAAAGGTTTTATCCATAAATTCTGTGTATTTAACTTAACATTTTCCTATGTTTACAGCAAAGGCTCAACCTCAAACTGGCCTCTTTCCTTATTCCCCAGCAATCATCTGGGTTTCCTTGCTCCAAATAGCTGTGTACTATGGAACAAACTAACTTCCTGAAACATCTTTTATAATATTCTAAGTAAATGAATTCATGAGCTAAATCTGATTTTCAGAAAAAACTATAATATATTCTGTAACAAATTCTTTTTTTTCTGCACCACCATACTATTCTACATCATTGAAAGCTGACTATAATAACATGCTTCTGTTATTTTCCCTAAAAATCATTTGACTAACCAATTCTAAGTAGTATACACATCTGATTGTACAAGATTCTTGATATCAGGCTATTATTCTAACCTGCAGGTAAACTTTGTAGTTCAGTTTGAAAAGAGATCCCACTTAAGTAGTCAGAAATTTCTACATTGTGCCCATGTTGATAATAGATCAATATTTAGGTGCACCTCAAGTTACCAAGTAAAAGAGACTGTAATACAAGAAAAGGTAAGGAAAAGGGAGAGGATGTACTACTACCAGTAATGACATTTGTTTTACATAATGAGGATGATCAAAATAATTTAAGACTACGTATGAAACTTTATAATTGAATTCTGTCCTTGGTTTAATCAAAGATTATAAAAAGAACCAGACACCTACTCAGCTTTAAAATAGAGTTTACTAAGGCCTCAGACTGCTGCACCCACCCATTTGAATGTTCTTAACGAGTTTAATACTACCTATTAATAAAATTATGATCCAGATAAGGAAATCTAAATAATTAAATTTCATCAGTGGTAGTATTTACATCATACTATACCTACCCACATTTTCAGGTTTCCTCCCTCATATTTACTACCATCTCTAACACACTGCCACACTAGGAAAAAAATGTTTTTCCTTGGGGCCACGGTGTTTTATTACAAAAACAGAATAAAAACTTCGAAAAAAAAATTATCCTTTCTAATTTAATGAAAAATTTGTTATTTTTTATTGTTTTCTTTGCGTGAGTTATATGCAACTTGAAAAACAGTTCACACGGCTCCCAAGGTAGAGACGTGAGTTACATATGCTTCATGAGGCCCTGGGCTCAAAACTAACATGAGTTAAATACAACTCACATGGCAGTTAATGTGCTAAACATATCAAATTCTCTACTTTATGTCCATTTCTTAGAGGTAATTGGAAAATAGTCACTATTTTTCACTGCAACAATTCTAAAAAATATAAATAAGGGTTTCTCACTATGTTGAGAGTTTAGCAAAAAAAAATGTTATGACAGACCACATATCTCAGTTTTCTACTTCAAAAACATACTCACAAGCACTCTGTGCTCTGGTTGGGCACTTGTCTGGAGCTCTGGGAATTACACTGCCAAGTTTCCTCAGTGCTAAAATGCTGCCATCCTAAAACAGTGAGATAGCGTATGGTAAAAGTTCTTACACACCATTTTGTACTTGAAATAGCTTAGATCATCGGTATCCAAATAACTCCTATTGGTGGCATACAAACTGAGTAGTTAGTAGCTTGTAACCTATCAGAATCATGTGTAACATTTTTGTAGAACGAATTTAACTTTTCTGTTACTTTACTTTCGAAAGAATTCTTTCCATTTTTCCTTATTTTTCTTTGAATAAATGATGTCCTGTTTAAAGAGTGACTTGAAGTATAGATTATATTTTGCTATTTCTTTCATGAAAACCATTTCAATGTCCCCCAGGTTTTAGTTCCATAAATAAGCCCAGTGTCCCCAGGTAGGTAGGTACATCAAGGAAGACCTTGTATTTTATGTCTATCACTTTTAACCCCCAATGTCAGACCCAGTGCCTAAAAAACATTTATGAAATTAGCTATTGTATAACATCCCAGTCTATTACTAACACTCCTCCTTCAAGTCACAGAAACATGGGAGCGTCAATAGCTGCCTGGCTCCTTAAGTCTCTAGCCACACAAAGGAGGGGAGGGGCTTGGGCTGGGGCAGGGAACCAAAGCACCTCCCATCTCTCCACCAATACTGTGCCATTCCATTCCAAAGAACTGCACGTGTGTGCCACCTTTCCAGCTTTACGACTGCTTACTTGCCTAACGACCTGTTCCAGCCTTCAGAGAGAAGCTACCAGGGCAACACAGGCTGGCATGTTCGCTTCCCATCAACAGGGCCAGAGGGCCCAGCAATCTCTTCCTGCCCTCCCCTCTCCCTGCTCTCTAGTGCACCCAAGAAAAAAGGTACTGTGTGCTATTTATTGCTTAAAATATTTGAACACTGTCTCTCAAAAAAGTCCAAAGTTCTCTACATACTTGCTTTCTCATCTATGTTAAGCTCCACCGACCTTTGCTAACAATCCAACATCAGGTATTTAAAACCATAACGTTAACTGTCATCAATAAACAAAATGTCTGAAATAAATCTTGATTATTAAGTTCACCTGACTCTTTCAGGCCACAGCTTGTATTTTAAGCATTTCTAATGTAATCCAGAATAAAACTAGTAGCCATGTGAATATGCTGAAAATAACTGGTTCTTCATAAATCAAAATAATTTTTTAGTAAAATGGTATTTTTGCACTGTAATATCCTTATATCTTCCTGTAAACAAGCTTTGAGTTCTTGAGTTTGTTTTTTGTGAATTTTCTGACCCTTCCAATACTGTCAGCTATTTTGTTGTTCTTTGGGGCAAGGGCTCTGACGAAGGTACCAAGTGAATGCCCAGAGGCACACAGGCAGCCCCACCTGTCCCTGTGCCATCCAGTACAGTACAGTAGCCCCATGTGGCTAGTTACATTTAAATTAATTAAAATTAAATAAAATTTTAAAACTTCAGTTCTTCTGTCACACTAGCTACAGCCATAAGTGAGTGGCTAGTGGCTACCAAACTGGGCAAAGTAAAAAGTAAAAAAAAATTTTCTGTCATCATGACAGAAAATTCAGACAGTGCTGGTCTAGAGGATTCTGTCTAGGCTGCCTAAAGAGTAAGCTCACCTGGTGTAGGAGCAGGACAAGAGGCGAGCAGAGGATGAAACACCATCCCTGAGGCACAGGGAAGCAGAACTTACCCAGATGTCTGCAAATGCCTCGGCGTGGCTTAAGTGGAGGCCACATCATGAAGGTGTTATAATTCATTCTGAATTCATGGAGAAGTCACTCCCACCCAAGTTTTTACGTATGTTATTCAGAAAAATGTACATTTTAGGAAGAATCACACTTACTGAAATGTGGAGCACAGGTTGGAAGAGGTAAGAATGGTAGGAGACTGGAGCCAGGAAGACCAGGTAGAGAGCTCATCCAGGAACGCAGGTAAGAGACGACAGCGCCACACAGGACGAGATGGATGTATAAAAAGGAAGAGAACTGCCCAGTCATCTGACTTGGTTTCTGGGTGAAGGGAAGGCTAGGATGATAACCAGGACTCTGGCTTGGGTAACTGAGCAGATGGTAATATCATTTGTTGAAAAGTGGGGAACAGAAGAGAAGCAGGATTTATTTGAGATAGGATAGAGGTGCAGAGAAAATTCACAGAAAGCTCTCCAGTGGGCAGCACAATACAAACGTGAAGAGCTCAAGAGAGAACGCTGGGCTGGAGATGAGGCTGTGTTAAGTCAGTGACAAACGGAATGAAGGCAAACTCTTGGAGCAGACGAGATCACCCAGAGAACACGCTTAGAATGACGAGAAAAGAACAAGGACAGAATCCTGAAGAATACCAGCACTTACAGGGCTGGCAGAAGACTCAGCAACAAGACAGAAGCGAACACCAAGAAAAAGCTTTAAAAAGGAAGTGATCAACAAGTTCAAATGCTACAAAGAAGTAAGGTAAGAAAAGTGTCCATCAGACTCAACAAGTCAGATACTAGTAACTCTGTTAACAGCAGTTACAATAAAGCTGGGAGGCAGAAGCTCACGTAAAGGTGGTGAGGAATGGGGAGAGACAGAACAGATCACTCTGGACATGAGGCTGAGAAGGAGAGGAGAAAACCGGGCGGTGGTGGAAGTGGACTGATCAAGGACTGGTGTTTGTCTACTCAACACGAGAGAAACAGGATGTGTTCAAACACAAGCCAGGTTACCCTGGGGACTTCCTCAGCCTCTCTGAGCCTGTGTATGAAATGGGGATAATAAGTTTATCTCAGAGAGTTATTAGGAGAATTAAGGGCATTAGTATTTGTAAAGCAGTTAAACAGTGCCTGCCACTTAGCACCGTAAGCATTCTTGGGGGGCTGGGCAGTAAAATAGACTAACACTAACAGAAGCAGGCACAGAGAGAAAGAGGAGTAAGGTGGGGCACAGAGGAGGGGGACGGTCAAGGAAACAAGTCTCTGAAGAGGTGAGATGGGAGAGCAGGGCCCAGTGTGGAACAGGCGGAATCTGCCTCTTCTCCCGGCATAAGCAGAAAGGCAGGCGCAGATGCACAGACGCAAACACGCAATGCATGTGTTTTCACTCCGATAGCTATGACTGGCTTGGTGAATTCGGAGGGAGGCGGTGGTCATGAGGTGTTTGTTCAAAGAATCAACAGACAAATTGCACAGAACACTATGAACCCACTGAAGGTCTGAGTCAACTCTGAAGTAACTCAACCTGCTCTAGAAAGAACTTCCTTTTCTCATTTGTAAAATACAGATGATACCACCTACCTCTAATTCATGAGATTACATTTGATTATGTACATAAAACACCACAGTACCTGGTACATAATTAGCGTTTAGTGCAGATAATCAAATGCTCTCTGCTTTAACTTGAAAATTTTAAGTATGCAAAATATTCGACCAGGCTGTGTGGCCTTAATCCAGTTACTTAGCCTCTCTGACTCTTGGTTTCTCATCCACAGAGAGGGGAGGTGGGAAGGGGACTGAATAGAATGGCAAAAGTCCCTTCACTCTAAGATGCTAACCTTACTAGCTTCGTGATTGGAAATATGCTAAGTATAGCTGTCCTCTTCTGAAATTCACACTTCCGATGATAGAAAAATAATCCAAATTTCAAGAAGCACAGATAATTGATAAAAAGCGATTATACAGATGAATCGAATGCGTATATGTTATCAAAAAAATTCAGTGAAGCCTCAGTTTTAAATGTAAAATTACCAGGAAACTACCAGTAATTGTAAAGTAACTGCTCCTCCCTAAAGACAAGTTAGCACCTAGTTTTTATAGTAAAATTGTGTACTTCTGATGTCTATTGCTCTAAACTGCCATTTCTCAGAACATGTTCACTTACAGTCCCATGAAGGGGCAACAGAGGAAATCCCTCTGCTCCAGCCCACCTAGAGGAAGGGGAGTCAGGGCACTGGGATACCTGCCAGCACCACCTCTGGGGAAAAGCCCTCAGGTCCTTGCAGGCCCATTCCTGAAAGCCGAAGTGTTGGTCCTGAGACGAGGGAGTAGGCTGAAGCAGTCTTCTCAGGACAGGGAAAGCTACTGCCCCTTATTCCTAAACAGGTCTGGCAGCACACAATCGCTACCCGCCCACAGTATAAGCTTTCTGCCACACATCTGCAACCCTTCCATTAAAATAACAATTCAAGGGTTCAGGATATAACTACAGGGTGTCCCATAATGTGGATGCTTAATATATTCTTTCCATCTCCCATTTGCTGGCTGAACAATTCTGAGTGAGAAGTAGCCGCCATAATTTCCTTTTCTAATAACAAAATAGGTTAATGTCAACTGTAATCACCCAGGATCCTGTGAGGATGACTTAACCTCTTCAAATTCCTACTCAAAAATATGTTCAGTTATATAAAAAATACACGAAAATCCTACTCTGCTATTAGTCTTGATAGTCTACCTTGGAACACTCCTTTCCTCAGATTTCCTGAGTATACAGATGGAAGAAATCTTGCATCAAGAAACCACAAGGTCCAATGATTATTCCAGTGAAAGAAGAAAAAAAAAAGAAACCACAAGAAATTTCATCTTCAAGCCATCCTTCATCTCAACTTCCACAATTTCTAAAACTTTCAGAAGAGATCACAGAACACACCTTTAAAACTTCTCCGTTCCTAACAACCCACCATCTACATTTCCCCACATCTGGAATCCGGAATGCTCCCGACTTCCTTTGCAGGGCTTAGGAACTCAAGCCCACAGCAAGAGGGGACTCTTGGCTCTGGGAGGCCCCTGGAGGGCTGCTCCTGCCACCTTTTGCCCCCAGTACTTATCACTGGGACTAGGATAAAGCAGGTACATCAACGTGCTTGTTGAAGGAATAAAAGATAACAGTTCTTTTTAATAAATAATCCACCAAAATTTGAGTTTCAGGTTCTTGATATGGAAAGGCAAATTGGAAACACTTGAATGCCAGATTTGCACATTCTGTCCTTACTAATCCCAAAGCTTATCTGCCCTCAATTTTACATATCTAATAGCCCTGAGCCAACGCCGTCTCAACACAGGTCTATGACGCAACATCAGCATTTTCTCATCTTTAGCTTTTATTGACCATTGTCAAAATTAAGTTTATAAATGTTACAAGTTTATTTATAAAATCACCACCTCTCAAAGACTGACGTCCAATTGTGACATCTCTTCAACACTTTAGAAGAGCTTAAAATAGCCATAGAGAAAAACGAAAATAAAAAGAAATATCATGGCTGGAAAGGGATGCAGAAAAGAGCAGCATCTAGAAATTTGGGGAAAACCAGTTGTGCAGCCAGCTGGATCTACCTCAGGCAAATTAAAGCAGCTCTCTGAACTTCAGCTTCCTCATCTATGAAAATCAGTATTCCATCACCTTCCTCACAGGGTTGCTTGGAAGCGATTTCATGTAATTGTCACAAGTGGCCATTAACAGAATACCTTGCACACAGGAGACAGCCAGTAAATGTCAACTGTTCTCCCTGCTGTCCTGCACCAACCTTAACCTAGTCACTCAACTTTCTTTGCTCCCAGTTTAAAGCCCCAAACGTACTGAGTATCTCTGTAGGAGCTGACAGTTTACAAACCTCAAATGTAGTTATCCCAAGTGCTGAACTCTCATGCCATGTTAAGAATAAAACACTGCGTTTAAAAATTACAACCACAGGAAACTTGTTGCCTTGCTATGCCAGAGACAGGCTGGCCCGAAGGGACAGGAAGGCTGCAGAGCAAGCCCCCCATAGACCACCTTCCGAGCTTGCGAATCCTGCTATCATGCCTCTAGAATCGGGGGATCACAGAACATGAGAGCTAAGCCTGGAGACCTAAGCCAACTACTGTTTCTCACAGAGAAACAGTGAGAATGTAAATGCTCTGTTCAGGGTCATCCAGCCAGTCAGGAGAGCAAAGGCTAGGGTTCAGGTCTCTGACTCCAAGAATGGTGCTTGTAACACATAGTCCTGGGTCCTGCTATAATATATACCCGAGACTTCTAAAGAATGTGTCCACCCTGTTCTCCATTAGGCAACAGGGTCCTCTCAGACTAGACAACTATATTTATCTATAATTGGAAAAAGGTTTACAGACATTTGAGGCCATATAATTTTGAAACAGTATATCCAAACACAATCTCTGGAGTAAGCTTCAAGTCGTAACTTCAAGCAATTCCACATAAGATGGTATTCTGAAAACGTTCTAACCCCCACATTGGTGTTATCACTGAATGTGGTGTCCTGTCTCCAAGGTCACTATGTTGATGGAAACAACATTCATTTACATAATTTCTGGTGTACTAAGTCAAACTATAAGATTTTTCTTTTAACCAGCAGAGTACTTGCTTCTCCAAAATGTCTGAATAGCCCTTCTATACATAGAGAGACTTGCTCTCTATGCCATCATTCCTATATCCTTGCAGCCTTCTAGAAGGTGGATAAATGTTAGTAACCATTAGATTCAAGGCAGAGGGAGAAATAGATTGTGCAAGTAAGGGGCAAGCTTTTCTCAAAAAAACACCAATTCTACCTGAACAACAACAACAAAAACATGACTGACAAACTATGGTTATGCAAACTTGAGTGTTTGGCAGATATTTCAAAAATGAACAAAATAAGTCTGTCACTTCCAGGAAAACAATTGACGGTTTTGTTTGCCAATGACAAAATTTGAGCATTCAAGCAAAAATCAGAATTTTGGAAAATTTGTATCCATCATAATGAACTTGACAGTTTCCCAATACTTAAAGACTTTTTTGATTAGACAGGTAGTGACATTAACAAATGTGATTTTAGAAAATATATTGTTTAATAAAATATGTCAGTATTTGAAAACCTTATGTAACTCATTGAACCAGTATTTTCAAATTACAAATGAATGATGCTACAAAACCATGCATGGAAGATAGACCGATGGATTTTAATAAAACCAAACACAAAAATTTCACTGATACAATTTCAGACTCCACATTGCAACTATCCTTGAAGACACTACCCTGTGTAGAGTTTTGGTGTAATATCAAATAATCTGAAAAGGCTATTCAAATATTCCTCCCTTTACAATTACATGTCCACATGAGAACAGACTGCCTTCATGTTCTTCAACCAAAACAACATATTGCAACTGACTGAATGAAAAGCAGCTGTGAGAATCTAGCTATTTTCTCAAGCCAGGCATTAAAAGATTTATAAAAATATAAAAACAATGTCACTCATTCTGAATTAACTTTTGTTCTGGAAAAATAATTATTTTTCACAAAAGTTATGATATTTATATTAACAGGTATTAGATTTAATGTTAATTTTAAATGAATATTTTTTAAAGTTCTGATATTTAATTTCTAATACAGTATCTATAGATATAACCCACTTAAAACAAAGCTCTTTGGAGTTCTCAGTAAGAGGGTAAAGTGGTCTCCCACTTGAGACTACCAAGTTTGAGAGCCATGGCTATAAATGACTAGCATCCTTACTTTTGGTTGATATTGTTGGAAATGCAGTATGCCTATAATTATCTCTGTGTGTGTGTGTGTGTATAAAACTTGTACAACAAAAAACATTTTAAGCATGGCAAAACAAACCCAAAAAAAACACCTTTCAAATACAATAACCTGGACACAAAAAGCATGGCCACAATCATACCCACGTAATAGAACTAGAAACTCAGTGATTTGCACTGCCACGAGCACCAAAAAAGCTGCAGACATCCTTGATAAAGGAGGGCCAGCATGAGGAGCCATAGAATAAAGGCTTCTTGGCTAAAATATCTGGCTTTCAAGAGAAGTTAGGGTGGGGAGTGCAAAGAAGTAGATAAAGAGAAAAGTCCTAGCAGCCAGCAAATCAGATGACCAGGCAGTTATCTGGTGAGGAAAAGGAAAGAAATACCTTACTTTTGCTTTGTGTTTACTATTAGATACTTTAGCATTTTGTTTGTTCCTCTCTTTTTGCAAAAAGAATGCAACATCCCCCACTCAACCCCAACTGCTTTGTATGAAGACCAGGAGAACCCAAAAGCTTTTATTCATGCATCTAGCTTCAATAATCCCATGAGATAAGCAGAATAAATATTATCCCCATTTTACAGCTGGTGAAACTGAGATTCTAAGAGTTTGAACAACTTCACAGTGGGGTCGGAGAACCCATTTCCCCACCCAAGTCTTCTGAGTGCTTGTCTGAGATCCCTCCAACACACTACCTTAGAGCAGTGCTTCTCCAAATGTGGTCCAGCACCAGTAGCATCAGAACTACTGGGGAACTGGTTAGAAAGGTAACTTCTCACACTGATCTAGACCTCCTAAATCTGGAATTCTTGGGGTGAGCCCCAGCAATCTGTTTTACCAAGCGTCTTCATACTCAAACCACTGTCCTAGAAACAATAACGCCCAAGTCCGTCCACCAGGACTGTGGTTCTCCAACAATCTTGGCCTGCCAGAGTTCCATAGCAAAATTCCACAGACTGGGTGGCTTAAACAGTTCTGGAGGCTGGAAGTCCAAGATCAAGGTGCTGGCAAGGTACGTTGCATTCTGAGGCCTCTTCTCTTGGCTTATAAGCAGCAACCATTCTGCTGTGTGCTCACACGGCCTCTTCTCTGTAAGCTACGAGAGAGAGCACTCTCTTTTCCTCTAAGAGAGGACCACCAACCCTATCAGATCAGGGTCCCATCCTTATGACCTCATTTAAACTCAATTACCTCCCTAAGGGCCCTATCTCCAAATACAGCCACACCGGGGATTAGGGGCTTCAACATAGGAATGAATGGAGGGTGGGGAAATGACACAACTCAGTCCATGCATAGTACCAAGCAGAAGAAAAACGTCAGCCTCCGTGCCAAGGCTGTGCTGGGGATTCAGGACCTCACCTCTGAGCCCTCGACATGGAGGGACAAAGAGAAAGGAGACAGCTTGGAAAAACAGCAACTGCCAAGGGAATCCCAGCACTGACTGACCAGGATCCAAAGCAGCTGAGCAGGACTTGTGGGGACTCCCACAGGGAAAGAGAGGAAGGCGGGAAAGTAATTTCCCACACCAGCACTGCTGCCGACAGCCACCAACGCTGACCAGGCTTTTACTCATGTGCCAAGCCCTGGGCTAAGGCTTCAGAGGCACTTGTTGGTTTAATCCTTGTTACCCCCTTTAGAGGAATGGAAACTGAGGGCTTAAAGGTTAAGTAGCCTGCCAAGGAGCCACTGCTGGCGGGCGGCAGCAATGGGAATAATCCCCAAGACTGCTTTCAGAGACAGCTGTCAACCTCTACTCTCGCCACCAGAACGGAGAAAGGCGAGCAGGCTCAACATCCGATCTTCAGCTGCAGAAAGCGATTACAGGAGCTGAGACTGCAGGGCACAATGGTGGAGGACAGGCTTTAAGGAAACACAAAAGGCCAAAACACACATGGAATGATACTCGACCGCACTGTTAATAAGAAAAGAAATGCACCTATCAAATTGGCAAAGGACAATAATGTCCGGAGTTGGTAAGTGCAGAAAAAAATGGGTAAATCCCACATCACTGAAAAGTGTGTGAACTGGTATGGCCTTTCTGGGGCCAATCCAGGAACATGCACCATATTTCAAATGAACATAGTCTGCGACCCTGTAATACCCTTCCAGGAATTTATCCCAAGATGCACAAAGAGGTATATAAAAGGCTGATCTTTAGGGCAGCACCGTTTTCAATAGTGAAACACTGAAATGACCCTAAATGGCCATTGAAAGCAGACAGATAAATGAAGTTATGTGGAATGGGACATAGTTGTTTGAGGTAGTTGAAAAGATAAATTAGAGCTCTGTGTGTTGACATGAAAAGACCAGCCATAGCATTCTGGAAAAAAAAAGGGGCGGGGGCGGGAGTTCCATATATATAATGTGCTCACACTCTGAAACCTTTCTCCCACTAAAAAGCTTAGAAGAATAATTAATGTACCTGAATTTATCAGGGGTGGAGGCTTTCACTTTCTACTTTCTACATGCTGTATGGCTTGAATATTCTGAAATGTATGTACATACTTACAACCAGTCAGATGCTAGAAAAATAATTTATTACAATATTTTTTCCTATGTCAAACAGATCTGACTTCCATCTAAGTTTCTGCTAGCTGGTTACCCTGACAGGGATATTAAATCTCACAAAGCCTCAGCTTCCTTGAAGGTAAGCAGCAACACCTGTGGGGAGGAGAATGCCAGCTCTCAGGATGAACTCCCTGCTTCCCTTCACAGGGCTCAAGCGAGCTGCCGCGCCCTGGTGTGAGGAGGGTGCCCCGCGGCCACGCAGGCACAGAGGGTGCCTTGTGCACCTTCACTGCCCACGGCCCCCAGGGTGCCTCCTACAAAGAGCTGATCCATTAATAATTCATGGACAAGACAAATTAACTCCTAGCATATTTAGTCAATACTAATAATATAAGAATGTGTTGGTCCGAGACTGATATATATTTCACTTTCAAGAAAGTTTTAGGAACAAAATGCTTCTAAATCTTTGAATCCCCACGCACGCTCCAATATTTTAAAGACATGAAATTGATCTACATAACTACATTTCTGAAAAACTGTGTAACTTCAAAGTGAAAGGTATCCAATTTTCTATATTCCTGCTCTGAAACTTTATAAAATATTTTCAGTCCACTCATCTGAAATCGTAATTCAGACTTACTTGAATAAAAAAAGAAAGTCTGCCATCTCCAAAGTTCCCTACTCTATGGATGGCAAATTCTTTCCCATATCCAAATAGTGCTGTGCATAACTCAAGTGTTAGCCAGAATGCAAGATACTATCCTCAGAAGTACAGTCATGTGTCACCTCATGGCAGGGATTTAGTCTGAGAAAAGTGTCGTTAGTCAATTTTGTCACCGTGCAAACACCACAGAGTGTGCTTACACAGACCTAGACACACAGCGTACTATGCACCTGGCCTATATGGTATAGCCTATTGCTCCCAGGCTACAAACCCGTGTACAATGTTACCATACTGAACACTGTAGGCAACTGTAACAAGTGTAATAAGTGTTTGCATATCTAAACATAGAAAAGGCACAGTAAAAATACAGTATAAAAGGTTTTTTTTAAATGGTGCACCTGTATAGGGCACTTATCATGAATGGGGCTTGCAGGACTAGAAGTTGCTGTGGGTGAGTCAGTGTGTGAGTGGTGAGTCAATGTGAAGGCCTAGTGCACGTTACCATAGACTTTATAAACACTGCATACTTTGGCTACACTAAATTTATAAGAACACAATTTCTTTAATAAATTAATCTTAGCTTACCGTAACTTTTTTACTTTATAAACTGTTTAATTTTTTTAACTTTTTGACTCTTATAACACTTAGCTTAAAAACACATTGTATAACCATACAAAAATATTTTTCTTTATATCCTTATTCTATAAGCTTTTTTGCATTTTTAATTTAATTTTATTTATTTTTTGCTTTTCAAATTTTTTTGTTAAAAACCAAGACACAAACACATACATTAGCCTAAGCCTACACAGGACCAGGATGATCAGTATCATTGTCACCTCCACATCTTTCCCACAGGAAGGTCTTCAGGGGCAATAACAGGCATGGAACTATCATCTCCTATGATAACAGTGCCTTCTTCTGGAATACCTCCTGAAGGACCTGCCTGAGGCTGTTTTACGATTAACTATTTTTTATAAGTAGAAGGTGAACACTCTAAAATAATGATAAAAAGTAGAGTAAATATATAAACCAGTAACCATCATTTATTATCATTATCAAGTATTATGTACTGTACATAACTGTGCTATACTTTTATATGACTGGCAGCACAGTGGGTTTGTTTGCACCAGTGTCACCAAAAAACACGTAGTAATGTGCTGTGCTACAAGGTTATGGTTACAACATCACTAGGTGATAGGAATTTTCAGCTTCATTATAATCTTACAGGGCCACCATCATATATACCACCTGTCATTGACCGAAACATTATTATATGGCACATGACTGTATAATCAAACTTAAATCAATTAACTTTTAGGGCTAGTTATTTTACACTTTCCAGCTCATGCCATCCATCCAACCACCCCTGCACTGACCAGGTTTAACTACACAACCACCTGAGTGGCAGCATGACCCAGTGGAAGGTAACGGTGAAGAGGCTGGGGCTGTGTACTGCGCCACCTCCCAGGCCCCATCTATAAAGACCATAGTAACTTTCTCTCTAGATAAACAAAATATACAGTGCTAGGAATACTCTGAAATAACAAATGTGAAATAACTTTGAGCTCTCAGAAAAGTTCTACACAAAATTGTTGCCAAGTCTAACAACTAACGAAAGTGATGACATCATAGCCTGGAAGTAACTAAATAAAAACACCACAATGATATGTTTTCCTTCATCTTCAAGCAAGCAAATCTCCATAATCCTAACTTGACAATAAACTGAAGTTATGAACAGAATTCTAATAACTTCCCTTCCAAGACAGAATGAATCACAGTTACTGAATGATCAAACTAAACACCACCAGTAAACAGGACAGATGGACATCATGTGCCCCGATGCAATTCCCTGAGAGAAGACACATCACCACGCATGCTTTACTCCTGCAAGAGAAGCCTTAAGGTAAATCTACACGTGAGGAAAAAATATGATTTGCTAATTAGGACTATCTCAAAGAGAAAAGCTATCTTTAATTTCTCAAAGCCACTACAGTATAATAATACTTGCTATCTGGCTTGCAAAGTTTCATCAGCTGCACCAAGCCAAAAAATATGTGCTACAGAGAACTGAAGATATTCTTCCCTCTAATGATTAGCTTCCATACATTTTATGCAAAAAATACTTATTGAGCACCTACCATCCGTCAAACACTGTCTTAGGCACTGGAGATGCATCAGTAAACACTGCAGACGACAATTCCCTACTTCATAGAGCTTAATTACATTCAAGTGAGGAGAAAGACAAACAGAAAAAATAAGTCAAATATAAGTAAATAACTAAAAGTTAAGTACAAGAGAAAAACCAAAACACAGAAAGGGGACAGGAAGTTCGGAGGAAGGGGGTGCAGTCTTTGGGTGGTGAGGGGCTGCCTCACAGGGAAGAAGATGCACAGGTACAGGAGCTGAGGGGTGAGCCCAGCAGGAACGGAGAGGGCAGTGTCTGGGGAGGACAGAGCAAGCATGGAGACTAGGTGGACTTGCACCCAAGCATCCAAAGCACAGCTAGGAAAACGTGCAGTGTCCTGAGAGAGAGTCCCAGAGGTGAGGCTGGGGCAGAGGTGTGTCAGTGAGGGCAAAGGTTTTACTTGAAGGAGGTGGGCTACGGAAGCGTTTTCAGCAGAAGAGGGACATGACCTGACTCGGGCTTTGGCAGAGGACTTTGCTCACATTGGAAACTGACTGCGGGCAGCCCAGGCACACCTGTCAGGGAGTTACTGCGGTGACACTGGCAAGAACAACGCCCCTGGACCAGGACAGTGGCAGTGGAGACAGAAGTTACCAGAGTCTGCACATACTCTGAAGGTGGGGCCAACAGGATTGACAAAAAATCTGATGTAGCATGCGAAAGAAAAGGGGTCAAGGAGGATTCCGAGGGTTCTAACACCACAATGTGACAAAGGTTCTGAAAACAGTGGTGTCGGAAAGCACATTACCACCCACCATCTTATTTTGCACAAGAGTCCTATGACATAGGCTGGGGAAGAACAACGTCACCACCTTTCATAAAGGAAGAAATGGGGCTTGAATGGTTAGATGTTTCGTCTATACAGCGGTATAAGAAACACGATAGGAGCCTAGATTTTCTAGCCCAAGTCTAGGGTTTCTTCCATAATAACATGCAGCTAGATATTTTGTTTTCTCTTTATTTCTTTAAGGCTGAGTGTTGCCATATACAGAAAAAGGAGAACCCTTTTCTAGGGTATTTCAGAAATCTGCACCAGCAGCCTCACTAACATGGACGAAGCCGCTGCCCCAGGCAGGGAAGCCAGACGTAGGCAGCGAGTTCCCTCGCTGAGCTGGTGTCTGATTCTGAGGGACACACACAACTGGGAAACCAGCAATGGTGCAGCCATCCCCATTAATCAAAAACACACTCCAAAGTTTAGCCCAAAGCTGCCAGCTCTTCACTCTGATCTCTCTTAGGAACAAATCATGTCAATGTTGCTGCTGTTATTTTCCAACATCACCTGTAAAACTCTAATGTCTTTCCCCAGTCACATTTCTCATTGATCAAAGGAGACATGCCTTTAGCTATCCCACCAACTCAAAAAACAAATGTTTCAGACAGAATATTTCTCTCCAACTGTTGTTGCTGCCGGCAGAACATCCCCTCCCGCCCCTCCCCACCCTGCCGCCTGCACCCCCAGTGCTCCACCACCCATACCCAGCCTGCTGTCGGGTTTTCCGCTCACTCATTCACTGAGCACATCTCTGAGGAGAGCAAGCCCACACTAGGCACTGCTGCCAGCCCCTCTCCCCACAGGCAGAAACCTGGAACACAGAACTACGTGAACTGAGGGCTACGACAGCAGAAACAGGCTGCGGAGGTCAAGTGCCCAGGGCCTAAGCAGGCCTGCAGCCAGGAGTAGCAGCCAGCCAGCCAGGTGAGCGAGGACAAGTGGGCAGGCTGGCTCTGAGCAGGGGGTGTGGCCTGTATTGCACCCGAGGCCAAAAGGGAGGGAACCAGGCAGGAAAGAAGGGCCCAGGGGTCAGGAGGAGCCGAAGGCTGAGGCAAGGCTGAGGCAGTGGCCAGAGCACGTGGAGGCCTCCCACTTCCTCCTGCAGCCTGTGCCACGTCTGCCCCACCTACCCTGTTTCAGACCAGGTCTGGCTTGGTCTTCCCCCATCAGGAAGTGGCCTGGTGGGGGCGGGGGTGGGGGAGGGCAGCCCCGAAGAACCCCTGGGCTGACAGAGCAGCTTCCTGTGGGACAGCAAGACCACAGGCATCTGGCAGCAACTGGCCGTCCACACTGAGTGTCAGTCGTGCTGGGGACAACCTCCGGGGCCTGGGGAGAAGACACACACCCCTGCTGCTGTTGTCTGACCCAGTAGAGACCCCTTGTGAGTTCTGAGCTGTCTTCATTCCCCACCCACTCACCTGCACTTTCTCAGGGCTTTGACTCCTACACCCCAGGAGTCCCTGGGAGCTCAGCAGCTTTCCCAAGACCCACCCCCACTGGGAAGGCCTAGCTTTGCCCCAAGTTTCACCCCAAGCATACCTGGGGCAGAAGCTGGGATTTTTTGAATGAAGGCATGCCTTTTTTAAAAACTGTCCTTTTATTAAAGATTGTTTACTTCTCATATCTCTGGGAGGGGGGGCGCGCAGTGAGCAAGCGCATACGCACTCACGCAGAAATTCCTGGCCCATATGAAGGCAGGCAATGAGAAGCTCATCTACTGTATTAAGCAGAGAAGTGACAAGATCTGGATTTTTGGGAAAGGTCGCTTAGATGACAGTGTGATACTTTTTCCCTGACTTCTCCCAGAATCTGTGTTGGTTTACCCCCTACAGCAACAGCTCTAGAAGAGCGCCTCATCACCTCTGACCCTCTCCCCAAAAGCCTCTGGCCTCCAGACGATCTTGACATCAACCCTAGAGAGAACATTGCTTTTGTAAATAAAATGTTTTGACCCTGTCATTCTCATTTCAGAATTCTGTGATTGCTCCTGAAATCAAATTAAACATACTGATCCTAACTGTCCAACAAGTGCTTATCACCCTCTATATTCCAGCTAAGAAAACAGGCTTACAAATCCCTCCTCAAATACAGTACTGTCTTTCAATTAAAAAAAAAAAAAGCTCCCTTAAAATGTCCACACAAACTTCTATAGCAATATAATCTGGAAAGAATTCTTTCCTTTTAGTGAGATAAATTGAAATATTTTAAAATAAAATAATATGCTGCCTGGGATTTGCTTCTAAATAATACAGGACACGAGAAAAGCCAGTGAGAATATGAATGAAATAAGACTGGCCTGAGTTAATGGACTTAGTAAAGGATGCATGAGGGCTGAGTCTATCATTCTGCCTAACTTTCGCATGTCAGCAATGTTCCACTATTTGGGTATCTGAAGCATCACAGAGTCCTCAAACATTGTATAAATTCTTCTTTTTTTGTTCTATTATTTTCCCTATAAAAGACGATGTTGCTTGGAATGTCACAAAACACCATCCCCTCAGAGATTAAGCTGCAGAAGCTCAGTCAACAAACATTTCAAAAAAGAAAACTGTAATTTCAGAGCAAGTTACTCAATGAAGCAGTTGTAATTAGTTTTTAAAAACTGCCCTGCCTAAACATCTTCCTTGCACCAAAATTATTTTAGTCAAAAAACTGTACTTGGCATTTGCAGCCCCGTAAAGCTACAGTTGATCTGTGTTAACGGATACTTATGCATTTCCAAATAACCTTCTTACGTCACCTATATATTTTCTACATCATTTGCAACTCCTACCTCTGTATATGAAAAATGTTCATTAAATGTTGTGCACCAAATTATAGAGTCATTGACTTACAAGGCTGAAAAGGACATTCAGAGTGCTATAGTCAACTAGCCACTTGATTTTTGTTTTCAGATTGATGTGTATATATAATCTGTTAAGATTTAATGGGTGATTTAATGCTGCATACTGTGTATACCACATACAGTAGGAAAAGCAAGGAACCAGCAAAAGTCCCCTCAGCCCACAATGGTAGGATCAATTACTAGTGCCTTCCTAATATCTCACTCTAAATAATTATCACTTTAGGAAATAAAATAACGCTAATATTTCTGTGTCGTGTTACAGCTTCTGTTGTAGGCAATTACAGGCTACAAAGAAATTTTGTACTCGACACCTTCCAAGTAGCATGCTTTGCTGTATTGTGTTCAGGCATTGGAGCTGCCCCACAATTAGTGTGAAGAATAACACCATTTCTACTCATCGCTCAACATTTAAAGTCAAAGTCATCAAATAACGAAAGAATTCATTACCACCCTGTACTGACAGAGACCAATATTAATTATTATTTGAATTAACCTCTGAGCCATGGTTTTCATCAGTACTCAGAAAAGACAGGGACAATTTCTAATTACATGCCACCCTCATTATAAGTCACTAGGCCGCCAAGCTATATCTGATGAGGCTGCTACAGTTTGCTTTGAAACTGCTCTGGACTCCATTATAACCTTCTCATCTCGTCCATGAGAAAATGGGGTTCTGTAGGCCTCAGGGATTCCTTCACCACAAGTTACCATTTTTTCCCTTTAAAATTGTGACGTGAGACTCTACATAAGTCAACAAAAGTCCTTAAACACAAAGTAAACAGTTATTCATTGTTTACACATTACTCTAAAACTGGGCAGTTATAGGCTTTTACAAGCTCCACTGCCCGTAGGACCCTGGAGGTACTTGTGAGTACAGCAGCGCTGCAGGGAATGCTGGGCCATCACACCCATCATGTTCACCAAATGTCAACTGGTCTATTTTATTTCGTGTAAAAGTAATCTGTGATATAACAAAGGAAAAAAATCCAACAACAGAAAAGGCTAAAAATTTTAAAATATGTTTTATTCCCTCTTTCACTGCCTGGTCTCACTCTGCAAGGATAACCAACTCAACATAGTTTCCTGTGCATCCTTTCCTGACTACATGAGCTCATGCAAATGTGTGTCTGCACAATCATCTATTTTCCAGCCCTTTTTAAAGCAGGAACCTAGGAGGTGGCCATCACAGCCATTCGTCACCACCTCCGCTGGGGCCGTTCCTAAGTGAAGTTTCAGTGATGCTCTCTTGTAACCACACTGCTCTCTGAGGTACACACTGCCTTCTATTCTTTAAAAAATGCACGATTTTTAAATCTAAAGGTTTCAGGCTAATCATCCTTGACACAAATATTTGCATATAAAATATCTCAAGATTAAGAATTCAGGTACGGCATTGTATGGTCTGTAAAACTATGTCAAGAGGCAATGGGAAGCAGACAAAATGGATCTTTGTGCTCAACAACAACAAAAAGACACTGAGTTTCTGAATCTTGATTAGAAAGAAATCTGTTGCATATTAGAATGGCAATTTACCAACTTTAATACAGTTCATACAATGAAGAAAGGAAAGATGTCCTTCCACAAGGCAAAGAGAGAGGTAAACGGCTCATTTTGAGTGAACTGACTCCTTACCTGACTGTACACATAGCAGTCACAGCACCTGCCCTCTGAGTGCTGTCAATGTCACTGAAAAGAACACTGCCACTGAGACTAACACCATCAGTATGACAAAAAAAAAATTTTTTTTTCATTTAAAGTCTAACAACTAGCCTAGGCAATGGCAAGACCCAATCTCTACAAAAAATTAAAAATCAGCTGGTTGCAGAGGCATACACCTGTTGTCCCAGCTACTCAGGTGGCTGAGACAGGAGGATCGCTTAAGCCCAGGGGCTGGAGTCTGCAGTGAGCTGTGATCATGCCACTGCACTCCAGCCCAGGTGACAGAGCAAGACCTGGTCGGTGGGGGGGGGGGGGGGTTCTACACAAGCCTTATAATGAATTAAGAACATGTATTTTTATATCTAAAATGTCTTTCAAGCTGTCCTTCCCCCACCCTGCCACCATGTTGTGAAAATAAGAGAACTTTTCATCTAAACGAGATGTAAAGAAAGAAACTGGTACTGGGAGAATTCTTTCCAATCACACCAAGAACAGCTGTCATAACACCACCAAGGGAGTTAAAATCTAAAATTTAAATGAAAAATCAAAATTATTCCCAGCAATCAATACTTGTGATCTCTAGTCTTAAGTATCCCACTATTAATAACAAATTATAAATATATGAATGTATATAAATTATTACTATAAGATACATTTTAAACTACTCTTTAGGAGCATCACTATCTTCAAATGGCATTTTCTATCATCATTGCTATGAGAGATAAGAGTAAGTTGAGTTTTTTTATTGTATTTATTTAAGGTGTACAACATGATGGTTTGATACACTTATAGTGAAACAGTTACTATAGTCCAGCAAATTAACAAATCCATCATCTCAAATAGTTACCCCTTTTTTTGAGATAATAAAATTCTAAAGTTTCTTTTCACCCTTAAATACAGTTTCAATTTCTATTTAAAAATGTAAATATGTGTACGATGTATCAGACACTGGGGTAGGTGCTAGGAATAAAAAAGTAAACAAATTGTTGATGAACTAAATCTAGTCAGAGGAGCAAAGAAAAAAGTAACAATGACACTGACTTAGCATTATAATAATTCAATTACAAGGTAACAACTTTTACCTAAGAGTTTTTCTTTCATTTTCAATTCAACCAAAACATGTAAATCCACTACTCTCAGCTGTTTTCTGGCAGCTATAGGGATACAAAAATAAAATGAATAAGCTTTGGTGATTTTTACTCTATGTTTATCTTCCCACTTTCCTCCAACTTAGCTGAATTCTAGTCACATCCCTTCTTTAGGAGAATCCACCATTTTATCAAGTTATCAAAATATCACAAGCTATACAAATGCTCCTTGGTGACTTGTTAGGTAATATTACAATGCAGTTCCCTATTTTAAAATCAGACCTTAACCCTTTAATAGGAAAATACTAAAATAGCCCTACGCTGCCTTCAAAAAGCTTATAATGTAAAAGAAGAAAACAGGAACGTAGACATTAAGTGCAATGCAATCTTAGAATTTCTACAAAAGGAGCTGGCTGCAGTCAGAAAGAAAGGCAATAGGGCTAGAGTGACATGTCCCCCACCACCTCCACCCCGGTAGAGGAGGACTAGCAAAGACTCCACAGGGACAGGCAAACTCCCCAAGGGCGAGACGCTGCCTTGTGTGCCTGTGGCACCTCACTCAAGCGCCTACTGGCTGAACAGCCTACAAGCGGGCATGTGCTCCAAATAACGAGAGAAGAAAATAAGTTGCATTCAATCAAAAAGAGTCAGAAATGGCTTTACAAAAGAGGTAGCTTTTGAAATGGAACCTGCAGACAAGCAGGACTGTGACAGACAAAGATGGGTTTCAGTGGACAAAATAGTACTAGAAATAGGGCAAAGCCAGAGCAGAGGCATGAAAAAGGGAAACTAGTGTGTGTTTAGGGACCATGAATAATCCAGTTATGCCTGATTTCAGGATATATTTAAAGAACAGTAGATACTACAGTGAGAAAGTTAGGTTGGCAATAAGAAGGGAAGGCCTGTGTCCCAGGTGGAGGCAGGCAATTTGGTTTTTGAGGGGGAAAAACACAAAGCTGGGTGTGCAGAAGTGTGAAATGACGAGATGTGGGCTTCGGACACACTGATCGGGGAGGCTGAGAAGTCTCTGCCACAGTCCAGCAGAGAAGACCAAATGACACTGAAAGGTGGGCAGGATTTGAGAGTCCATGCTAGAGAAATCGAATCTACAAACTTTGACAACAGTTCTGGATACAGAAGATTGCAAAAGCGGAGAAAGTCAGAAATGAAGTGGAGACTATATTCCTGATGACTTAGAGAATTGGCTGCCGAGAAAGCCAGGTGTGATACTGAACCGCTAGCATCAAGGCACAGCTCTGTCGTCACCCTTCCCAGTGCAAAAATAACTCAGGTTCATGTGGAAAGCTCTGCCCTTCAGCATCTTCACATCTCTATTTCACACACCAAATTCTTCCTGCTTCCTAAATATAAAACTTTATTGCTTTCCTCACACCCCACCCTCATCACAGCTCTCTCCAGTTATTATATATTTTTCAAATTCTGCACAAAAGCTAATTCCTCCAGAAATCCTCCCCAACACTTTAACTGGCCACGTGTGATAAACATTTGAGGTCTTAATGCTCTGAGAGACTATACATGGCATCTGATTCAAACCTGTGTGTACCTGGCATCCTACCTTGCCATGGCACGTTGTCAATACACGCAGGGTGGGTCATCTATTAATAGCTACCCAATTCTAGTAATCAATTCTTCATAATTACTATTAAAAACCCCTCAAAGTAGATTCTTACAAAAAGGGTAACTTGTAAACTTTTTTTATTAATCCAATCCATTACTCTGTAAATGAACTAGCAGTTATATTAAGAGACATATCTAAGTTATTTCATGAGAAACAAGTGAATGACCCAAGAGTCAGACAGTAAATGACAATCTTCAAATCCTGCAGGACTAGACAAGAGCCACTAACGGGAAAACAGGCACACTCCTTTCCAGAGAAGAGCCACCAGTCAAGGGGGGCTGGTGGATATACAGACTCACAATATTTTAATTGAAATCACTATCAATAAATCTAGTTTTGTCTGTTATTTGCATATTTCAGCCTCCGTGGATGCAGAATAAACAAGTTCCAAGATCATACTAGACAGCATCAAAAGGTGTTTCTTATTAATATTTATCAGATTTTACATCATAGTTTCAGAGCTCCCATGCAGAATCTTAATTCTAGTATTTTATTTTAAAATATCTTTGCAGATTAGTAAACAATGTTAAAAAGAACTTCCCTTTTCTGCATATATGAAAACATTCAGCATGTTGACTTTTTAAAACGGCAAAATATTTTCACTGAGTGGTTTAAAACTTCTTAAATAACCAAATCACGGTTAAATTACTAGTTTTGTCCTTACAATTTGAAGATAAACATGTTATTCTCTAATTTATCTTTTTATATGCTACAACTGTAATTCTTACATTGCATTATGACCATTCAATAACTAGAGCAAGATCCTCTATTAACAAGAAGTTCCGTAACATGCAATTACATAACAAGTGGTCTAGTATCACCCCCTTGTTCTTTCATCACCTACACTGTTTAGACACTGTTCTAGTATACTGTTTAAATTACTGTTTAAATTATTTTTATTAAGCTATATTCAAAGTTCTAATCAAGCACAAAAATATTTCTTGGTATCATAAAACTATTTTACCAAATGTGTAAAAATATTAAATACTATAAAAATGTGCCATTTGAATTATTCCTAACTACTTCCTAATTGTTACCAACTTAAGCAATTCATAATGGTTCAACTATCTAACCCAAATTCAAACTTTGACTGTTTTAAATAATTTTGTACAGCCTTAGAAGAAAACAAAGTATTAATCATAAAACTTGCTCACTCAGTAGCAAACAGAGCAAATGAGCATAATCACCAAAGTATAAAAGGGTCTATGTGTTTCCATTAGATTCTCCGTGTTATTTGGAACTGCACAGCTCAGACCTACTTAAAAAAAAAAAAAAATTAATTCCGCCTTTCAGGATGCCCAGGGTGAAAGATGTTGTGAGACCTAGAATCAAATATGTCTCACCCATCTAATATGTGCATGGCCCTGGAGGAATGAAAAGTTTCTTCTTTTATAAAATGCCACCTTTCTTACATGTATTATAGGGCCAGTGTGTATTAAAATGCCTGGTAAGCAATAAAACACAGTACAAATGTGATTCATTTTATTATATAATGTCGCATAGGGGTTGAAGTGAAGAGCTATGATCCCACATATTAATATTTAATAGCTTGTCTCTGTTTTCTAATGTATGTCACCATTGTCTTTTTAGTTTATTTTTAAATCTCAAAGAAGGGGTAGTGTGCATCTCTCTAAAGTTTAGACACCAAACTATTAGCACGAATTCTGCCCTTTTTACTCTGTAGGATTTATTTACAGATACCTTATTATCAATTAAATTGGTAACATTCAGGAAGTAGTTAGGAATAACTTAGTATGGCACCTGTTTACAGCATTTGATATTTTTACAAACTTGATAAAATAGTGAGTTATCTTTTAGATGCGATTTCATATTTAGCCCCAAGTAACAAGTCTAACTTTTCAATGAGTCTAGTTTTTCAATGCAACCCAACAATTAAATAATTATCAAACTTGCACTGTGAAAGAACAAATAAGTATGTTTATACGCGCATACCTCTTTATCCTTTGTGAATTTATACTCTGGATAAAGGGGCAAGGCATAAACAAGTAATCTCACTTCCTACTTTGCTGGGAAAGTAGGATTCCCTCTGATGGCTAAATGTGGGAGTTTCTAATACCAAACGCACAGGCTCACGAACATCTGCACCCCTGAATTCCTCCTGCCCTCCTGTCATCAGAGCAGCTATGCTCTTCCAAGCCAAGGCCCACTCACCTCTGTCAGACTCCACGCTTTTCCCTTTCAGGGTTCTTACTCCATTAATTACCCTTTACTCTACTTCCTATATAGTCTTTTACAGCCCACCTCTCAACTGGATCCTTCCCATTTGCTTTTACACACTCAAGTTTCTGCCATTAAAAAAAAAAAAAGTACACACGTATCACCTGGTTTGGAGGGGCAGGATGAAAGGGAGCTAGCAAGCCTGCATCTTCGTGACTGGCCCAGCCCGGGGCTGCTACAGTCAGGTGTGCGATTGGATAGTCCCTTCACTGCACAAGGGACAGGAGGAAGGGAGTGAGTGTAAAAATCCAGCCAGCACTCCACTAGCCAAGCCATGTGCTCTTGCAAAAGGGCACCTCTTATTAATCTGTAGAGGCACAGAATGGGCCAGGGGTGGCCCCATGAACATCAGCCATTTAGGTAAACCAGCAATTCACGAGTCAACTAGGACACCTTCTTCCCCTGTGACTTCCTACAACCAGCCCATCATCAAATCTTACAGATTTTACCTGCTAAACCTTTCTCAGCCCCACCCATGTCTGTTATATACAGACCACCACATGGATCAAATCACTCCCACCTCTCACCCGCACTATTCAATAATCTTCCCTTCTCCAAGCCCCTCTAACCTATGCGCTTGGTGCGACCACAGTAAGTGCCTCCCATTGGTCTTGGGGTACAGACCAAGCTCTCCCCAGTGCAGTCACAGAGCCTTCAGGAAGGACGACCCCAGCCCAAGCTTACTTCCCTCAGGCAAGTCAGTCTTTTTTTGTCTCCTGAACTAAGTCAAATGCCTCCGCTGCCCACTCCATGGCGCTACACACTGCAACTTTTTTTCCCCCAAACAATTACTACAGTTGCACTTTCACAGGTTTTGTGGATTATTTCATACCCACCTATCCCACTAGCCTCAAGCACATGGTATAATTTTGTTCACCTCTGTGTGGTGCCCAGCCCACAATTATTCATAAATACCTTTTTTGGATCAATAAATAAATATGAATCAATGAATTCTATAGCCAGTATCCTTGGAAGGGTGGCATAAATATATATGAGTACTGAGGAAATTCAAACAAGAGAGACATTTTTCTATGAGTAGGTTTAACAAGAGAAGTCTTTAAGAAGGGGGAAGGTATCAGGAAAAAAAGGCCTAAGACTGGGCACAACTCAGGGAATGACACCAGTGAGCTGGGCCACTGGAAAGGACTGAGAGAACTGGGACAGAGAGAGGATGCAGCAGAGGGTCGCAAAAGACTAAGAGAAAGCTTTACACTGTAGACCCAGGAGCGGAGACATGGTGCAATCAACATTCATTTGGCAGAATGAAGTCAGATTCAGGAAGAGCCAGAAGTTATGAGCTGTTTCAGAGATGCAACAGGCCAGGCTTGACAACTCACCCAATGCAGGGAAGGAGGGTAGTTTGGGAGATTAAAATCCAAAGCTGCTGCCCCAGATGATGCCAAGATGGGAGGACTATTTGTTGGTAGGACTGCCCTTCCAGAAAGGGGTGGAACAATACCAGGTTCAGTTTATACTCACAGACAGCAATGTAACATTAATTTTATGATGTAGCTAAACAAAATGAGAGCTTTGTGGTTCCAGTTACTAAAGCAGCATGAATTTTTTTTTTTTTTCCCTTGGGAGGGAGAAGGGAATGAAATAGAGATTATTATCTCAATTGACAGTTTTAATCAAATAGGATTTCGAGAACTTATCCTAAAACAGTTTCTAAAATTTAAGTGCTATAATAGGAAAAACGAAAACACAAATAGCCTTCTGTTCTTGTTTTGTTTTCTGCTTTTGTTTCCTATCCACAACCCTACCTTGACCAATGAGAAGGGGAGAAAGGGATAAATTCTAACATGTTCTCCTCGAGGCCTTTCATTTCAGTGCTATGACTAACCACTGGTCAAAGGCATTTTACAGGAGAATTAAGAGATATGCACATGTGCGGAGGGGGAAATGAGGACTTATTGTGTAATGAGTATAGAGTTTCAGTTTTACAAGATAAGGGTTACTGAGACGGATGGTGGTGATGGATGCCTAACATTATGAATGTATTTAATGCCACTCAACTGTACACTTAAGAATGGTTAAGATGGTACATTTTGTGTTATGTGTATTTCACCATAATAAAAAATAATTTGGAGGAAAAAAAAAGGGAGAAAAAAACACATTCACTGTGGAAGATGGTATGTTCCCACCTCCCTGGAACAGCCCCTCCCACAGTGCCCAGCCATATAACTTGCTGTGGCCAGAGAAACAACAGCAAACTTCAGGCAAACAGACTAGAAAAATGCCTGAGCCCTGGGGCTGCCCTCCCTTCTGCCACCATGTGAGGAAGCCTGGGCCAATCTGCTGGAACACGAGACATGTGGCCCAGTCTCTCCATCACTCTCTCACACACATGCACACACATGGCCCTAGGGGACACCCAGCCAATGGAGCTAGGTCACCAACTACCAGCTGACCACAGATGCAGGAGTGAGTCCAGCTGAGACCAATCCAAATTGTGTGCACAACCCACGCAACTGCACACTAAATAGATGGCTGCTCTTTTAAGCCATCAACTTTCAGGATGGTTTGTTACACAGCAACAGATAACTGACAAGATTCACCATGACAGTCAAGCTATAAGTCCCTAAGAATTCCTTGTCATTTTCCCATTTTATTCACCAGCAACTGAGAGGCTTTGACTGGGAAAGGATTGGTGTGAGAGACATTGTTTTAAAGTTTACAATCAAAATCTCAGTCTCCACCTTCTCAGAAGCTTGTTACTGGAGGGTCTTAGCATTAAAAAAGCTTTATTTACGCAGGGGACTAAATAGATTCCAATTGTTCTATGAAGTTGGAATGGACAAAGAAACCAAAAGAAGAGCTATAATACAAGACACAAGATGTGGTTATGAATATAGTCATTACTACAGTTACACCTAAGTAAAACTTAGGAGGGATATCTAGTTGAAAAAGACAGTGAAATATCTGAAATAAGAAAATCCTACATTTTCCAGATTATGTACCCACCACATATGAATAAATTAGTATTAAAGCAAGGGGGAAAAGTAATTATCATTTAATAAGTACTCACTATGGACACTCACCCTCCTACACACCACCTGACCCCACAGAATCCTCACATCTGCATCTGAGTTATCACCTGTCCGTGTTTTGTAGATGAGGACACTGAAATCAAAGCAATTAAGTAACTCTCCCCAAACCACAGAACGGGCGATGGAGGAACCAGCATTCAACACCAGGTCTCACGAATGTTAAAGTCCATGTTTTTCTCTATTTTGTTCTGCCTCCAAGAAACAACACTGCAGGGGAGAAGGCACAAGCCTTCCCTCCCCATCGACCGTGCAGAGCATGACACGCGGACCTAAGGATCAGCACAGGGGCAGAAATCAACCTACATCAAGATACACATGGCCTACAGAGAAACTGAACAAGCCACAAAGGCGATGGGTGCCTCCTCCCAAAAAGAGTGTGGGAACAACTTTTCAAAATCCCCTGAAGGTTAAAAGTATTTCTTAAGTTCACATGGAGCTGTTGCTAAACCAGATCCTTTTCAAGCAGCAGAGTTTTTTTCCTCGCCCAAACCTACCCTTCCAAATAACATTCACTCCTTAAAAATTGTAATTGTTGGCCGGGCGCGGTGGCTCACGCCTGTAATCCTAGCACGCTGGGAGGCAGAGGCAGGTGGATCCTTTGAGCTCAGAAGTTCGGGACCAGCCTGAGCAAGAGCGAGACCCCGTCTCTACTAAAAATAGAAAGAAATTACTTGGCCACCTAAAAATATATATAGAAAAAACAAGCCGGGCATGGTGACACAAGCCTGTAGTCCCAGCTACTCAGGAGGCTGAGGCAGGAGGATCACTTGAGCCCAGGAGTTTGAGGTTGCTGTGAGCTAGGCTGACACCACGGCACTCACTCTAGCCGGGGCAACAGAATGAGACTCTGTCTCAAAAAAAGAAAAAAAAAATTGTAATTGTCTGATGAAAAGTTATTCCATGTAGAAAATATTAAGAAATATTCCCATTCTAGACTGTAGACAGTTACACAAATGAAAGAACTATGACACAATAAAACAGCCACACTGTAATGATTATATTAAATATACGTGGAGAAGCCCCAATATAATCTTTGGGTTAGAAATGCCCATTCCATTAAAACTAGTAAACCCATCCATTCCCAACCAAATGCCCAAGTATAGCTATGTAGAAAAATAGAAAGAGGAAAAATAATCTATTTAACCTTAAGGGACTTATACTTATTTTGGGAAATATAAGGAACAGCCCTCAAAGAAAGATATTGATTGTAAGAGTTTCCACAGATGAATGAATCCATATGACTACAAAAGACTGGCACTCTGAGCTGTCACCTCTCCCATCATGGTGACCATTTACTGCATACTTTATCGAGTACTCAGTACCATACACCCTTACGGACATTTTACATGTGCTCTCTCACATACACAGTGACTGAACTGTTGCTGCTGCTTATCAAGATGTATTAATTGTGAGTCTCTTTTACAATTTTACCCACAATCTGCTGATTTGGTCTAATAGCTGCTGCATATCTGTTATTCTCACCTAATAGATACTGAATTACCTCAAGTTTAAGCAGTGTGCACGCTGTGTTCACTTTCCATCAGATTATTTTCCAGCTTAAACATACGTTATTTACAAACCTCACTCAGCTCAAAAACTAAGACGGAATTCAAATGAACAGACTGTTCTAATCCGTTAAGACCAGCCTACCACTTCTGAGCAGTATTGCATTCTGAGGCAAGGACAAATTTGCGGAAGCTGCATTGCCGTTGTCCTTGTCATTACCATCATTGTTGTTTCACTTAAAGCGTGTGCATCAGGCACTGGGCTCCTCTTTGGAATTTAAGTAGCTTTCCCAAGGTCACGTGGTGAAGAGTCTAAATTAGAACCAGGTTCTAACTCCAGAACCCCTGCTCTTAACTGTTAGGTTATACTGCCTCCAATGGCTATCAACGGCAGATCTCGTGTTTGAAAGCTTCACGTTTATAGACCATTTGACTGGTTAAATGGGTGCCTAGCCAGAACCCAAGCATGCAATACTTTTAAGTTTCTATGACTATTCAGCCACCAGATGCGTTAGGCCAAATGCAGAAATCTCCTAAATTCTCTGGTACTGATTCCTTTGGGTTTAACGTCTTTATCTAGTTTTCCTAAGGTCAGCACACAGGCTGAGCACAGCATCATCTGACTAGCTCCATACCCTGTTAAGTAGCATACACCTAACTCTAAAATAGCCATGGGCAGTTACAATCATTACAAGATGGTAAGCATCCAGAAATGTCCTAGATACATTTTGTGAAGGTGAAAAGCTGCCAATATGGTTAGAAAGCACCTAGGGCAAACAATCACCAAGTATTCATTTGGTGTTTAATTTATTCCCATTGATCTTTTGAAATGTGACTGTCTGAAATGTAAAATATTTCCACAGAAACAATCTCAAGCTATCAAACAACAACAAAAAAAAAAAAAAAAAAACCAAGAAAAAAAACCTACAACACTTGGTCTAACCCATTATGCAGCTGAGAAAGTAGAATGTGAGGGATGATCCTTGCCGTCAGTAGAGCATGAGGTAGAAAAGGAGATGAACTATAAGTTCCTTACACTCTTGCCCCATTTCTTATTCTAATTTCTATGCCCTCTTCCTCTAGGGAAGGAACAGAGGCTCTATGGTATATGCTGTGGCAATCAGGAAGACACAGAGCTGCCTCCAGCAGAACAGGCTAACCCAGCTTCTTTAAAAAAAAAAAAAAAAGTGATATGTACTAAAGCAGGACCTATCACATCACCCCAGTGCACTCTAAGTGACTAGAAACAAAACAGTTAAAATATCAATGTCTGCTAATTTTGAAATCACCTTATTTCTTCTGAACGGTCATATAATTTTTGTTGACATTAAAATATTTGGTTATATCACCTAAGATATAGAAATCTATGGAAGAAAGGAAAAGCTCTTGCATGTTGTACAAAGCACAGCTCCTACACTTCATTATAACCTAAATCCACACTGCTGTGTTGAAACCACTGCATATGTAACCACATGACATGGGAAAACGCTGACCAAGATACTAGTGGTAAAATGTTCTATAAGCAGTTGCTACAAAAATATTTTCAATCTTTTAAGGATATTAATATCTAATTGCTCTCAAGTAGCATAATGTTCACTACAATCCCAAGAAAAGAGTTACCTACCATCCTAATTTGAAATCTCCCCAGCCATACTAATGGACACCAAAGCTCTGCAAATCTTCACACCCCTCATTTCCATGTTCTCTTCACTAAGAAACAAAGCAGGCCGTAACAACATTAATTATAGCTCAGTTTAATGAATGCTTGGTATATGCCAGGCACTGAAAAGGGTACTATTATTAACCCTACCTATAAGGGAGGAAACAGGCACAGAAGGTTACCTGTCCAAGGTCCCAAAGGTACTGGAACTAAGTTTTGCATCCAAGCAGTCTGACTCTGGAGCCCTTGCCTCTAACCTTTAGGCCATATTACTTCTTCCAACCTCTAATTATTCTCTCAAATTACCCCAGATACAAAAAAATTGAAGGGGACCCTTCGTTGCTTTGTATCACCGAGTAATTAGACTTTAAACTTCTAATGAACAGGAACCATTCATTTTCTATTTTCCTACTTTTGTTTATGTACAATGCAGGCACTAGGCTAGTGCTAAATTTAGACTCTATACTCAAATACTTTATTATTGTCAAGTCAGGCTTTAAGTGGTTAGCAGTACATTTCTCATTTTACTGTAAGTTTTAATAGATTTTTGGCATCGCTCTTGTGGAACAGTCTTAGTGACACTGTTTTACAGTACCCAATGTGTTGACAGCAGTCTGGCAGATTAACAGCATAAAAAGCTAACCACTGCTCGCATTAGGTCCAGTAGCTGAGCAGGGTCGTGTTGAAACAACACTGGACTCACACGAGTCGATCTATGCCGTACTCTGTGTGCTGTGCACAACATAGAAGCAAGGTAAGCGGTGGAACCAGGTGTGACTAAAGTGATGTACAGCTGGAACATCTTTTCACTAAAGATTAGACACTTAAATTTCAATTTCAGATGCATTCAGGTGAGTTTCCTGTTTGTTCCATAAACAAAATTGAAAAATAAAAGTGACTGCAAACAGGTTTTTGTAAACTCATCACTATATTTCATCAATTCTAAGACACTTTTTTTTGCATTTCAATATATCAGAAATAGGATACATCATTCAGATACTATCTTAAATTTGATGAAATATAGTAATATAATAAAATGTAACTGCATATATTCTGGATTCTATGGTTTTCAAGTTTTATGTTACCATCAACCCATTTATTAATAATTAATTTTGGGGACAACGTTAACAACTTGGCTCTGTTTACTTTTCTTATACTCCTCTGTTTACCACGGAAGACATAATAAAGAATGTTTGAGAGTAAATTAAGGTAACATAACTTCAAGGAGCCAAAAACTTTGAAGCTACTTTATTGTAAGAGAAAAGTTGTTGCCCGCCTGTGGAAAAAAATATATAGTTGAAAGCTTCCCCAGGCTGTATGCAACCCAAATGTGTTTATTCTCTGAGAAAGACACGATTCCAAGGTGAAAGAGTTCCAGATGCTAAAGTCTTCCTACTAACCTACATGGACTCACTGCAAGACACAGTAAGCCTTTTAACTCAAGCTCAAAAGTCTCAAGGGGTTTCTCCTCCACCTCCCAAATATCAAAATCATGCTCACATATTTAAACAATTAGGTGAGACGTACAGAAGCTAGCACTAAATAGGTCTGAAATGTGCGTGCTAAAGGTGCAGTTAATATTAACCAAATTCAGATCTACAGAAAATTTTTTTAAATGATTCTTGTTTTCCTTGACTTCAGAAAACTAGAAAAAAAAAGGGGGGGGTAGAGGGGGTTTCTTTTCAATTCAACTTACTACAGAACAAAATTTCTTTGGGACAGAAAAAATAAGCCAAAACTGCCAAGTGATCTAAGAAAAAAGAAAACCCTAACAAGGCAAAAATTGAAAGTATTTGTTTCAGATATATAACTGGTTAAAATTATGGTACTTCTTTAAAAAAAAATTCCCTATCAATACCACAAAAATACTGAAAAACTGTCAGAGACCTTCTCTCCATATATGCTATCAGAGAGTTTCCTGGGTTTTACGATCTCTTTAGTATAAAATTTGGAAAATATAAAAAGTAGAAAGACTAAAATAAAAATCATCTGCAATCCAAATAATTAACATTTATTAAGTGCTAATAATGCAACAAGCACTGTTGGAGCATTTTAGATGCATGATTGCATTAATCCACCTAAGTCTATGAGCTAAGTACTGGTATCACTCCCATGTCACAGTTGAAGAAACTGAGTCTTAGATAAATTAAGTAGCTTGCCTATGGTCAGAGCCAATAAGTCAAAGTCATGCAGCTAGTAAGTGGTCAGGCAGGGAGGGATTCAAACCAGATCTGTTGAACTCTGGAATCACAGCTTTTAACTAAGTGAAAAAGCCAATCCCTGAAACTAACCATTTTTAAAATTGATGTATTTTCCCTAGTATTTTCCTATGCTTATAATTTAATTTGTATAAAATCAGGACCATAGTTAATATGTTGTTTTTCACTCTACTCTTTTAAGCTTCCTATTTTTCAAAAACATGATTTATAATGCCTGCATGATATTCTAACATGACTATAGCATAAATTTAACCATTCTCAATTTTTCACTGTCAGAAAGAAATGCTGTGACTTATTCATAATAGTTGATTGGATTTCAGATTTTTCCTTAGGAGGTGACTGATACAACTGAAATGACCATTTATAAAGATCTTTATACATACAGTATCTAATTTCTTTCCAGAAAAAAAAAAGCTTGTACTTATGGAACTTCAGGCAACAGTGAATGTGTGCAGGTTTCACCATATTCTGGCAGCATGAAGAATATTTTCTAAATCTCTGCTAATCTGATAAGGGGGAAGTATCTCATTTTAATTTGCATTTCTTTTATTACTCCATAAAATTTTTGTGTCTATCGACAATTAAGTTTTCTTTCTATACATTAACTACTTATATCCTTTACTGTTTTTCTATTGGGCTGCAACTGTTTCTCTACTGTATTCTCACAGAATATGTTGATGTTTCTTTTCAATAGATCTAGACACAAGTATGACTTGTTAAAGCATAAAATATATGAGACAGTTCTTCCTAATGTTTCAACACACACATTCAAAAGTAAGTTAAGGTATAGCAAATTGATAAACTCCGATTTGTGGTACTGTATTTGTATAGCCCTCTTGTACAATCCCAAATTATCATTGTGCTATTTTGATTGTGAAAGTATAGTATTATCATTCTACAAAATTCTGTCACCTTATTCTGACTATACCCTATGTGGCAAGGATATTTATAAAAGCAATGTCAAATTACACGTAAAAACGGTTCCAAAATCATTTTTATAAGACCCTGACTTTAAAAACGTTTTTAAATGTTAAATATTTTGCCTTTTCTTAACCTACAAGTTGCAGAACTTCATCAGTGAAGTAGCTTTATTTCAGAATCTTTCTAAAGTGACCTTTTTATACATCTTGCTCTCCTCTAATGTTTTCTATTTTTGGACCAAATCTAAGTTCCAAATATCAGACCTTAGTTCTCCTGAAAGGAGCCTTTCTAAGCCATTCTCTGCCCCGTGCTGGGCCCCTTGGAGTGGCCAGCTACTTGTGCCTGTCCCCCAACCCCCACCTCCAGCGTCCATTGACTGCACCTCTTCCTCTCCCACTCAATTTTCCCTTTCCTAGCCAAAGCTCCAGCGCCTCCTGGCCAGCTATTTCAACAGCCTCTGACTTTTTGCCTCTAGTCTCTCTTCAACTGCAATCCATCACATGTTGCCAAACTAACCTTTCAACTCTGTTTCCATCACATAATATAAGTCAGGATCTCACCCAGTCTGAGCTTCCAATTCTGTCACAGCCCAACAACCTCTCCTGCCTATCCAACCTGCCCCCCTCTCTTCCCTGCCAATTCTGACCACCCCCCAAGCCCCAGGAGGCTGGCCCCTTCCAAAGAAGGTTGGGAGGGGGAGGGGACAGGGTGTGGCAGTGACTGTGTTCCTCTCCTGGGCCAAAGCTCCAAAGAAGCTGCCCTCCCAGGGACGGAGTGGGGACAAAGGGGCCCTGTCCTGGCCCCTACAGGTTGTTCTGGGCCAGCCACCTGTTTCCTGCTGGGACCCTTGGCTGATGGCCCCCCCATGATTTTGTTCATATTATTGCTCAGTGCCCCCAACCTCTCAAAGGAGAGGGCAAGTCAACATTTCCTGATTTCTTTCTTTACTGCTACTGCTGCACCAATTACACTACATCACACCTTCTTAGCACTTAATTACATACTGTGCCTTCCTGTTCCACACAGTCATGTGTGTGCTAACCTGCACTTCCTAGCTGGGGATAACATTTTCAGTATCTCTCACAGAGCTTAGCACAGTCATAATTTTATATCAGCACAGCTTCACCAACATTAAAATTAGCAAAAACATCCTAAAGATCTATACTTATGACTCTTATCTATCTTTGAAAGGAGTTAATAAAATACCACTTCTCACCAGGAACATCCATGTTTCCAAAAGCCAAAAAGATTTTGTTATAAGCCTCACACAGAAATTGTCACTTGCTCTTTAGAGATGTAAATCTGAAAACATTATTGAATTCTTTCTTTGTCCTTAGTGGCATTCATTAAAGTCCTTCTTAGAATTGACATGGTCAAGGCCCTTTACCTAAGAGTTAACCTTTGTTATTAGTTTGGATAGGCACGTCTTCTAAAACCCTTTCCCAAAAGCCTGCTTGCAAGGCAAACGGCCGTCCCAATGCTGATACCACAAATGGTTCCATCACACCGACATCAAGCTCTACAGGACAATTCCTTAGGTGATGCTCACTTTACCAAGCAACTCCTCCCCAAACGGTCTTCAGCTGACAGTTTAACAGTTTTCCTTCAGATACAGTATTAGGATATGGACATTGTTGTGCTAACCTACAAAAGGACTAGCCTAACCCACCGTGTCCCTTAAGTAATAATCATAACACTGCCTCCATGGGGAAATGAGTTCCAATCAGATGCCAGGAACATGGTCATGGGGTTTGAGGAGGCCAGAAAATTCACCACCTCTTCCCCACGCACGTTCTGAACCAGCTGGGAGAGGAAGAAGCAGGGGCTGACACCTGTCACTGCGGAGGCCAGAGAGAACAAGCCTCAGGTGCAGGGCAACCTCGATGTTAAACTGTCAGCCCAGCTGCAGCAGAGGCCTTGCCTGTGCAGAGGCTACCCCACAAGCCCTGCCTGAGGAGCAGGGCCACAGAGGGGGGCTCTCTGCAGGTGCCCCAAGGAGGGCAGAGCAGCAGAAGCAGTAAGGGTGGCAAGGTCTGGAGGCAGCAGAAGACAGACGGGGTACTCTTTTCACAGGGGAGCAGGAAGGGAGTGAGGGGAAGGTCCCCCAAACAGTGACCACAAAGGCCTAGCAGGCCTGGGATTGTGCTCTGACAGCCAAGTGGGTGTCAGGGAGGGCAGTGGAGGGAGCAAAGATGCCAGGATGCCAAGACACAGGACATGAGGCGTGGCACTAAGGCCACCTCTTGCCAAGATCTAGGATAACCTAAAGTGTCAGGAGGATGGAAGGTCAACATTGGTTATAAAGGAAGGGGGTGGGGGTGGACTGGGAAAAGTGCTCTATTATGTGGTTCCTTTATACCTTCCTTAGGAGCATCCTGTCTTACACCAAATTATGCTAACAAGTCCTCCAAGACGGCACTAACCCACTCACTAAATTGCCTTTTAAGATGATTCTCGGCCGGGCGCAGTGGCTCACGCCTGTAATCCTAGCACTCTGGGAGGCCGAGGCGGGTGGATCGCTCGAGGTCAGGAGTTCGAGACCAGCCTGAGCAAGAGCGAGACCCCCCCGTTTCTACTAAAAAAATAGAAAGAAATTATCTGGCCAACTAAAACATATATATAGGAAAAAAAAATTAGCCGGGCATGGTGGCGCATGCCTGTGGTCCCAGCTACTCGGGAGGCTGAGGCAGGAGGATCGCAAAGCCCAGGAGTTTGAGGTTGCTGTGAGCTAGGCTGACGCCACGGCTCTCACTCTAGCCTGGGCAACAGAGCGAGACTCTGTCTCAAAATAAAAAAAAAAAAAAAGATGATTCTCATTTTAAACGTATCACATGCCCTTGGAAATAACACTGGCTTGAAATGGGTTGCCCCAAAATAGTTACTGCTGCTTATCAAATCTATTAGCTGTGCAGACATCTACCACGTAAACCACACCTATACATGAAGCAAGTTTTTAATTATTCAGTGACAGGAACGAAAATACCATTTAACAAATAGATACAAAGCAATCTATTCTCCATCTCTTTAATACCACTTTTAAAGACTATGGTTTCAAACTCTTAACCAGTCATCCATCTTCACTTTGTATAAATTAATGGGCATGACAAATAGTAGCCACATTTCACTCATTTCCATGTAAAAGAATAACATTACTTGCCAAATTCCAAAATATAATATAGTGTAAGAATTTACACATTATCATTTTCTAAATTTTTAATATTTTCAAAGCATGTTTTTTATTTGTCTTGGCTCTTCTCATTTGCTGAAACCAAAGCATGTTCACTGCATAACTAACATATTGGTCTAAATACATTTCACCTTAAATTTTGGAGTACATGAAAAGCACCTGGATAAAATTCAGATTCTAGATAACCCATGGAGATTTCATTCAATAACATTGTGTGGGATTGAGGAATCTCCATTTTAACAAGCACTCCAAGCAACTGTGCTAATTCTAACATCCGACAAGTATTTATTTTCTTAGTCATCCTAAGCTCAACCAGATAAACTTCGTTTAAAATTATATAAGAGCCTTAAAATCATACATACAACAGACCCATTTTAAGGCTCCTTGGAGAAAACAGATGAGAAAGCTACCTCAGTCCAGCTCACTATTCTTATCTTCCTTACAGACCAATGGATGCATTGTTTCTGCAAAACCACCCCCTGCCTTCTCAATCCTGGTGAGGTGGAAGGGAGAAGATAAGAACATCAGCTGTAGAACTGAAGGAGGAGCCCAGGCTCACAACTACCCCTGCCCCCGCCCCCATCAACTCAGGTAGCAGCTACTACTTTGCCTTTTTCTGCCCAGGGAGTAATGGACAAGCACATTTAAGCAACTGTCTCAAAAGAGTGAGAAAAGCAGGAGTTGGGGTTCCTTACACAAAGTAGAGTATTAGAAGAGTAAGGGATACACAAGTAAATTTTATAGACATGAATTAATGCTTTAATGCCTTAAATAAAAAGACCCATTTATCCCCGCCTCTCATCTAGTGTTAACTGAAATGAGTCAAATCACTTACTAGATTCATCAGCTGGCCCAAGCAGTCTTTTAAAGAGGAGGTAAAGTGTCATTTTACTAGTTTGCCAAATGAAGGTATTATTATTGTTATTATTCTGGTAGTCGATCCATAAAGGATAATGTCAATGATATGAGCATCTCCCTGGGTTCTGAAAATCCTGAGCTGCAGAGAATAACAGGCAGTCCTCAACTGTCAACTACTCTGCTAGTATAGCCTGGGTTTCCGTGCGGCTCCCACAGCCTGTCTGTCCATCCACCTTTTGTTCACCACACCAAGACAAAAGTCAAACAGCAGCTAAGATGAAAATGTTGCAGCTACAGCACAGTGGCACTGCCTGCCAGCCACTAACTCAGCTATAGCAGTGTCACCACCTGTGTGCTCAACAGTATGGGGAAATTACCTGTCATTAAATTTTGTCCTTACTAGTGCATTCGACAGCATATACAACAGTTTTCCTTATCCTGCTGGACGCTAGCAGCTAAACAGAATGGTTCTCAGCATCCCAGAGTAGCCACGAAGTTCCTTATAAACTTCAGGTTTGCTTTATATACCAGCCCAGAGTTTTATTTGTGTTTTTTAATGAGTAGGAAAATGAGAAGCTTAAAATGCTAAATGTGATGATAAACATAGCTCTGAAACGTAACACAACTGAGGCCAAGATTAAAATCTTAAGTGCACCAAAAATAGCAACACTTACGTTTTAACTAGAGGCTCATGACACTCAAGCTCATCAACAGGTTATTGAATTGTAAAGGGGACAAAAAAAACAATAAATGTACAAAATCCAAAAATGTATCATCACAGACTATTTCTATGGGGCAAAGTAGTATTAACACAGGATTTCATCATTTTTTAAAATCCCCTGGCAAAGGAACACTCAACCACCCCATAATACATAACAAGTCTACTGATTTAGACCTTTGAATTCTACACCTATTTGAATATACAACAGTGTATGGTTGTGGAAGACAACCTATTGTCTCATGTTGTAGCAGAATCAGTTTGCAAGTATTTCACAGAGGCTGCATATTCACATAAGTTAATGTATATATGAGGAACGAGTGCTGTGATTGGGAGCCTACGGAGCATCCTGGGATCCTTGGGCAGCTCTAGTCCCATGCAGGGAGAAAAAGATGCTAAGTGAATTATATCTTGGATAAACACTGGAAGAAACTTTGGGGAAAGCCAATTCTGTAATAAGCCAAATACTCTGATGTTGGCTATGCCTTGGACTGATAAATGAAAACAGGGTTGGAACTCTAGTAAGACTTGCAATGAGTATGTGTCTTTTAGGTTGAAAGTGTTTGCAGTTGATAAGATATGACATTTGAGGAAAAGAGGCCTCAGTGACTATAATCTGTTAATAGACACCTTTCAGCCTCTCAATTTCTCTCCAGGAGCTGGTCCTAGGAAGCAATGGTGTGTAAGATCATGATATATGCTCTTGCTACCCTTCTAAGACCTAGGTTATTTTGATGGGACAATCCAAAACAATTCTGCAGAGCAGTTAAGGCTATAGGCTTAATAGGCTATAGGTTAAATGAGTCTATCCTGATTTGAGTTCCAACTCTACCAATTAAAAGCTGTGATCTTGAGCAAATTGATCAAATAATCTCTAAAACTCCATTTCCTCACCTGTAAAATGGCCATTACTATTCCTACCTCCGCATTTTGACTAATCCTACTTCAGGATTCAGTGAAAACAGTTTGGGTAAATAGCTTAGCAAAATGCTAATTTACACAAAGTCCATGCTACATAAATGTTAACTATTGAGATCAAACCCTCAGGGTCACTATTCTTTTTAAAACTTTCAATTTTGAAACAATTCTAATTTGCCGTAAAGTTAGGATAGTACAAGGATCTCCCATAAATCTACATGTATCAATTGTTTGTATTTTGCCCCATTTATTTTATTATTCCAAGTCATTTTTAAGTGAAGATAAAATAGAATAAAAATTGTTTATATTCCATCTTTCCCACTTCCATGCCAGTCCAGGTAACAGTGGAACTCTAAGGAAGCCACTCTGCAGCCTTCGCTTTCCTGAGCAAGGGAACCTGCTCATGTTCTATTAATAGCTGCCACTCACATCCCAAACTCCGACCCCAAATCTACTCCCACTTTGGATCCCATCTTATGTCTTCCTTACATATTAATAGTAAACAGAACTTGGGGGGAAAAAGGCCAGAGTAACAGTTCTGAGATTTGAGGACCCGAAGGTCCTATAGATTTGAGAACACCTGTGGCCTCTAGTCTGAATTGGAAAGTTCTAATATTCTAGAACTGATTGAATATGCCCACACCCCAGATCACCTCAGAATTCAAATTCTCAGCCACCACAGAGTGAAACCTCCACAAAAACAACTGTTTTCATCTCCATGGGAAAGGAAGGGTCTTAAAAGTAAAAGGCACAGACCCCGGTCATTTTAGGTGCCAAGAAATCCCATAACATACAGCCCCACAACCACAGCAGGCACAAACAGAGGAATTAGGGACAGGCATACCTGGGCTGATAGGATATAGCAATAGAGTATGATATAAGATCACAGGGTGTTTGTTGCTGGTATTTTTAACGCACCTTTGCCTATTAAGACAGCAATAATGCAAGCTTCAGAGCTGGTCTAGATGGCAACAGTCACACAATGGTTATGCATGCAGATTCTGGAGTCTGGCCAATCTGAATGGCCCTGGGTAATTTAACTTCTCAGCCCTCTCCGTCTCATCTGTAAAATGGAGATAATAATTCTACCTATTACCTACAGTTGCTCTGACAGGCAAATGAAATGATCCATTAAAACACCCAATATAATACCTCGCCAACTGAAAATGCTCAATAATTGTTAGCTAGTCATTACAGTTATTATTGTTATATTTATTGTTTTGTTATTTCTGCACTATTTTCCTTGATTGTCCCAATACACACTTAATGGGGGGAGGGAGGACACTTATTAATTTAATCAAGATTTTAAAATTCTCAGGATGAGTTTGCATGATTATTCTGACAAGATCAACATGCCTGCAATTGGTCAAAGCAAAACTTCAAGCACAAACAATGTCATGTATATAGGAACATAACATACTATAATAGAGACTTTCATTTCTTACAAAGTTCACTTTAAGAATCTAGGCTTAATAGTTTCAATATATGGCCAGTACCACCCATAAATAAAGTAATTACTAGGCCCATACACTTTAAAAGATATCACCAACTAAGGCATTTTTTAAAATTGTATACCTGTGTTCAAACTGATTTTATTATTCACTTGATGCGCTAGCAGGCACTGCCTTGGAAACTAACAGCATGCTTATAATTCTTCAAGGGACTTCTCAATATTTGCCTGCTTAGTATTATGTTAAAGATGTTTAATAGTTTTTAGGTGTGTTGAAATAATATGCACATTTGCTAAATATGTTTTAAGTATCAATAGAACAGAGTTCTAAAATGTTCATACAGCCAGGCTTAGTGATGCATGCCTGTAGTCCCAGCTACTAGAGAGGCTGAGGCAGGAGGATTGCTTGAGTTTCGGAGTTGGAGTACAGCTTGAACAATAGTGAGAACATGTCTCAAAAAAAACAAAACAAAAATTAATTAATTAAATGTTTATTCTTTCAAAAAGATGAAAAGAGAACAAAGTGGAATCTTTAAAATGTTAAAGTGGTTCTCTAAACTTGCTGCAGAACTAGGAGGAAAATTGCTAAGGTTCCACGTACCCTTTATTAGACATACTGCAAATAAGGTGTAAAAATGTGTTTTATGTTGAGGATACCAGGGAGAGTAGGTAGCACATCAAAATTCATGCATGTGTCTAATTTCCTGCCTTTCCCTACACAAAGGCTGGGTGTGGAAACCCAGGTCACAGGCAGCAGTGGTTCTGTGCCTGACCCGTGTCGATGAGATATATAGTGGGAAACTCAAACCAACCACACGATCTCTGCAGATGCCAGGTGGGGAGATGGGCCCCAAATTAGCATCCCCTCTATTCCTCCACCAAACCCCACATCACAGGAGCCTTCCTGCGCTTTGTCATTCAATGTCTACACCTCTGAGGTAGAAATGATTTCTTAAACCACACAAACACACTGTTGACCAGATCTAATGATACAATGTATTTTTAATATGAAGGGTTGGGGGGTTGTGAGGAGGGGTGTTCAGTTGCCTTGTTTTTTTTTTGGTTGTTGTTGTTGAGATATAGTGTCACTCTGTCACCCTGGGTAGAGTGCAGTGGCGTCACTGTAGCTCACTGCAGCCTCCGACTCCTGGGCTCAAGCAATCCTTCTGCCTCAGCCTCCTGGGTAGCTGGGACTACAGGCACACTCCGCAACACCCAGCGAGTGTTTTTTTTTTTTTTTTTCTTTCTTCCTTTCTTTCTTTCTTTTTGGTAGAGATGAGGGTCTCACTCTTGCTCAGGCTTGTCTCGAACTCCTGAACTCCAGCAATCCTCCTGCCTCGGCCTCCCAGAGTGTAGATTACAGTCCTGAGCCACCATGCCCAGCCAATGATACAATCTATTTTAAAGGAGTTTTTAAAATTTTTAAACTAACAAGTTAAAGAAATATTATTACAAGTAAATTGCCACAGAGTGTTTGGCACTAGCCCACCAGAAACTGAAGTCAGCACACTGAGCTTTTCTACTGTTCCACAATGGAAACTTCACTTCTCCTGTATTTAAACCTACTCAAATAATCACGCAAAACCACTCAAGGTGGAGGTAAAACTTTCAGATGGTGCACGTCCTGACAACATAAGTCCCCAAATTAGCCTGTAAAGCCATGCAATCTTGCCCACCTGAAGGAGACAGGAAGAACCCTGGTAGGCTTGACTGAGACATAACAGCCACCAGAATGGCCTATGATACCGAAAGTATCTTTGAAATTGACCCCAACCAAAGACACTGAGTCTTGGGAAGGATATATGTATGTACCCCAAGAACAAAATCTGATCTGTAACAAAAATGGGTATTATTGTTCCCTACATGAGCTGGCAAAAACAAAAATACAAACGCTTCCCTCAAAAATTGTTGCAAAATTAATGTTCAGGATTTTCATAATTTGTTATCTCATATAATATTAAAGTCAGCAATTCAGAAGCTTTTCTGGATTTAACAGCCGGCATTTCTCATTTGCCACCAGCAACCATGCTGTATAATCCACTTTTTATAATAACTGAACAAAGTGGCTTTGAAGATAATTTACATATTAAATTAGTTTACACATACTCTATTAAAAACCAGGTAAGTATTCTGACCAAGACTGATATTTTTCTCTGCAATTATTTAAATAATGTATTCACTTCTACCACACCTACATATGACTGCAACCAACTTCTAAAACAATTAACTTCCTTCATGTGAGAAGTGGAGCCCTGAGAGCACACAGGACCCACCAGCTAGCTCTGGGGAGCCCAAGGACCTTGTCCCCCTTATGTAACTAGCAACAGAAGGCAGCCTCCAGAAGGGGAGACACAAAAGAGCAAAATGTGACAAGGTGTGGTTATCATAGGACTCAACCTCTGATGAGAAAACTCCTACAAAGTGCTAATGTATTAGGCAAGTAATAAGCAAAGTGCTACATATTTAGCAAGTAAAGTTTCCCTCCCCTCTCCCGCTGACATTCCTTGGTGGGCTCACCACACACCAACACCTTTTGGGAAAGCTAGGTGGGATGCCACTAGCAATGGAAAGAAGGATTACACCAATGGTATCATGGCCCATTAGTCATATGCTACAAGAACTCATGATCTTCCTCCTCAAGGCTGATTCTTTCAAGGTGCTCCCTGCCTTTGTGAATAGCATCATTAGCCAAGCAGGGAATATGCCAGAAACCTAATTCCCTGAGATCACCCTGTCCAAGAGCACATCTATCCCTGAGTTTCTTTCATTAAGGCTCTTCACTAGCTCTCAAATGTGTCCATTTCTCTCCAGCCTCATGGCCACCAATCTAGTCCAAATCATTGTTATTTCCCCATCCCACCAACCACAACAAAAGCAGGCTGGAGTGGCTCATGCTCATAATCCCAGCACTTTGGGAGGCCCAGCTGAGAGGATGGCTTGAGGCCAGGAGTTCAAAACCAGCCTGAGCAAGAGCAAGACCCCATCTCTACTAAAAATAGAAAAACTAGCCAGGCGTGGTGGGGCACATCTATAGTTCCAGCTAGTCAGAAAGCTGAGACAGGAGGAGGATTGCTTGAGCCCAGGAGTTTCAGGTTGAAGTGAGCTATGATGACACTACTGCACTTCAGCCCAGGCAACAAAGTAAGACCCTGAATTTAAACAAAAAAAAAATGCAGGCAGGATACTGTCTGCAACCTACTCTCCTTCCTCCACCTACCAATTTAATCTTCTACATAACATAATTCTGCTTATGTCAAACACTGCTGAACACTCATCAGTGGCTACCGCTTTTTTCAAAAATCCCAAATTCCATATCCTGCAAGCCCTGCCCAAGCTGGATACTGCCTGCCTCTTGGGTCTCATCTCAAAGCTTTCTGAAGGCCTCAAACATGGCAGGCTCTCTCCAGGTCAGGGGCACAAACTAAGATGCCCTCACCCCTTCTTCTACCATCACTTGGATGGCAGTGCTAAAGGTATTTTCTAGGAGTAATGCCCCATACAACTGGTGGACTCTCCAAGGCATAAGCTCTCACTTCTCCTGGTACTGAACACTTAGCATCTATGAACTTGCAATCACTTTATTAATATTTTGTGTGGGTCTGCCATGTCTTATGAGGTCACCACTGTATTCCCAGTTCATAGCACTGCACCTTTCAGGTAGCAGGTACCCAATAAATAGTTGAATCGATGAACAAAAAGTCAAGATGAAACAGGAACTAATCACCGTCCAAATTCACTTGCCACAAAAGTCAAGCCTGACACCTACAGAGACAGTGCAAGGCTCAAAGGGCCAAGAAAGAAAAAAGTATCTCAGATTCCACATTAGCATAAGCAAACAAGCCCCGAGAACTAATCAGCCTTTTACTACCAAGCTACGCTTCTTCATAAATATCTACATTTTTAAAAAGACACTTCTAATTTTCAAAGTGAAAACAAAACAAAACCAAATAAAAATTCTCTGAGAAAAAAATGTTTGCAGTCACCTAACATTAGTTAAAAGGTACAGGAATCTACTTATGGTAATGAATACATGCTTCTAAAGTGAAAACAGTAATCAAATCTTGGAATAATTATCTCTCCATTTTTCTAGATGGATAATCATAGTTAAAAAAAAAAAAAAAAACTCCAAACACAGTAGAGGCAAATTATTGTTAGCTTAAAAACACCTTTAAGAGCTATGTTATCATATACTGCAGGATTCTAAAGCCAGGAGGTACTTTTTAGTCAGAACATGAGGAAGAGACAGACTCTCCCAGAGCCAGCTGGTCATCCAACAAAAGACAAACCCAGAACCTTCCCCGCACCAGCACCATGCTAGGCACCAAGATGACAACTGCGACTGAGATAAGCTCTGCAGTAAGTGGGTGACCAGCCAGAGGCAGCTCGTTTAATTAATCTCTCTGGGCTTTAGTTTCTTAATCTGTAAAATGAGAAAGTTCAACCAGCTCTCCAAGGTCCTCACACTCTAAATATCCAAAGACTCTCTAGTGATTATAAAACGAATTTCTATTTAACAATATCATTATGACTTCCTGTTTCTATTTGTTATTTTTATCACACAGATGTGATTTCATTTAAAATATTTAATATACTGATAAAAGTAAAATATAGAAGTGTAATAATAGTGTTTTTAACTACCTTCCCAGCTCTTAACTACCACTATAATCAGCTACGGACTTCTGCCATAATTGCAACCTGAGTGATACCCAAACTGAAATAAATCATTCCGCCTTCATAATTTTTGTAGGAAAACTAAGTGATCATTGACTCTCAATTTCTTTTACATTTTAACATCAGTCATCTTTGAATATGAAAGATTTTTTCTATTAATAAATAATACATTTTTCTAAAGAAGAAAATTTGATCTCCCAAACTAATGGAGCTATAACAGTTCTAGAAACCTGTTTAGAAAAATGCTAAATTCTAAATTTCCAATGGCACAAAAACAGTTTTTTTTTTTAAAAAAAAAGATACACAAATATGTCCATGTGAATGAACAGGACAATTGAAAGAATCATAGGGCCAATATATTCCTGATATCTCAATACCACCTAAGATGGTCCTTCTCCATCTTTTTAAGTGAATTTAGCAGTGTGACTATATCTATTTATGTGCTTACTTGTTTACATGTAGAAATCATTTGAATACTGGAAGTGAGTCACTTTCTTACAAAGCTGAAGTTTTAAGAGCCGTTTTTTGTAGTCACACACTTTGCTCAGATCTGACTAAGCATTTTTATTCTTGCAATGCCTTATTTATAGTAGATGTTTCTAAGATGGCCATGGTATCTGCTATCAACCCCAAAAAACTGTATTTGGATAATGAAAAATGAAAGATAACATTTATATAAAAAGTTTATCTTAAAAGTCAAATGGGACTTTTGTTTACCTATAGAAGTCTCTCCCCTACTAGATGGTAAACTCCCTGAGGGAAAGTATTGCCTTGCATTGCTTTTACACGTGGAAGGCTTGCCAAGGTTTGCTGAATCAAAATTGACTACGGTGACTATAGCAAGCAAACTTTCTCAAGCATAAGGAACAAAATGCTATAACCCTAGGTTTGAAATAACTACCCTAACTTGGCACTTACATTCCTTTTATGGGTTACACAGCAGGTATACAAAAGCATTTAGAGTGTATTCTCTTACAAATGTATTCTTGCTTTGACCTAACTGCTTAAAACAAAGTTGACATTATTGACTTTGCAGCTCTATGACGAAAAGGTAGTAACATTTCTTTGATGTTACAGTATAATAAAGGTATTTCTCATGGCATTCATTTTAACTCAATAAAAGTAAGACATAGAAGACTCTCAGGAAAAGTTTTGGAAATGTTCCTGCAAGTCAAACTGATTAAAAACTAGACCAAATACAGTTTTACTATTTTAAAACTAAGTTACTGAATACATTATTTTAAATTTGACTTCTATATTTTCAACTTTGAAAAAAAGTGTTAAATTTTTTCCTTGAAAGAGGAAAATAATGTTTGAGGTTTTAGCCATCACCTACACAACCACTCTAGCATTTCTCTATTCTGCCTTTCATATTAAGACACAGAAAAGGAAGTAATTTTTTTAAAAACTAATTTAAAAATAAATCCATTGATTAAACCAATATAACCAGAGTTCAGAATTCACATACCAGTTTTTTCTTAATTATAATTCATTTCTTATCCAGAAACTCATTTGAATCTTGAAAGCATAAACCTAGGATAGAATTCATCACGGTTCAATTTAGTGACTCGCACAGAGGAAGAAAAAATAGAAAATACCAAGAGAATATAAATGATAAAACCCACAGTCCTAAAAACACAATCCCACTTCTTGAGTGCCATGATGAGGAAATTCACCTGTTACAAGCCTGACAAAAATTCATTATGTTCCTTTATCAGATTACCAAAAAAGAGAGAATGCCATATTTCCCCTATTGGGGAAAATAAGAAAATTTAGCTCCTAAAATTTGCTGCTCAAGCCCCTTTCTATTTCCAAATTCTTATTTTACTTTGTAACTTTTTTCTACAGTGTAGATTTTTCAGGGAAAATAAACTTTTCATGAGCAAACTGTTAGACATGAAATGTCTCCTACTTATCACCTAGAGAGGCAAATCGAGTCCCACTCCGTGCCGCAAGCATCTAGCTTTCAGCCTCTTTATTATCATTGTCAATGAATGGGCCCCAGTCAAATGAAAGCTGCCATTTTAGGGTAAAGACTGGAGGGCTTCTGTTGTGCAACAGCAAGACAAAAACACTGCGCGACAGATGTACTCTGGGGGCTGGGAGAAGGATTCAACTTCGTAAAATCACTGCTCAAGTTATTCCTGAAATAGGAATTACCTAGTACCTAGACATCACTGCAATCTAAATGTAATTATAACTGGGATAAATCAGGTAGGTACTACCCATCCTACTAAGGTCATAGTCACTTAAGATTTTTTTTGTCATCGTTACACTAGATCAGTGAGGAAATAAAGACACATTATTTTCTTTCCTATTTCATTACTACGTATACGGAGTACTCCCCCCTTACTGAGAGAGAACTGGGGGAAAATAACACTCAATCCCTCAGAAAGGTATCGCCCGCTGCAAAACGGCTTAAATTTAAATTTTTAGAAAATTAAAAAAATCAAGGCCTTCACATAATCCTTTAAAATAAATTAAGATCTTTAACGTATCCCGCAAATCAAGCCCAGAAGATAGACACTTTTTAAGATGTTATTTAAATCGATTGTTAGGTAGTATACAAGGAGAAACTAAAAAGTATACTTAGCAAGTGGAGAGCTAGATAGTGTATCTAATTCTAGCAATTCAAAAGGAAACTCTCTCCATGTGGGTTGCTACTTTTCTTTTGTCCATTGTCTGTTCAGAAGAGGGGGGAAAAAACTAGTTTAAAACCGAGGCGTCAACAGTCTCTAAAAGTGACCTCCGGGGAAGGAGTCCGACCCGTAGCAGGAGCACTCTCCGCGCCGCCCGCTCCACGGGGGCGCTCACAAAGCGGGCAGCCAGCCGGGAGTTTGGGGTGCGCTCCCACGGCGCCGGGCTCCTCGAGGCAGAGCCATCCGGAGAAAGGCGGCTCGGTAATGATGGCTGCTCGGGGCCGGCGGCTCCTTCCCCGGAGCCTCCCGACCAGCACCCCCACCCCGCCCGGGGTCTGCCGCCCACCCCCACCCCCGCGGCCGTGCCGGCCCCGCGCCGCTGCGCCCGCCTCGCACCGCAGCCCACCCGGTGCCCGCGCCCCCGCCCGCGCCCCGCGCCCCCGGCGAGCCCAGTCCCCGGTGCGAACCAAACAAACAACGCGTCCCCCGCCGCCCTCCTTCCTCTCCCCGCTGACCGCTTGGCCTCCAGCCACCTCAGCCGTTCACGCTCCGAGCCGCGACTCTCTGCGGGGGCAGAGCGCACCCGGGCCACCTCGGGGGCCACCTGGTGACCCCCCCACCGGCGCTGACCCCCGGCAGGCTGGGGGGCGGGGGAGCCGAGTTGCGTCCGGGGGTTAAAGTCGCTATTATGCAGCTGCCGCCGCCGGCGGCCCGGCCAGCTCGGCAAGGTGGGGTCCCCTCCTCGCCGCGCCTCCCGGCGCTCGCCCCGACCCCGCTCCCTTTCTTCTCCTCCTCGCGCACTTGGGAGCCGCCGGGGAGCCCCGGGAGCCCCTGGCCCTGGGCTCGGAACTCTGCGCCCGCGGCCGGCACTGGCTGGGCTCGGGACGCCCCCAGCGCCGCCGTGTTCGCGCCGCCCCCGCCCCACGCGGCGCCCCGTGCACTTTCCCCGCCGCCGACCCACCTCGCTCGGTGGCCGTCCCCGCGCGGGCTGGCGCCGCCACGCCGGGAGGGACGCACTTTGTTCGCGCCGGTGCGGCCGCCGCTCCCGGCGAGCGCGGCGTGGTCGGTCCGGAGCGGGGGGCGGGGGCGGGAGGCGGGAGGCGGGGGTCGCCGCAGTCCCCGATCCGCCGCCGCCGCCGCCGCCGCCGCTCAGCCGCCCCGCGCCCGCGCGCCCATCACCCGCTCGCACTTGAGTTGGAGCCCAACTTTTCCTCCTTCCTTTTTCTCTCGAATGGAGCCGGCAACTCGTGCTCGGCGCCGGCGGGAGGAAACGCGCTCGCGCTCCCCCGCGCGCAGACACGCTCCCTCCTGTCCCCCGTCCCCCCCCACGCCGGCAGCACAACAAAAAGCCATTTACATGCGAGGAAGTGACCCTCGGCCGCACCGCGCGCCCCCTCCACCGCCGGCCCCGCGGACGCAAGCAAAAGTTGGGGCGCCGGGCGGCGCTCGGGACGTGGGTTCGGGCCCCGCGGGCGGCGACGCCGGCGACACGGCGCGGGCGGCGCTGCGCTCCCGCGCCGGCCCCGGCCCTAGCCCCTCGCCCCTCGCCCCGCACACGCCCAACTCCTCGCTCCCAACTCCTCGCGCGGCCCCGGCCCGGCCCGCAGCGATTTCCTGCCGCCGCCGCCGCCGCCCCTCCCGGGGGTGCCGGGCGAACTCTCGCGCTCACCGGTCGGTCGTCGGGCTCCTCCGCTGCGCTGTGCCGAGGGGAAAACAAAACGCAGAGCGGGCTCCGGAGTTGGCTCGGCAGCCGCGGCCAGGGGCTGAATCCACGGGCGCAGAGTTGGCCGGAGGCGAACGGGGCTCTGGCGAGTTTCAGGGTCTCCGGGTCCCTGGGCCGCCTCCTCCGCGGCGCTCCTTTGTGTAATTTCACTCGATTCAAGTTTAATCCGATAGTTCCCGAGCACGAGCGCGTCCGCACCACCACGGCTCAACCCCCGCGCCGCCGCCGCCGCCGCCGCCGCTACCGCCGCCGCCGCCGCCGCCGCGGCCCCAGCACGCCAGCGCCTGCGCGCCCCCGGCACGCCGCGCGCCCCCGAAGCCGCGGGGCCGCGCGCGCCCGCCGCCGGCTCCCTCCGAGCCGCGCCCGCGCCCGCGCCCGCGCGCCGCCACCTGACGTCAGGCGCGCCTGGCATAATTTATGCAAGAATTCGGCCGGGGTGGCGGAGGCCGAGATAGAGGCCGAGAGAAAGGGGGCGGCGCGGAGCCGCGGGGCCGCGGGCGGCGCAGGGCGGGCGGGGCGCCACTTCCCGTCCCCGGGCGGGTGCCGGCGTTGCGGGCGGTTCTCCCGGCCGGCCGGTGCGCGGCTGTCCCGCAGCCTTCCTCGGTGGCCCCGCGAGTGCTCGACCGCGGCTCCCGGGCGCGGGCTGGAGACTGTGCCACGTTTCCCCGCGCTGCACCTTCCCGGAGTCGGGCTGCGCCGCCCCGGGGCAGGAAGCGGCGGCTGCGACCGGCCGCGACCAGGGGTCTCTGGCGCTGCGCCGACGGCGGCGGCAGGAGGTGTTCGGATGTCCCTTCTGTAATTGTCTTTCAACTTGAAATTATTTCCCCACATGAAATTATTTAGAATGGATTTCAATTTCAAATAGGTCCATTCCTGCTTCTCCACTTCGCTTTCCCTACCTCTCCGTTGATAGGACACCGGATCCACTACTAAATCAAAAAGTTTAACTAGATGGCATTGATTTTGTTGAATTTGTTACCATACCAAAAAAAGAAGAAAAGAAACAGAGAAAGGAAAGAGTGCAATGGTTATGAAACAAAGAAATAGAATGTGTGTCCATTATTAAACGTGTCAGGACTAGAATGTTTTAATCTTTCTTTGGCCAAAATGGCACTTGTATATGATCCTATAGCCTTAAATATCCGAGCCTCTTATTCTATTTCTCTTCGAGGCACAAAATGAATATTAAATTTAGAGGAATTTCTTTAAACTAATTTTCCTTTTCTGAGATAGATCTACAAACACTTATTAAGCACCCTGTACCTGCAAAATATTAAGCAATTATAATCTTTTTAAACTGCCAACAATTGTAACCTTTCGGACTATTAGGTTAAACCTTGCATTTGTTTTTAAATCAAGGAAGGAACTTTCTTCGACCAAAGACTGTCCTGTGACAGACGGATACAGAGTAGAGTCACTTGCTATTATCCAAAATAAACTAAGAAAATGGCAAAGCTATGCAAAATGTATTAATCTTCTCATTCACTATTTGATGGTTGTACCACCTGTAGTGCTAAGCTTTTAATCACAATTTTCTATTTGGACAAAAGATTAAACAAAACTATTTCATTATATAACTACTACAACTATTCAATAACTGATTATCCTAGACTTAATCACTAAAACATTTATTTCCTAATTTTACCAATAATTTTATAAATATGTTACTATATTGTGGTTTGTTAAAAGGCACTGCTTTTGACTTACTTTCATCATATCTTTAAGTTGCTTTTTAAAAGAAATAAATGTTTTAATCCAGGAGTTTACAGACAATCAGCACAAATTTAGAATTTTGAAAACACTAAAATCAACTTCTATCTTTTTTATAGCCTTGTGTCATAAAACAAGAATCACAATTCTGAGGTTAGGCATCCATTTCCACAAAGCTTGTATCTCTCAATGAAAGCATATGAGGAATGCTTTGGACGTGTGTGTGTTTGTGAAAGAGAAAGAGAGAGGAGAGAAGTGTTAGACAGGACACAATGTCTAGAAAAAAATCAGTAGTACCCAGCTATATGAAAATACATAAAAAAATAATGTGGCATAAAGGAAATTTTTATCTTTTACATTATGTGTCTGGTCAGTATCAGATATGCATCTATTTCAAGACAATTTATAAGCTAAAAAATATGACATATACATATGGTGAAAGTATAATATTGCAGTAACTGTTATCAACAAGTATTATTAAGTGACTGTGAGGAGGTTCCCCTGTGCCCTTATACCTTTAACTAGAAAGTTAGGAAACTTCCTTTTGAAATATACCAGAAATAATAAAATCATATAGCCAGTGCACAACACATAAAAACAACCCTGTAGCCCCTCTCTGACTTACTCTCCCTCCATATCCTGGACTCTGTCCTGAGCCATCATGAAGAACTTTCTAAGCTTTTAGAAGTTGTGCTGGTGCAGAATTTGAAGGGCTTTAAAAAGCAGAAACCCTCAGAAGCAAGCTCCTGGGCAGCTCTGGCCTACTACCTAAGTCATAGCTACCACCCCCGACTACCGTTTAGCTTGGAATGTTTTCTTTCCATTTGCTTCACTATTGAAGTTTTCCCAATGAGAATAATTTGAATTCACAAGCTTTCCCTTTAAGTATGCAAATACCCTAGGGCAAGATAAGGGACTCACAGATGAGTGTAAATTAGTTCAATGGGTTGCTTTCTTCCCAACACCCAGATAGACTAAACAAATTTAGAGACAGCCATTCATTCAACTTGGGAGTGCCTAAGAGGTTCTAGGCTTGATTCTAGGTGCTAAAAATACTGGAGTGAATAAAGCAGACAAAACTTCCTGTCCTCATGCAGTTTACAATCTAGTGGATTGTTAGTTTTGATTTAGTGATATGAGAGAATGGTAATTTTGGAGTCTGAGCCCTGTGAGGGTAGGACAGGCCTGAGTTAGTTGTAGCCAGAGGGCAATAGAAAGGCACTAGAAACCTGGGAAGTGGGATGTTAAGGATGGGTGGGCGCAAGCAGAAAGCAGTTGAGAAAAATATCTAAGACAACATAACCTTCGACAAAGTTTTCTAGGTCCCATGAAATGAAACAGTCTCTTCTCAGAACTCAGACTAATGCTAACTGACCTATATTTCCACTGTTTAGACAACTAAATATTTGTCTCTGCTTAGGAAAACAGCCTGTAATGTACCGACCTATAATACTTCAGAAGGGGAGGGGAGGGACAATTTGCACATCCAAAATAACCAAAAAAACACTCATTCTCTAACACTTAAAACTCAAGTTCAATCTATCTGTCCTTCCCAATGTTTTGAGCTTTAAAATATTATATAAATTACACTAATTCCAGTGTTGAGGACATTCTTCAAGGCATTTTTGGAACCCATCTTTTGAAATTGTGTTCAGAAACAACTTGCAAGTCCTAAAAAAATAACTCTTTTCAGAGCCATATCTTTTTCTTTTTCACTAAAAACTGTATTATTATTATTATTCATCATTTACCAAATTTACATCCAAGTTACTTCGGCTAGCTCCAAACAATGCATTTTGCCTTTAAGTGATGTAGATTTACTGCCATGGACAATATATAGGAAAATTTAAATGTAGATATTTAGAGGGCTATAAATGTTGAAGAAAGCACCAAAAGAAAAGTCTAAAAAATTTTTCCTGTATCACTAAAGTAATAGCATAATCTTCCTCTGTAATTTTTTCATAAAAGAAAAAACCCAGCTGGATATGTGAGCGCTGGTGTATTTGTTAGAAAATTGGTCACATCCCTTTACATTAAAAAGCTCCATTATATTATGTGCTCTAAGATTATAGCTTCCCATGTGATAGCGCCCTTTTTCTCATTAGTTGTACTGCTTTAAAATTACTGTTTAGTCATCTTATGCTGATTAAGGTGTACCTGGCTTTGGTTCCACTGCAACGAGACTTATTTCTTTGTGAGGTTTTTGCTCCCAGGTTTTTAACATAAATAGCATATGAGTATCAATTAGTTCAATTATTTTTCTAAAAACTCTTTTTTAAAATTATACTTGCAGTATCCCTCTGGACTTTTTCATTTATCAGGTGTATCTGGTGTGAATTTTTTTAGCAATCATCCCATAGTGTCCCTTAAGTAAGCAGATAGTATATTGGTTTAAAAATCATTAGATAAAATTCCCATTTCATCTCCATAGCCCAGAATAGTGCAAGGAGCTTTTGCTGGCAAAGGTCAGTGTTAGTAAGGTCAACATATTAGGTAAAAAGGAAGCCACGGGGACTAGAATTAGGCCATTGTTGGCTCCCAAAGATAGCAAGTTTAGCTAAGTTTGAGCCATTCTTTCAGTGAACACTTACTGAATGTCTACAGTGTGCCAGATTCTATATTAGCACTGGGGGCATGGTAAGGTCCCTGTTCTCAAGGAACTCATGGTGTGTGATATAGCATGCAGAAAGGAATGATTCTTGCTGCCTGGGTCTGCAGGGCAGGCTTCCTGGAAGATGAGGGCCTTGTGCTTCTGAGTCTTGAGTAGGCACAGGAATTCATCATAACAGAGAGATTCATCAGGACAAGGAGGCAAGAGGGATTCCCAACAGAGGACAGAGGTCCACGCTTCCAGAGCCCAATGAGGTTACTGCAGGTGGTTCCATTATGAATGGAACATGGAGGTTGCACCAATCTTCCTCCACAGTGTTCACTGATCCCCCCAGCCTGGGTTGGCTGTCCTTCCTTTGTTCTCCCAAGGATGCCTATCTCCATTAACACATGCTTATGTTGATTATGATTAATTCTTGTGCTATCTTATCACTAGGTTGTGAGCTACTTGGGGGCAATGACTGTGTCTTGTCTTTTAGGACCCCCAGTTACCATAGAGCCCTCCATGTAGAAGGCACTCAGTAGATCCTTACACACCTGTAAGTGGCAGGGGTGGGGAAATAGTAGGAGATTAGACTGGAGAAGTAAATAGAATGGGCCAAGGAGAGCTCTAAATTCACCCCAAAGGTTATACACAGTCACTGAAGAGTTTTCAGCAACAGAGTAATAAGTCAGATCTGTACTTAGAAAGATCTCTCTGGTAGGGTGAAGAATGTGGAAAACTAGACCCAAAGCAGGGAGAAAAGTGAGGAAGACCTCCTAAGACAAGATAAGGGAAGATATAAAAGCTACTGCCAGTTTCTTTATACCATCTAGACTGAAGATGTTGCTAATTGCTTGCCACGTGGGCTGTCATCTGATGGGGAAGAGAAGGCAGAAGTGAAGAACCACTCACCCCATGGTGGAGGAAGGCAGGGTCTGTCTGGAAGGAGCAGTGATGGGGAGTGCAGGGGCCACAGTTCCAAAGTGGCGCTGCCGCTCTTCTCCCCTCAGGTACTAGCTCTGATGTCCCATGACTTGCAGCTACCAAACTTATCTTAAGTAATATTGGGCAGTCCCCTAAGCCTCTCATCGTCTCCATTTCTAGTCTAACAAATGGAAATTTGTAGTGCTAACTTAGCTAATTATAAGATACTTTTACAAAACATTTAAACTAGAAAAATATAGTGTATTATACACCAATAGTTATTGGGCATCTGCTGTGTGTCACACACTGTGCTGGCTGCTACAGGCACAAAAATGAAGCAAACCCCTACCCTGGAGGGAGCTCTGTGAATTTCTTAGGGGTGGCAGACGTTTAAGGATGTCTTTACAATTAAAATGTGTACAACAGTGGTATTATTGGATATAATGATAGCTCAGAAGGAACAACTATGTCAGCTTCTTCCCAGAGAGGCAGAGAAGGCATCACAGAGGATATGACATTTAAACCGAGATGAGCCTTGCCGGACTCTGCAGATGGCAGAGGGTGGGGAAGCTCACCAGGCAGGAAAACGGGCCGAGACATGCAGGGGACAGATGGCTAGTGTCAGCACTGCAAGTGATCTGGCTCAGATAGAGCACAGCATACAGGGGGGCGGGGGGCGGGGCGGAGTGAGGATGGAAATAAAAGGTAGGGCCAGGTGAAGAAGGGTTTTGTAACATATTAAGATATTTTACCTTATCCCATAGGTCATGAGGAGTCTCAAAAAGAAAGTCAGCAGGAAAATGGTAAGGACAAATAGGGATGTGTTGGCTGTGTGAACCAAAACTCAGAATAGGTTGACAGTGAGTGGACATCAGTGATGGTCCAAAACAGTACAGCATGAGGAGGCCCTTGGCCAGGGCAGCATTTGAGGCGGTAGAGATAAAGGATTAGATGTGAGAGATATTTCCATGACATGTTTGGTAAGATTTGGTGAATGATTGATTGATTGTTGGGAAGTGAATAAAAGAAAAGGATGAGGATGCCCTGCTAGGTCTCTACCCTAAGAAACTGCATAACTGGTTGCATCACCAACCTAGATGTGAATGGGGCGGGAGCAGTTTGCAGAAGAACACAGGGCTTTGGTGTGTCTTTTAGACGTGGTTTGTAGAGTATTCAAGTGAGGATGCCCATTACGTAAGAGATGGGAACTTAGAGGACTGATCTGGCCTAGAGATACGGGTATATGAATCATAAGGTATGAATGGTGCTTAAATCCATTGGAATGGATGAGATTGCTTGGGAATGCATGTGACAAGAGAGGAAATCAGGCTGATGGTAGGAATCTTTTTCAGTTGTCTGTTACTGCATATCGAACCACCTGAAAACTTAGTGGCTTAAAACAACAAATTATATTTCATCTGGTGTGTTGTCTGGTGGTTGGGTTCATTTGGAAAGGCTGGGGCAGTTCAGTCTCTCTCTCTCTCTCTCTCTCCCCCTCCCCACCCCCCACTTGGTTTTTCGTCTTGGTCATCCTGATGACATGGCAGTTTCTGGAGAGTGTTCCAATGAGGCAAGCCCCAAGACACAAAGCACGTATCAGGCCTTTGCTTGCTTCAGGTTTGCTGATGTTCCATTGGCCAAAGCAAGTCCCTTGGTCAAGCCCAGAATCAATGTGGAGGGGAATAGGAAACAAGCAGAGGTGTGATTCATTGGAGAACATTACTTATTTATGTAAAACCTATGCAAAGAGAGAAGCAGAAAAAAATAATAAAAGGAGACATCAAAAGAGAAGCCATTGGAGAAAAGTCACAAAGATCCATCTGAAAGGAAAAATAAGACATCAATGTAGAAGTTTCTGGAAGCGAAGAGGCAACAGTGCCAAAGGTCACAGAGAGATCAATTAGGAAGGAATGAAAAGCTTCCATTGGATTTGGTCATTGTTAACCTCTTCAGTTTCCAGTGCTGAGAGTAGAAAGTAGATTGCAGAGGGGCAAGAAGTTAATGAGAGTTGGGGGTGCTTAGACAGTTCGTGTAAACTTCAGACTCTTTTACTAGAAGCTTAGTTATAAATGAAGAGAGATGGGTGTCTAGAAAGAACTCACACTAGAGGGTAGAAGTTTTTTGGTTTTGTTTTGTTATTGTAATATCAGAGTGATAAGCATTCTTTTAGAGTAGGAGACGAGCCAGGGGAGGAAGGTGACAACTGCATAAGAGAGTAGGGATTGGGGGTTGATGGGAGCAGCTATACCCGTTTTTCTGAAACCAAAGAAAGACAGGTGAAAATGGCAATAAGTGTATATGTTGGAGTGGAGAGAGATGGCAGAAAGCCAAGGAAACTCATTGGTAATAGTTGCTATTTCTTTTATTAATTCAGTGGTTAATCGCCTGCTGAGATGATAATGTCTGTGAGTGGTCAAGAAATGCAAGGAAAGTGTTCAACTTTTGAAACAGCCACTACAGGACAGAAAGAAGCTACAGAAAGGACCCTCCTTGAGTGCTCAGCTGAGACTGTAGCAGTACCAAGTTGTTAGTGCAACTTTCTTTAAGTGCAATTTGCTCCCTGAGGAAAAGGAGTATACATTGTGAATTGCCAGATTCACCCAGGGGAGTCATTCTTTTCTTCAGAGTCCCAGAGGGATGGTTGACCACATAGCGAGTGCCAGGGTAGAGTCCACAGGAGCCAGGTGATATCAGCTTGGGTTGTTACCTGGAGGCATGAAGTACCCACAATAGTGGGTCCCTTGTTTAAATATAGAACATGAGTTGTATGTGATTATACATACATATTACATATATATGTATATGAAGGATACACAGGGATTCCTGATCATCTCAAATCTCTCTCTCTTTTTTTTTGGGGGGGGGGAACAAACGTGTTAACAACAACAAATAAATAAGCATTTCTCCTCTTCTTTCTATTCTGTTAAGTCCCTGGATGGCTGTTGGCTCATTTGATTGGATTGTGGCCAACGTTAACCAAGCCAACAACTCCGGCACTGTTTTTGCTCTGCTGATCTCAGTGGTGTCAATGTTACATAGTGGGACGTGGTATTATCATTGCAAGTTCTTGGAAAATTCTAGGCCAACCTGTGTCAAATTCAAAGTTGTACTTTGATATGTAAAGTGAGAATAGGTCACAATTTAAGGTTGCCTAATTTCCTTTCTTGTGTGTCAGAACTCAGGATGCTCCTCACTTAACCCTGGTTTAGATATTTACCAACAACTTGGTAGCACTTGATACCCCAGTTCTCTTCCTCCTTGGCCAAAATATTCATGGTAGGTAGAATACTGAATTTGGTTTTTGCAAATCAGGTACATACAACTCGGATTTTATAGGAAAGGAAATTTATAGGAAAGGAATTTTATAGGAAAGGTCACCCTGCTGTAAATGACAAAATGGGATCCAAACCCAGGTCTCCTAACCCCCTGATCAATCCTCTTCCCCAAACAGAAATCTAATAACTGCCCAAAGACTGCTTGCCTTTCTCATGATCCACTGTGAGCTGAACTCCCTTACATACAGTTGTTTGTACTTTCCTCTGCTTTAAAGGGGAAAAGTCACATTTGATGGACAAGTCTGCACTGTAATTCCCACAAGATCTTGCCCTAGGCTGTGGCTCTGGATAAGACTGACTTGAGAATTATGCAACCAATTATGATTAAGCCCTTCTCTGGGGTAGAAACACTGCTTGCTCTCTGCCTAACTGCTCCACATGGAAATATGGTAGTCACAGGCACCCACATGGTAGCCACAGCTCTCAGATTTGTAAGAGGTTAGTTCAGCACCAGCACCTAGCACAGCACCTGCCATACAGGAGGCACTGGACAAAGGCTTGGGAAATCACTGTGGCATTTAAAATGCTGGGATGACTGCATACAGAAAGGCAAAAACCATTTTAAAAAATGTTTCGGTGTACTTGAATCTGAAAGTGGAAACATTCCTAATTTTATCTTCATTTGTATTTTAACATATAACTTCCTCCAAAGTAATTACTTTTTAATTTGTTTATAATGTGTTTATGCAATTGAGCTGCTATACTGGGGCTTTCCATTTAGAAAGCCAGCAAGAATTCATGTTCGACCGTTCTCTAAGCTCCTCTCTGGAGACTGTCCAGGCATTCGACTGCTAACCTCAGTTCATACGGTAGAGCTTTGTGGGTGAAAGGCATAAGCTGACCAGGATGCAGAGCCAGGAACCATCCACCCTCCAGTACCCTCCTGTCCTCATAGCCACTGTTGTGGGCCCTTGGGCCACTCCTAAGTCACCTGGGTCTAAAGTCGATTAAGGATGGTTTTACATGTTTCACCGACAGCCTATTTGTTTATTGCCTGTGTCGGGGAAAGAAAAGGTAATATTGCCAGGCCTGACTCGAAGAGGGCGAAACAGTACATGTGGACTCAGAGATGGCAAAAATCAAGGCAGTGGAACAAGAATGATTGAATCTGGGGAAACAATACCATATTCTATGTGTATGTTTCCTTTGTCTCATACCTTTTTTTGTGTGGTAAAATATACATAACATAAAATATGCCATTTTCATGGCTGGGCACAGTGGCTCATGCCTGTAGTCCTAGCACTCTGGGAAGCGGAGGCAGGAGGATCACTTGAGCTCAGGAGTTGGAGGTTGCAGTGAGCTATGATGACACCACTGTACTCTAGCCCAGTGACAGAGTGAAATTCTGTCTCAAAATAAAATTACATTGTAACCATTTTTAAGTGTGCAAGTACATTCACATTGTTGTACTGTCACCACCATCCATCTCCAAAACCTTTTCATTATCCCAAACAAAAACTCTGTACCCATTAAATAGTATCTTCCCATTTCTCCTCTTCCCAGCCCCCGGCAACCACTGTTCTACTTTCTGCCTCTATCAATTTAAGCATTCTAGGTACCTCATATAAGTGGAACCATACAATATATGACCCGTTGTGCTTGGCTTATTTCACTTAGCATAATGTTTTGAAAGTTCATCCATGTTGTAGCATGTGTCAGAATTTCCTTCCTTATTAAGGCTGAGTAATATTCCATTGGATGTATATGACACATTTTGTTTATCTGTTCATCTATCTGTGAATACTAGACTTTTCCACCTTTTAGCTATTGTGAATAATTTGCTGTGAACATAAGTGTAGCCTCATGCCTTTTGAAGACTAGTCCCTGTCCAGTCAAGGTCCTGGTACTTGGTAACTCCTCCTTTCCTGAAGTCAGTTCACACTAGTTCCCCTGGTCCCTGTGCCCACTCCATGGCGAAGGTCTCACCTCCTCCGGGAACTGAGGCTGGCTTCCTTGTGTACTGCTGTGCTCTGTCCTCATCATGGTCCTCTTGTTCTACAGATTCCCTGCTTTTGTCTTTAGACATGGGACCTAGGCTGGACCTGATGTCTTCCCTGGGAGCCACTGCCATGGCATGAGGCCCCCTCAGCCTGGCCCTTGCTCTTAATAAGCTGCTGCAACCTCAAGGTCAAGGCTTTACAAAACATGCTGTAAATAATAACAATGGTACAATTTAACATAGAAAATTTCATTGAAAGACACATGCAGTTGATTGGATAACACTACAAGTTTTCTCAAGTTATCCCTAAATATTATTATAAAAGATAATTACTTGCTACTTGACTGTTTACTGATAAGAATTGACAGTCATTTATTTACTGAGCTTTTCCTATATGGAAGGTACTACACTGAATTTATGGGGGAATATACTAAATGGGCACATGTTCCCTCCATTGCTCTCAGAAAGAGCACATTTAATCAGGGAGATGCTAACCATGATGACATAACTAATCAAATAGATTAGGGTTTATCTTTACAACTATGAAAATATCATGTACATTCCTCTGCATCTAGACTTTTTTTCCATAGCTTGGAGATTACAGCACATCAGCACATAAATACTACCTCATTCTTTCTAATACCCATGATATTTTCATAGTTACGGGGAGGAAAAAGGAAGGAAGGATTTACAAAATACATACATATACACATGTACATATATGCATTTGTATGTGTGTACATATGTGTGTATTTATGTGTGTGCCTGTAAATGCACAGGTGTCTGGAATGATACACAAAGAACTAGCAATAGTGGTTGTCTCTGGGGTGTGGGACTGTGGATGAGAGAATACTTTTTTCCTGAACATCTTCTTTTGTACAGTTTAAATTGTCTGTGTCTACATATTACTTTCAAATTGTAAAAAATGTTTGTAAAACTAACAATAAAAGACAGTGTGGTAAGTGGCAAATGATAGTATACAAGCACCATGAGACGCTCTGGAGGAAGGAAGGCTTGCTTTAGGCTGGGGCAGGCCTGGCGGTTCACAGAGGGGGAGGGGGTCTACAAATGAGCTGTACAGAATGGGTAGGATTTGGGGACAGGGAGGAGTGACAGGAAAGCAGGGTGGGACACCAGTCCCGTCAGAAGACACAGAAAGCAGGTAATACGAGGGCAGAGCCTGGATGGTTAACATTGCATTGCTGATCCATGGCAAGCCACATGTTTCAGGAATCAGACAGGTAGACGTGTGAACATCCTTGTTATGAAAGTCGAGAAAGCAGCAGCCAGTGTTTTGCCAGAGTAACTGCACCTTCCCCCTCCCCTAGTGTCTCCTGAGACAAATCCAGCATTAGCCCCAGAGAGAAGCTTTGCCTGATTCTAGCGCTTGAGTAATTAATTGTTCATTTAACTCTCCAATATTCAACAGTAAGAGAAGATGTCAGATGTGACTTTGGTCTAAACACATTCAAGTCTGCTGATTTCCACAGCTATGGAAAACACACCTAATGCCGAGCAATGCGAACTGTGTGTGGTAGGCTGGAAGCATAGGTTGAGACTGGGTTGGGTTGTACTGGTCTCAGTTTACATTTTATTCCAGGGGTTATATGAAGCTATTGAAGTTTTGTGAATAAGGAAGCACACAGAAAGATGCACGTGACACTATGTGTAACACGTCAATTGGCAGTTTATGGGGTGGAATTGAGGAAAAAGAGGCCAGTGAGAGGTCATTGTAATACTTGGGGGTAGGAAGTGTGAGCATCAAAAGGCGTGAATGCTAAAACTCTCTGGAGGGAGAACTGGCGGGTCTTCATGACTGAATGTGGGAGCTGAGAACAAGTGGAAGGTGACTCTGAGACCTGGAGCCCAAGAGATTTTAAAGGACAATAGAAATGACGGCAGAAACAGAGAAGGCATCAGGAGGGAAAGCTTATGTGGGAGGAGAGATAAACAATATAATATCAAAGTGAAATGATCTAGCAGTTACCCAAAGATAAAAAGATCACACTGACTACTAAGTAAATGAGATTTCTGATGACAGCACATAGTAATACCTATGAAATCTTGCCAGAAAAGGAACTTGAATCAGATCAAGTGTCTAGATCTATGAGTTTACTGGAAATTTGGGAGAGACAAATGTGCTAGACAACACCACAGGAATTCAGTCAGCAATATCCAGAATGTGGGCCATGACATAGTACAACCGATCTGATGTTTTCAACAAATCAATCTCAAGAAAAAGAGAACGAGAGAGAGAGAAAAAGAATCTAAATATAGGAAGAGACTTAAAGAGTCACAACAACTGAGATTTATAGACCTTATTTGGATCCTGATCTGAACAAATCAACTCTCAAAAAACTTTTTGAGACAATTGAGGAAATTTGATCTGACTGGATACTTGTGGATATTTAAAAAGTCTTTTTCACTTGGGGGCATATTAATATTCTGTGGTTAAGGCTTTTAAAAAATTTTTTTTTTCTTAGAAACAGGGTCTCACTGTGTTGCCCAGGCTGGAGTGCAGTGGCTGTTCACAGGCACAATCATGGCTCACTACAGCTCAAGCAATCCTCCTGCCGCAGGCTCTTGAGTAGCTGGGACTATGGCTGGGACTTAACACCACAGCTGGTTGTTAGGCTTTTTAAATGAGCCCTTATTTTTAAAGATACATACTGAAATATTAAAGATGAACTGACATGATTTCTGGGATTTGCTTCAAAATAATCCAGAGGGGGTGGGGTGGAGAATGATAGGGTGTAGATGAAACAAGAGTGGCCATAAATTGATGATTGCTGGGCTTGGGAGACAGTCCCTGTGGAGAGGCCGTCATCATTACACAATTCTGTCTATACTTTTGTGTATGTCTAAAATTTTCTAGAATAAAAAGTTTAAAAAATAAGTAAAGGAGAAAGTTCACTCCATGAAGGTCAAATACTTCCCTGTAAAAGTAAATGTCTATGGATAGGTGAGCAGGTAGCACAGAACTAGTAATAAGTCCTGAGGAAGTCCCATATTTAAGTTCCCATATCAGAAAAAAAGGAACAAAATATTTCCAGAGTAGAAGCAGTACACTCTTCTGGCAAAAATCACTGCTTTGACAGCCTGACCACGAGCAAGACCCTGTCTCTACAAAAAATAGAAAAAATAGCTGGACCAAGTGATGTGTACCTGTAGTCCCAGCTACTCCAGAGGCTGAGAAAGGAGGATCGTTTGAGCCCAGGAGTTTGAGGTTGCAGTGAGCTATGAAGACGCCACTGCACTCTAGCCTGGGCAACGAAGCAAGACCCTGTCTCAAACAAACAAACAAAATCACTACTTTGAAATTCAATAAATCTGGATTTGAATCCAGTGCTAACTCTTAGTAGATTTGTTAACTTGAGCACATGGCTTACCCTCTGTAAGCCTCACAATCTCAGTTTCCTTATCTGTAAAGTGGAGATAATAATTGCATCTACTTCATATAGTTACTGGAAGGTTAAATGAAATCATATGTATAAAGCACCTTATATTCTGCCTGATACAAAATAAGTGTTCATTAAACATTTGCTATTAGTATTGTTGTTTTATTACTGAATAGAATGGTCATAAAAGATAAGGAAAAAACCAGGGTGTGTAGTATGATAGAAAACAATACAAAATTTTGATGAAAGAGCAATGGCTACGGTGTTGTGTTATAATCAAGGAATCTGATGCTTTCACCAGGTTAGGCAATTTGGAGGATTAGATCATCTGGAGGTCATTGATGATGTCATTGTGTTTGTTTCATAAAGATGTGGCATGAGCAACTAGACGACAAAAATTAAGCTAGGAGCGATGGTGAAGCAATGGGAGCAGTGGGCATTGTGTATTTCCTTATTTGGTGATGAAAGGAGGGAACAGAACAGAGCAGCAAAGACAAGGAAGCCCTGTTTCAACGTAAGGGAGCTCTTGCAAGTCTGCAGGAAGAAAGGAAGCAGCTTACAGAGCAGTGGGAGATGCTAAGGCAAGAGCCATGTGTCCTCAGCCAAGAAAGAGAGATGGAGGGCTGGTCGTGTGGCGAGATTAGAGATTCAGGGAAGTTGGTATACAGCGGGATAGGTAGGGTGAATAAAAACAGGACAAAGCCAAGAGAAGAATCAGGATTTTTGAGGACACCATGGAAGGAATTGTGAGGGAGGAAAAATTATAGAAGGAGATGATCAGATGGGGAAGGAAGGCGCACAGAAATATATGGGAACGAGCGTAAAAGAGAACGGGAGAGCAAAGGGCTGATATCTGGGCGAGTGGCTGAGGACGACAAGGATGGCAAGGCCGGCCGCAAACTAGAGCAGGTTCTTTGGAAGGCAGGCTGGGCTCCCACGGGGTGTTGGAGAACTAAGCAGGCGACAGTCTGCGTTCTGTCCTATTGCGGAGATTGTTCTGAAGACACCTCTTGGGTGATTGGAGAAGGGCGTCAGCTGACACCGGGTAATAAATTTGCTTCCACAATGGCCCGTGGTGGCATAGCGCCCTCCAGCTGCCCGGGGTGGAACTGCAGGTGTTGATAAAGCACAGAGATAAGAACCCGCCCCAGAAAGTGGAGGTGGAAACACAGTATACAGCAAATGCAGCCAATGAGAAACAGGATCATAAAAAAAAGTACTAAAGTATACAATCCTTTCTTGGTAATTCCTGAGCCCTTCGCTCTACTTATATCCTTTTCTTCCACTCTCCTGCACCTCATGTCGGAGCCCCATCCTAAGACAAGGTCATAGTGCTGGTTTCTTACACTATCTGATAAGAGAGAGAGAGAAAGAAAAACCTGGAAATTTAGTGACTTACTTGGCGTAAAAACTACTGAGTCTAAATGTCATGACCTTCTAACAAAGGGGCTTACTATTTGGGAGGAATACATTTGAAATCTAGATTCATCTGGATTATGACGTCCTATTTGTATCTCTTTTTAAATGCAGGTATGGCCTAGCCCACCTCCTGTCCCCAATATTCATTGCTCCTCTTCTTCCATACTAACAGAAATTTTAGTGAGGCACATGGCTCCCCAAAATAAAGACTGTATATTTCAGCCTCCTTCACAGCTAGGTGTCATTAAGTTGGCCCAACAGTATGTGAACAAAAATATTGGCTCTCAGCTTCTGGGGAACTTCCTAGAAAGACAATTGGTGTGTGTCCTCCACCCTCCTTTTTTTTTTTCCTTCCTCTACTCTGCTGCCTGGAATTCGAGTCTAGCCCCATCTTGGACCACAAAGACAGTGGCACAGCCTCAGGATGGGGAAGCAAAGCTGAAAGAGATCGATCCTTAAGACTTAGGGTAGACACATAGACACATCCTTGAACTCGTACAGGATTGGGATAAAACTTCTATTTCATTTATGCTGTTATCTGAGGATTTTTTTGTTACTTGTAGCCAAACCAAATCTGATTCTAATTGATGTATGTGTTAAAACAAACTAGGCAATGGGGAGAAAGGATTATTTGACATTTAAAAATATCAGTAATTAAGAGAAGCAGTATTCCTGGCAGCAGGATCTCCTGGAGCAGAAGCTTAGAACAGAGGGAGCACAGCACTTTTGTTCATGCAGAACCATGCTGGAACATGACAAAACAGTACATATTACATGACGTTAGCAGCAGCCTAAAGTGTTTTGGGATGAGTGTTAAGAAGTGAAGTTTCAAAGAATGGAAGAGGAAGTCACTAATGGGCTTGTAGAAAAGGACTGATACACCTCACTTTGGGTTGTAGACAATAAATCAATGTGCAGTGATACCTGTGCACACAACCGTGTGACCCCAGCAATATGCAGGAGCTCGTGCAGCAGACAGGACAGTTGAGAAGAGAGGAGTACATGGTGAGGCACCAGGATGGAGCAGGTACTGGGGGAGAAGCTGAGCGAATGGGAGCCTCATGGGGTTCAAGAGCAGGGTGATAGAACCAGCCATGCAGGAAGGAGGGGAAGCTGTGGTCACAGGCTGCCCATGGATGTATTGCAGAAATTGGCCAGCTCCAGGCGATGTCCTCAGTGAACATGGGGGAGTGAGACTCGGAGTTGAACTGACAGCTACAGGGTGGTGGTGGAAGGCCATGGCAGAGTTTGGCTTGAGGAGAGTGGGGGTGGGGGGGAGCGGAGATACCAGGTCCCGGAGTTGTATTTCAGGGCAAATGAGGAGCATTCCCTGGAGAGAGCTTTGGAAGGGATCCTGTCTTCCAGGGAAAGACTGAGGCTGGGTCAAAGTCAAACAGCTACACAGAAAAGTCAGGCACAAAGCATTAGGCAAATCACACAAAACAGATCTTCAGTCAGGGTTCCCACTGTGGGCTTCCAGGTTTGTTTTTTTGTTTAATATATTTTTCATTGTAGTAAAATATACATAACATTTACCATTTTAACTTTTTCTTTTTTTTGAGACAGAGTCTTGCTCTGTCACCCCAGTTAGAGTGCAGTGGCATCATCATGGCTCACGACAGTCTCGAATTTCTGGGCTCAAGCAATCCTCCTGCCTCAGCCTCCTGAGTAGCTGGGACTACAGGCCCACACCACCACATCTAGCTAATTTCTTCTATTTTTAGGAGAGACCGGGTCTTGCTCTTGCTCAGGCTAGTCTTGAACTACTGACCTCAAGCGATCCTCCCACCTCAGCCTCTCAGAGTGCTAGGATTACAGGCATGAGCCGCCACACCCGGCCAATTTTAACCATTTTTAAGTGCATAGTCCAGTGGCATTAATTATATTCACATTGTTGTGCAACTATCACCACTATCCATTTCCAGAACTTTTTCATCATCCCAAACTGAAACCCTGTACCCATTAAACACTAACTCCACATTCCCTCCCCTCCCCACCCCCTACTAACCTTTATTCTATTTTCTGTCTCTATGAATTTTCCCTATTCTAAGTACTTCATATAAGTGGAATCATGCAATATTTGTCCTTTTGTGTCTGGCTTATTTCACGTGTGTCCTCAAGGTTCATCGATGGTGTAGCATGTGTCATAATTTCCTTCCTTTTTAAGGCTGAATAATACTCCATTGTATGTATATGCCATGTTTTGCTTATTCATTCATCCACTGATGGCCATTTGGGTTGTGTCCACATTTGGGGGCTGCTAGAATTTTGACCACCTGTGGTAGAGGCTTAATTACAGTGGAAAGATAGCGGAGGGAGGGAGAGTTAGCGGGGAAAGGGAGAAACCCAGAGCAGAAGAGGGAGGTCATCTGCCCTTCTTCGCACTTTTGTGGAAACTGCAGTCTGTAGAAAGCGGGAATGGCTCAAAGTCACAGAGAACTCAAACCTTCCAACGTTTGATCTTCAGACTGCTTTTCTCCCTCACTCCCACGTTTACCACCAAGCTAGTCTGAATTCAGCTGAACGTCATGACCAGGAAGGAATATGCGTAGGGCCAGGCAAGCAGAGCCCGGAAGCCTTAGAGCAGAGGCTGGAACCCCATGGCATGATGCCAGAATGGCACAGAAACAGCGGAGAGAGACTGACTGTTCCCAGATGAAACCGTCAAAGCATCTTTGGGCCCACCTCGCTTGGCCATTGATCCTTTCTGCTTCTCTACCTTTGCTGTTCACAATCCCTTCTCTTACATATCCATCTTGCCCCTTTGCTTCATTTTAACACGGTAATAACAATCACTGCTGCGTGGGTAAAAGATTATTTACGTGTTAGCTTAAAGTGCCAGGTACATCCCTCCTAGGGAGATTTGTATTTTAAGGAGCAACTTTAGAAAATTGAAAACTTTAGGATCTCAAAGAACGAGACTGTGATGGTGGGATGGCAGACGGCGAGGGCGATGTGTTCAGGCCCGAGGGCGCCTCCACTGCTCACTGTGGGACTTGTTAAAAGGCAGCAAAGACAAGCAGCTGGGGGAACTGCCCATCCAGCTCTCCTTCCCTTGCAAAGAACGGAGGCTCACTCAAAAATGCGTTAGGGCTTAGTTTTGTTTTGTTTTGTTTCAGAACTTGATTTTAGCTTCCTTGAGAAAAAAATGCATCTTATATTTATTTTACCATCCTTAGTCTGCACTACGGCACTCTACATGTAGTAAGTTCTCAGTCAAATATATTAGGATGGTTAACTGCTGGCCAAATATTTCAAACTTGGATGAAGATGTCAAGGATAACAGAAGAATTACTTTCATTGCTATCTTGCTACTTTATCCCTCAGATTTATCACAGGTTAATAATAGCAAATAAATAGTCAATCAACAATATCTTCCTTTCTTAACCTTTGACAGTGAATATTGAACAATAAATTAAATATTTGCCTTATTTTTGTTTATTATAATAGTTTTCTCCCCATACACAAATATCAACTTGTTCATGCATAATACTTGGAACATAACAACAGTTAGACTGTACCAGAATCCTCTGTAAACTTACTACAATGATTTTTTCTTATCGAGAGTGCCCCCCTTGTTGCTAATATCACCTTTTACCCACAAATGAATGCAAGTACATATGACTCCCCTTTAGAGAATTAGACTTGTGACAAGGTAATTTATTTCCTTCTTAGATTTTTTTCATACTTCTTGTATATATATGACATATAATATATATTATATTGTTACTATTGTGATTTCCATGAAAACCAAATGTCTCCAAGTCCAAAGTAGAATGTGTAAATTGTATCCATAAGTACTATTTGTCCAGTGTCTTAAGGTTTATGGCATACGTCATCCTCATTTGATCCTCACGTCAGCACTGTGAGATGGTCAAGATGGCAAATCGTTGCCCAGTTTATAAATGTGGAAACTAAGTCTCTGACACAACTTGCAGAAGGTATGAAACTGGCTGACTTAGACCTAAATTTTTTAGTTCCACATCCCACCCCATTTCCACTCTCCCTTGCTCTAGTCATCACCATCTGCCTAACTCTACTGGTCTGGGAGGTTCTTTTCAGTGCCCGATTAACTTGAAATCTCTGTTAAAACCAACAAATGCAGCAAATGGCAATCTTAGATCACATCTTAAATGTGTGTTTCTTTCAAGTAATCACCTAATCAGGTGTGGCATGCTTAAATAAGGCTGAAATGTATTTACATTGTAGATACACTCTTAAAATTAGCTATTTAAAAAAATGTTTTATAATAGATATTTAAAAAAAATCCTTTACCATGCCATTAAGTTTGGAAATAAGAATTTTAAATGGTTTTAAAAAGTGAAAAATGCAGTTAGCTAAAATGTAAATAAAGTGTACTTGTTGAACTTTTGCCAAATCAGTGTCTAAAATATTTTCTAAACTCAAAATTATTCAAGCCTACATTAAAAAGAAAAGCCATTTCTCCAGCATTTATTTTTCTCTTATCATTTGTTTATGATAGTCATTTGACAGGTCCCGTAAACAGATAAGGTACATATTTGGAGAATATTTTTCTGCAGAAACAGTAAATAATTATAATCCATGTTTCTTCTGCTTTAAATATTGTTTTCATTAAATAAATTGACAATATAATATCTTATGTTAATTATAGCACAAAAGCATGGACACAAATTAATTTCTTTATCTTTTTCTGGTGCAACATTATTGCTTTACTTTTATATTTTTTTTGTTATTTTATTAAACAAACCCTCCTCCCTTTTCTATTTTTATTTTTCACTAAATTCTACTTTTTTCCACCAAAGTGTAACAAAGTCAACAGACTAGTTGTACAGTAATGAGAAAACCAACAAGGATCTCCTTCAGGGTAAGGCTGAAGGGAAACAATTTCCAGTAGTTAAGATTTATTCCCCTATCCTCCCCTCTAAATATTACATCGCTCAACAAAGAATTCTTGTTTAACTTTATTGGAAAGTGTGTAGCAGGGCCATGTTTAGAAATACTACAGATTTAAAGGTACATATGTTAGCATCGCTAGCTGGGAGTGAACACGAGGAAAATGAGAATTTCAGTTTGTTATACTGACATCTCATATAAACAAAAATGTTAAGAGTACTAGGATTTTTTTTTTTAAAAGCCAGTACCAGAGCAATTTCTTATCCCATTTGTAATCACTATCTCAAAAATTAATAATAACAAGCAAGGAACTAGAACTCTCGTTTAATACTTTTTTCTTCCACTCCTTCCTTCAATCATTATTGGGACATTAGTTTCAGCTCAGTTTTAAAGTTTCAGAGTATAAGCTTAAAATGAACATTTCTGTCCATTTGCACTGAATAGCGAGCCACTGTTCCAGATTTTCATTTCATAAACCGCACACACCTTCTGCTAAAAGAGATTTGTAGTTGATTGTGACAAAAACATATCATTTTAAAATTTATTATATGTTTTTAAAAAACATGTTATTCTTATAGAGGAGAAAGTAAACACTGAAAAATACAGCAATATTAAAATGAATCAATCAGCAAACACCTACTCGTTATGTTCGGTTTTCTGCAACCATCACTGTGTATTCTAAAAGGGTTATTGGGCTCTGAGCAGTATTGCCAGGACCATCCCAGGACCTGGGAACAATGCCCCGGCTCCAAAGGGCTGGCGTGGGACGTGCTCCCAGGCAGGACGGCAGGCGACCGCAGTGTAGGGATTCGGGTGCACTGCAGAGGCGGAGGTGCGATGGGCGCCGCTAACCCTCACGTTGGGGAGGGAGGTGCAGTAAGGGAAGGAAGCCACCTTACAGGTCAGGGAGGAGACAGGGAAGCGCCGCAGTGGCTTGAGAAGACTCCGCACGTAGAGAGAACTGAAAGTAGTTCAGGTTGGCTGGAAGCGGGGAAGTGTGGGAGGAGTGGCCCAAGGTAAAGATCCAGCCCTAGACGAAAGCGGAAACTGGATCTGGAGGTTCTTATAAAGCGAATTTAAGGAGGTAGAACTTTATACTGAGGGCAACAGGGAACCCATAAAAAAATTCAAACGGGAGTAAAATGACCCGATTAACATTAAAATAAAGCATCTAGCTGGCTGCACTGGCGAGGTGGGGGAGGGGCAAAGGCTGAGAGCAGCGAGCAGGGCCGGCGGGGGTCCAGGTGGGAGATGCTGGTGCCCTGCACTGGGGCAGTCAGCGCGCGGCAGGAGTGACAACCAGATGACAAGTAGCAGGGACGTAAAACAGATCCTGGGGCTTAATGATTTGGGGCTAGGGGATGACGACCAGGTTGTAGTGATGCCCTTGCTAAGATGGGAAACACGGGAGGTTTGGAGGAAAGGTGCAGAGGTCTGTTTAGAAGGCGCAGACTTTGAGGTTTCTGTGGCACCCCAGTTAAATATTCCTGGACTTCAGGACGGGGGTGATCTAGAAGTAGGATGACGCTCTGGGAGTGGACGAGACCATCCAGAGCATGCACAGAGAAAGCGGACCAGCTAGCTACCGGGGGTCCCCACCGTACGGATGGACAGTGCTTATACTCCTCTTTTCTTCAAATACACATGAAATGTTAAAACATGCTGTGACATAGGTAGGGGATTTCATTGCTCCAATTCTGCAGGTAGGGAAAATAAGATTTTGCGGTAGGAGCTTATTCACGATCACTTGGCAGTGACTGTCCCGGCCAATACACCCCTATGCTACACTACCAACTAACTCCGTGCATCCGAGTGTTGAAACATACATTCTTTCTCACATTTTCGGTAGAGTGGATTATAGAAATGAATTTTGCTTTTAAATACCTTTTGTTCCTCTTTCTCCCAACCTTCATGATAAAATACTAAGAGACCAACTTTCATCACCAGATATTAATATGTAACCATTTTTTAAACTGAACGGAGGAAAAATGTTAGAATGTGTCTCCACAAGTACACAACTTCTCTAAATTCTCTGTCCTGCATAAATAAACCTTGACAGCTCTGGCTGCACGCTCATTAGCTCGGCACATCCAGCCCCGGTTTTCCTTTCTCCTGGACGCGCCAGCACCCCGCCCCGCCCTCCTCCGGCCGCACCACCTGCTCCCGGCGCCTCCCCTCCCCCAGCCCGCCCGCGCCGGTTCTCACGCGCGGCCCGCGCCCTCCCGCCGCTCCGGCCCCTTCCACTTCCGCAGAGCTTTGGAGTCCGAGCCGCTCGGCTCCGCGCCCAGCCTCCCGGCCCGTCTGGCGCTCCCGCTTCTGCCCACCGCTCCCCGCCGCCGCGCCCCCCACGAAGTTCTCCCTCCCGCGCCGCCCCCCGCGAGGACTTCGGGGCGGTCCCGGGCCGCCCGGCGCTGATTGGCTGCCTCCGCGGAGCCCCGCCCCCTGGGTACGCGCAGGAGGTGGGGCGGGCCCAAGGCGGGAGCGCGCGTCGCGGTCCCGCGGCTGAGCGTTCGTGACCCGCGTGCTGGTCCCGGCGTCCCGGCCCTGGCGTCCGCAAGGCGGGGGCAGGCGGCGGCGGCGGCGGCGGCGGCGGCGGCAAAGGAGTCACCCCAGGCCGGGGGTTCATGTGCCCTGAAGGCCCCCTCTTGCCCCGCGGCCCTCCTCAGCCGCGTTGGGCCGGGAGTTCTGCGGGGACGAGGAGCTGCCCGAGGGGCCGTCGCCATCGCCTGTCCGGTAGCCCGGATGTCGCTGCCCCCTACGGCTGGCCGCCGACGCGCCTCTCGGCCCCGGGAGGAGGATCGTCTTAAAGGCACAGCGCCGAGTTCGAGCCAGAGGGGCGGCGCGTCCTGCGCTCCGTGCACGACCCCTGCCCCGAGGGGACGCCGCGGCGCCCGCCGCCCAGAGCCCCTCCCCGGGCGGGCACAGTGGGAGCGCCGCGCGTTCTGCCCCGGACGGCCGCAGATGGCCGCCGGGGACCAGCTTTTCCTCCGGCCGGAGCCGTGGCCCGTGGCGCCGCGCGGGGCCGGGAGGCGCCGGCCTGTGATTGGCGGAGGCCGCAGTGAATGCAGGACATTGTCTGGTCGCGGCCGTCTCTGTCCGGCCCGGCGCCCTTCCCTGGATCAAAATGGGTGCGGAGCGGGAGTCCTGGACGGCCCGGTGCCCGCCGGCCCGGGGGTCCTTCCTGCGGTGGGAACACCATAGTGGGAAAATGTAACTTTTTGGAGATCACAGATTCTGAGAATGGCATATAAAGGTGCTGTTTCAAAATACAAAATCATCCGCAACAGGGAAATGAAATAGTTGTGTTTGACATAAAGGTTTCCTTTAAACTGAGATGAAAAATATTAAGGTAATTGAAAAGGACCAACTGTCATCAAAGCGGCATAGTGAGTCTTCAAGATTCCTTTAATTAGGACCTATGACAATTCTTCTGAATGTCCTTTGTAAAATTTTAAGCAAAAATAACAGCATTTTTTTCTTAGTTTCCATATGTGTAAAGAAGACACTATACTGGTTAGCTTTCCAAGTTTGCTTCCATTAAGTACTGTTTCTTATTCTAGACTTAAAATCTTGATATATCCTATGTATTGGGCCATATCTCAAGGCCTTGGAATAGATGAGACCTTTTAAAGAGCACTTGAGGAGGTTACAGTTCTGCTCAGATTATCTTTGAAAATATGTGGGAGTTATTTAAGTGGGGTCATAATCTTTTAGAGAGTAATTTTGAAGTGAAGGGAAATTAGGCCGGGCATGGGGGCGCATGCCTGTAGTCTCAGCTACTCGGGAGGCTCAGGCGGGAGGATCTCTTGAGCCCAGGAGTTCGCCTCCAGCCAGGACATCATAGGGAGGCCCTGTCTCTGGGAAAAAGAAAAATAGGGGGGGGATTAGAACACTGTAGAAATGTGGAGATCAGTTATTAGCCAATGTGAAGAGGAACATTTTCTTATTCTAAAAATGTTTTCTAGGTAATGGAAGATTATGAAAAAGAATAACCATCCTTCCCATTTTATTGCCAATATCAAAAGAGTAGAAAGATGGTAAGACAGAAGACAACATGAAATAAGAGATACGTGGAAAATGTTTGGAAAGTTTTGAAGAAAATTAACTTGGTATTTCCTTTTTAAGAAACTGGATAGGAAAAAATTATTGTAAAGTTAAAAGCAGAGTTATGTTGAAATAGATTTTTTTTAGCATAAATTTCATGCCTTTTCAAAATTAAAAAAAAATCAGTGATTTATTTACTCGAATAATCAATTAAATTAATTCTCAGTTGAGAAATAAAGATTTGGAAATGACAAACGAATGAGGGAAGGAAAGTGTCCAGAAAAGAAGATAAATTTAATGATGTGTTTCATTGCAAGAGACATGACCTCATTTCTTATTAGAAGGATTTCCACTAAACCAGATTTGATGTTAAATAAATTTATCTTACAGACTTTCCTCAAAGTTATACTAATGTGATATCTTTTTTGTTTTCCCCCTCATGGGAAAAGGAGGAGATGCAAGAGAAATTGTAAAACATTGTTGCAGCTTCTTTAAATGTCAGTTGTTCTGGGGTTTTTGCTCTCACCAATCACCATTTATCATAAGAATTAAAAAGCAGAAATCTTCAGTGTAAAGATTCTGCTTTCCCCAGAAGTGAAACAGAAATAATTGTTCCAGCAAAAAAATTTATTTTTATTTAAACTTCTAGCATTTACATAGTTGATTTTTATTATTAAACTAATTTTACTTAAAAGTTATTGAGTAAATGATTATAATTTAGGGTTTAAGCTGAGTGAAATAAAAATAATTTTTTAATAATAAATGCAGCATCATGTAATATGATATAGACTATAAGGTATAAAATGCCTTAAAAAAACAAGTTTGAGACTTTTCCAGCAAGTCTTTTCCTTAGGATTTTTGCTTCAGTATTCAATATGAAACTATAAATTAATCTATACAGAGTGATAATATTTATGGAACACTTGGTATATATGCCAGACACTTCTAAGTATCTTATTTAATCTTCACAAAAATTCTAGGAGCGGGTACAATTATTATCCCCATTTTAAAGATGTAGAAATTGAAGCTCTAGATGTTTGGCAACTTGCCCAAGGCCTGACGGTGGGTACGGAGCTGGGATTCCTGGCTAAAATCCTATCTGACTGCTCTGAGCTGTGTGGCTGTGTGTTTTCCTTCACTCACTCACTAAATAGACTTATTTCTATAGATATGAGGATTTATTTTTTAATTTGGAGATTATTAATCCATTTTTGATCAGACTTTTTGGACAGTTTACTCATTTAAACATTTTTGCATTAGCCCTTTCATTCATTTATATTTCAGGTGACTGTGTGAATATAAGATTGCCATCTGTATTGATTTTGCTACAGAAAGTGAAGCGTCCCTATAATTTTTAACAGAAATGCCCTTTCAAATTTGCATCTTCTGTCTTCTTTTAAACAGACCTTTGGCATAGACAGTGGTGCATGGGTAAGTCTTCCCACCCCATCTTTCTGTTTCTTCTCCCTTTCTCTCTCCCTCTTTTCTACCTTCAGAGCCATTGCTCCGTAGAACCCTGTACCTATTGGCAGTGTTTGTGGCATCTGAAGCATCAGTCCCAGAAGAGTTGTTGACATACTCGGTCATTCAGTTGTGGCTGAATGCCTGGGAGTCACCCAGTCCTTCAGAAGATGGAGAAGGGAGGAGGAAACAAGAGTGCAAGACAGGACTTTTGGAGGTTCATTTGCATAAGCTGAGACAAAGGACTGTGCCTTTAAGACTTGGTTTTGCATCTCCTCTACAGTCTGCACTTTTGGCTGACAGGTGGCACCTCCCCAATGACAAGGCTAACAGCTTGCTGCCCTTCCGATTTACCTTGGTCTCTAGAGTTTGTGGCCTTTATGGTGCTCTGCCAAAGACAGGAGAAGAAAGAGAGTAGTCAGTGTCAAATCAATCCCAGTTGTTGCTTATTCTTAGTGCCTGTATAAGGAGAGTTAAGAAGTTAGAAATAAAATTATTCTGAAAGGGATCATTGGCAACTCATTAATCCATGTGATTTCTGATGCTCATTATCACTGAAAATTGAGTTGGCTGAGTCTGTTTAACTTTTGTGATTAAGGATCAGTGTGAGGATTTGATGTTCTGGGGGCTGAGAGGAACAAAAGGATTGTAGCCACCCATCCTCCCGCTCCCACCTCCCACCCGTACTTAGCACTTAATGCTCTTTATCTTTGGCCAACAAACAGTTCTCCAACTCCGTGAAACTCTAGCAGGGAAGCCAATGGAGCAGCGTGGAGGACATGACCTCAGCTGGCAAGCCCGACCCACTGAGTCACACTGCTGCCAGTGGGTGACAGGCACAGCCTGCAGAGACACCTCTGCAGGCCCAACTAAAGAGAAATACCTGGTCTCATATTAGCTAATGGTTGTGGTTTTGTTTTTTTTTAACTAAATTCCATAATTAAGCTTTCACCATCTGATATTTTTCAAGTCAAAATATTAAAACATCTTATAAATGTGCAAAAATATTTTAAATCTGATAATAAGCACCAGGTTTTACTTAGGTCTGTCCTAGTATTTCTTAGTACTCAGCGGGTGGCCGCTCTCCCTTGGCCCTAGCACACAAGCGGATTCTGGCATCGCCCCTTTCTCTGCAACCCCTCTGGCCAGGGCGGGCGATGGCTTCCCGCTGTTGCAGTCTGGCGGCCTCACCTTGTGGATTCTTTTAACTCTGCCACATTTCACCCTCAGGTGTCCTTACCAACAGAGGCCTCATCAAAGGCTGTCTACACTTAAGGGTCTTTTCAAAAATCCCAAATGAAAGTGCCCAGCCCTTGCTCTACCTCCAGTCTAGTGTGTGACTTTCACTTCTGCATCCTTGTTCTCTGATCCACCATACCACCTCCCTAACCTGCCCCCACTCTGAACCTTGCATGTGCTGTGCTTTCTGTCAAGAATATTCTGTGAAGACTTCCTTGAGCTCCTTCCACGCGGGCCGGGCCGTTGTTATTGCATTTCCCACACTGTATTGTAATCGCTGCCTTGCCTTTCCCAAACTGGAAGTTCCTTAAGGTCAAAGATGATGTCTCACTGGCTCGTAATCTCTGGAGCTTAGCCCAGGGTCTCACGCATGGTAGAACATCATAAAGAAATAGATGAATAATAACTGAAAATAAGTTTTGTCTCTTCTATTGATTCTTTTTCTAGATCAGCTTTCTAGTTTTTAAAAATTGAAATTTCCTATGTTTCAATCTTATCTGCATGTATTATAGATAAAATTATACCCTTTAATCAGTGTATGTACATGATAGCATGCTTTTATGACACTGTTTACAGCAGATATGCTCCTGAAAGTATAATAAATTAATACTTATAATTCAAGTATTTTTAAATGTAATGTAATTTGCTTTATTAGTGGTGAAGCTTTTTTTTGTATATAGCAAATAATTCTCTAATATTACTTTTTCTCTATCAGATTTGCCTTAAGAAAAGTAATTCTTTTAATATGTTATACTCTACTACTGATGTCCCCACCCTCCCCGGGCCTTGGACGTTATCAGTCTAGTCCTGGACTCTCAGGGATGGGGCTGCAGAGCTCCACCGCACCTCCCCTGACCCCCTCCAACCCCCAACCCCAACCCCCACTTCCTGGTCTGTGGAAAAATTGTCTTCCATGAAACTGGTCACCAGTGCCAAAAAGCGTGGGGACCGCTGCTCTACTACATTAGAAGTAGATTTGACTCAGAAGTATCATCTACTGTCTTTTGCCTGTAAATAGAAAAATAGGGACCACAATGTAACAGCCGTATTTTTCTTCGTGGGGATTCCGCCGTCTGAGTGTTTTCCACAGTGGGAGAAGGGGGAGGGAAAACTTCTCGGTCGCTCCCTGTGTTTCTCCAGCTCTCACAGGGACATTTTTTGTAATTGGTTTTCCACATTTGCCAAGAGTCTGTTTCCTCTTAGCATTCAGTGTGTTTAACAGAAGTCTTGTAATAGTTCCAAAAATAATAAAACTGGTCCCAAGAATAAAAATGATACATACACAACACATTGGTTTTTTTGGTTGTGGCTTTGGTTTTATTAAGTTCTTTTTAATATTTTTTAGTGTCAAATCATGTGAAGGAAATAAAAAGGTTTTCTTCACAGTGATAAAACCCAGTAAAGAAAGGCAGTGCACGACTTGTGCAGCGGGGAGCAGCACGCACAGAGGCGGCCACAGGACCACGGCAAAGACACGCCCAGTACGGTGTGGCCATCTCCATGGCTGGCACTTCTCTGCCGGGATGCGAATGGACGGCTGTGGCTACATGTAATGCTGTGTCCCGGAAGGAAGAGCTTATGCTTCTGATGTATCGTTAAGGCCGCTCTTAATTTGCTGAAATCCACTCCCCACATTGTCAAATATTAACATAAAAAAGCAACATTAGCTTATGTTTTATCCTACCCCACCATCACTCCTAATAAGGTGATTAAAGTGTCCCAACAATAAATTTCTCTGCTTTAATAGATGTTTGACAAATGAAAAAAAAATTAGACTTCTTTTAAAATTATTATTTAATTTAAATATTATTATAATTAAAGCATCTTTATGTGTTCAGGGCATCTGGATTTAGGACGAGCTTTAAAATCCCAGAGAGGGTGGGGGAGAGATAAGAGGCAGCTGACAAGCAGGAAACTGGGGGCTGATAACAAAATCTCAAGGATTTTGTGCAAAGCATCTTAACCGGTTCCTCGTCAGTAAATTGGAATCCAAAAGACCTAAGACCTTGGCGATAAAAATAAGTAATTCTGGTGAGACGTGGTCCCCTTTGTCACTGTTGGAGACATATCCCAGAGCCAGTGGGGCTCCATCCCTTGATATACACCATGTTTGGGAAACCTCTATCCTTTCCCCAGATCCATCCCTTGCTGCTTCTAATTGAATCCACTGTTTTCTAAGGCACCAGGCTGGCTTGGGAACTAACGGCCTTGCTGCAGCAGGTGTGGTCTGAGGGTGCACGTGGCTGCACTGGACCCTCTGGCTCAGAGTCTGTGCTTTAAGGAGGTCTGCAGGGGACTCCTGCACACCCCTGTGTGACGAGCCGGGCTGAGGGCACACCCCAATTTGAGACCATCCAGAAGCCCCCACAGCTCAAGAAGTAGGAACCGGCTTGTGTATTGTGTAAGCGTGCCATTCGAGCACGCTTCCAGGGAGTGGAAGGATTTGGGGGGGAGTATAAAAAAGGCAGAGCTTGATCAATACATGTGGTTCTAGTTATAGCATCACCTTCAAGGTAACATCAACAAATGAAAAACTGTGCTGGGGAGATTGTCCTTTGGTGGGTAAGTATTAACATTTTATATCTGTATTAGTCTCCCAGGGCTGCTGTAACAAAATGCCACAGACTGGGTGGCTTAAAACATGTTTACAGTTATTCTCTCACAGTTCTGGCTGCGACTCTGAAATGCAGGTCTGGTCAGGGCCGTGACCCCTCTGAGCCACTGACTAGAATCCTTCCTGGCCTCTTTGTCTGTTTGTAGTCCCAGCAGTCCTTGGCACTCCTTGGCTCGCAGCTATAGGGGAAGAGGGCACAGGAGCAGAGTAGGCCACAGCAGCTTGGGAAGGTCTCTCGGGGCATCTTTATAACCAGACTCCAGGTGACTCCCACTCCCACTCGGATTCCACGGCCCTGGAACCTGTGTTTTTAACAAGCCCCAAGTGACTCTGGCACAGGGAGACACAGCCCCACTTGCAACCTACCACCATCGGCATCAGGATACCCTGGAGGTCTCCCCAGTGCCACAGCCCACACCGTGCCCTGCCTGGAGCACCCAGAGTGTGCATGTAGACAAGCAGTTGGAGGAAGCGTGAGAACAAACTGGAGGTGGAGGAGGCCAGTCGTAGGGAAAGCAATTAGGAGTTTGTTGTTAGAGTACAGTGACAGGTGACAAGGGCCCTAACAGCATCATGAAGGACACTTTTATTGTTGTGAGGTCCATACATTAACCCCAAGCCTTGTGAACTAGAGGTGGTTCATTCACTTATCAAATATTTGAGTACCAAGTATGTGTGAGGCACTATATTCAGTCCTTTGGGATTTGGCATTTTTGCTATTAGTTAAAAAAAAATAAGCAAATTAAATAAATTTAGGAAATTAACATAGGTTTGTAAATTTTTAATTTGCCAATTATGGACATTTAAAAAGTTGCTGTCATAAAAGAAAAGAAATTATTTTATTTTTATCTTACTTTTAATATATATTCATTCAGTTTTGAACAGGTAATATCAAAAAGTACGAAGGATGACAGTGAAAAGTAAATGTCCCTCTCATGGAGGCAACGCTCTCTATTACTAGAGAAAATCCATTTTAATACCAAAAATGTGGAAGGACATGATCTTAGAGAAAACAAGTTTTTTTGTTTTGGTTTGGTTTTTTGCCTTTTCTTTTTCTGAGACAGAGTCTCACTCTGTCACCTGGGCTAGAGTGCCATGGCGTCAGCCTAGCTCACTGCAACCTCAAACTCCTGGGCTCAAGTGATCCTCCTGCCTCAGCCTCCCAAGTAACTGGGACTACAGGTGAGCCCACCACAACTGGCTAATTTTTTCCTATTTTTAGTGGAGATGGGGTCTTGCTCTTGCTCAGAGCTGGTCTCGAGCTCCTGAGCTCAAGTGATCTTCCCTCTTCAGCCTCCAAGAGTGCTTGGATTACAGGTGTGAACCACTGCGCCCTACCAAGAGTCTTTCCCCCCCTCCCAGAAAAGGGCAGTTGGGAAAACTATGTGTATATATTTTTCCTTTCTCTATTTGTCCACCAAGTGTCATTTACACTTCTATGATTGAGGCGCTGTTTCAGGCGCAGGAGACACATCAGAGAACAAAACAGTGAAAATATCATAGCCTGCCCTCTAGGCTTTTCCATCCTCATGGGAACAGAGTCTGAAACTGGATGCCTACTGGGGGTCCAGGGAAACAAATGGGGAACCCAACAGAAGCTAGAGGAAGAGGATACCGCATCAGGCCAAGAGTTACCTGGGTTTACTCCAGGCACTTGGGATACAAGAATGAGCAGAAGTTTAGAAATAGGCCACCTGCCCTGCCCAGGACTGGCTGGAGGCTAGGCCCATAGGACAACAACTAGCTGTAGGTTGTGTATGGATCTAAACGGGACTCGAGAAACAGTCTGACAATAGAGTTTGACCCAGACCTGAGTAAAAATGCAATGTGGTGGTGAGGGGTGGGGGACAATATTGAAGCACTGAGAGAGAACTGTGACTTTTGATTTTTGGATGGGGTTTCTGTTTATGCAAAGAAACCGGCTAAATCTGTCTGCCGTTTGCATGCCCCACTCTTCCTCTGTCAAGTATCTGGGCATGCCTCTGCCCCGAAATAGCACTGGAGCTGTAATAAATTGCTGGAGCTCTTTCCTTAGAGATTCAAGACCCAGAGCAAAAAAAGAAAAAACGAAAAAAAGAAAAAAAAATAAATTACTGGGGCTCTGCCCATGGCTCTCCAATCAGAAGATTTGTTCAGAAGCATAAACCTCAACATTTACACTTAAAAAAAAAGACTATTAAAGTAATAGACTATCTGTTAGCAGTTTCAGATTTATAGAGAAGTTTCCACATACTCCCTTACTCACCCCCATTTCCCCTATTATTAACATCTTGCATTAGTATGATAATTTGTTATAATTGGTGAGTTCATATTGATACATTATTATTAACTGAAGCCAGTAGTTTACATTAGGTTCACTCTCTGTGTTGTACACTCTATGGGGGTTTTTGTTTTGTTTTGTTTTGTTTTTTTCTGAGACAGGGTCTTTATTCTGTAGCCCAGGTAGAGTGCAGTGGTGTCATCATAGTTCACTGCAACCTCCAACTCCCAGGCTCAAGGGATCCTCCTGCCTCAGCCTCCCGAGTAGCTGGGACTCTAGGCATGCGCCACTATGCCCGGCTAATTTTTGTATTTTTTGTAGCGATGGGGTCTCGTTATTGCCCAGGTTGGTCTCCAACTTCTGGTCTCAAGTGATCCTCCCTCCTCGGCCTCCCAGATGCTAGGATGACAGGCATGAGCCACTGCGCCTGGCCCCTATTTCCATTTTATTAAGAAAATTGAGGTTCAAGAAAGTTAAGTAACTTATTTGCTCAAAATCACATTGCTAGTTAGTTGCAGAATAGATACAATTTTACTTTAAATTTCCGTTATGGATGAGCTTGTTTCCAATGTTTTATTGTTTTCAATGGTGCTGCAGGAAACGTCCTGGATTGCAGCACGAAGCCTGGAGGAGAGAGGAGTCAGGTCCAGAGGGACTGAAGAGATTGGAAGTGCCGAGACAGGCAGGAAAAAGGGGCTGAAGGCACCAGTGTGGAGTGCAGGTGGCCTACAGAAAGAGCACATCTTCCCAGTGTCTCTGGGGTAGAAAGAACAGACCGTGGAGCCAATCAAGTGCAATTTACCTCCAGGACAAGGTTAAAAGAAATCAACAAGAGCCAGCCTCCTGGGCAGGATTTCAAGGTGGAAAGCTTGCTTATTAGGCTACAAGCAGTGACCCTGACAGCCATAATTTTTCAATGATTTGGATGCTATATGTGAAAGAACATCACATTATATTATCAAATAGCACATTAATATGATTAACTATATTTACCTTGTAAATACTCAGCAGTTGCTGAATGTTCATTCATATTGAGTTGAGTCAAATGCATATTGAGTGAATATTTTCTGTTTATTTTTGGACATTTTGCAGCCAAAATAAGAGAAAGGCTATTTTTTAGAATAATAAACTAAACTTCTCTTAAGATGTATAGATGAGAAAATAAGCAGTTGAACAATATAATAGAAATAGAGAAGAACTGATAAAAATGAAAGAAGAAATAGTAGAATGCCTTAGGTTTGGTCAAACAAAAAGTAAAACGGGAAGAAATTTGCTCCCTAAAATGCACTAAATTTGAAGCTTAGAAGCAAAACTAATTTTAGATTTTGAAAACAAACAGAGCTACTCAAAGCAGAAGTGTTTCTGGAATGAATGTCATTATCTCTAAATAGTTTTTTTAAGTCCTCGTTACATGGATAGGCATATCTTGTTCCTGGATGGGAATACTTACTATTATAACAATATCAGTTTTTCCCCAAATTAAACTATATATTTAACACAATTTTTAAAAATCCCACTAGAATTTTGAGGATCCCAAGAGGTGGTGCTAGCATACAAATATAGAAATTTATGACACAATAAAAATTTCAGAAACAGGTCCAAATATGCATATAAAAATTTAGCCTGAAATAAAAGCATTTAAATGTAGTAAGGAAATGTTGAATTTCTTCTTTTTTTTTTTTAATAGCAACAGAGTCCCATTCCATTGCCCAGGCTGGTCTTGAACTCCTGGCCTGAAGCCTATCCTCCCACCTCAGCCTCCCAAAGTGCTGAGATTACAGTCATGAACCACCGATCCTGGTGGGATGAACTTCTTAACAAATGATACTGACACAAAAGATGGGCTCATCAAGTTGCCAAAAACAATTTTTCAAATAATCATTCCCTCTATTGGTAATAGAGTTTAGGGAATGCAACACTCTCAAGGTCTGGTTGGAGTATAAATTGGCACATTTCTGAGGGGAGATTATATGGATGTAAAATCTTTAACAATGTCTATACTTTATAAGCCAGTAATTCCATTTCCAAGAATGTATTCTAAAGAAATAGTTGATGTGCCCAAAGACTTAGCTCTAAAGATGTTAACTGAGTGTTGATTATTTTGTCTAAATTATTTAGAATCCTAGTTGATAGGAAGAGATGATTAAATAAACTATAGCACACCCACACAATGAAATACTATACAGCCATCAAAATGCTGTAGAATAACAGCTAACATTTATCGAGTACTTACAAAGTGCCAAGCAGATTTCTAAGAACTTGACAGGCAAAAATTCATTTCAGCCTCCCAACAGGGCAATCATTACTTCCATTTTATAGTGGAGGAAGCTGATCGAGGGTGTTCAACCCCCTTGCTAGTAAGTGGTAGAGCCAGTATTTGAAAGAGGCAATTGAGCTTTTGACTCACACTCCTAATCATTACAACTGAAAAGTTCAGGTAAGAACATCGGAAGATTTTATATAACATCATAAGTGAATAAAAGTAGTGTGCGCAGTGCGATCCCATTTTGGTGGAAGGATATACGTATACATAATCATAGAAAGAAGCCAGAAAGAAATACAGCAAGATGCTGAGCTGTTTTCTCTGGGTGATGGGATTCTAGGTTTTTGGAGCAGATGTTGTTAGTGCCCTGGCCCACCCTCACGTCACCACCTGCATTTCAGGCCGAGAGTTTCCTAGTCTCTCTGCCTAAGGGCATCTCTGGCTGGTGTACAGCGCAGACCAGAGTGCCAGGGAGCTGATGCTCCGGGTGGCCCCCATAGAGATGACAGAAGGTGTCCTTTGCCGGGTGTGTCCTTCCCAGTGTCTCCGAGGGGTCCCAGTAGAATGAGCCCCAGGAACCTATAGCAATAACTTTTATAGCCATAAAATCACCTTCGTTAGCTTTCTCTTTTCCTGGCCCTATCTCATTTCTGCACTCTCTCACTGTGCTCTCTGGGATCGCTTCCCTGCAAAACTACTCGCACCCAAATCATCTCTGCCTTGGCTTGGTAGGAAACCCAAACTTGGAGAGTAGTTTAAACTTGTTCTCTTTTTGTTCATCTTTATGTTTTCTGCAGCAAACATGTTGCTTTTTAATAAGTTAAAGGGAAGACAAAGTATTGTTAAAAAAAAAGGAATTTACTAGATTTCCAGTTAAACAAGGTGGAACACATGCATTTATCTCCTTCCCAAGACCTCTGAATAAATGCCACGAAAGGAACAAAATGGACAAATACACCAGGGTGAAGAGACAGCAGTGTATAAGAAATGCCAACAAATATTTGACTTTGCAGAGTGAAATGTCGGTGAACAGAGTCGCAGTCACCAGGGAAGCCGAGCCGGATGGGGGGCTGGGCTGCACGGCCCCTCTCGACACTGCACAGCCGGAAATCCAACCTCTTCCCACCGGAGCTGGACGCTGAGTCCCGGCGTCATTGGCTTCAGATGGGGGATGCTCAGCACCGAGAAAGAAGCGGGTAAGAAACAGGGCTGAGGCCGGGCGCGGTGGCTCACGCCTGTAACCCTTGCACTTTGGAAGGCCGAGGTGGAAGGATGGCTTGAGGCCAGGAGTTCAAGATCAATCTGAGCAATACAGTGAGACCCTGTCTCTACAGGAAAAAAAAAAAAAAAAAAAAAGGAAGGAAGGAAGATCAGCCTGGCATGGTGGCATGTGCCTGTACAAGTCCCAGCTGCTCAGGAGGCTGAGGTGGGAGGATCGCTTGAACCCAGGAGTTGGAGGTTTCAGTGAGCTACGATGATGCCACGGCACTCCAGCCCAGGAAATCCAGAGAGACCCTGTCTCAAACCAAAACAAAAACCATGGCTGAGAATGCTGGGGAGTGAATTGTGAGCTGGGGACAGGACAAGGGTTTTATTATTATTATTATAACCTTTATACTTAGTTTCTAAAGACTATGTGCACATATAACTTTAATTGATTTTAAAATAAAATATGGAAGAAATGTTTTTGCTCCTTCCTTCCTTCTTTTCTTTCTTTTTCTTTCTTTCTAGACAGGGTCTTGCTCTGTCGCCCAGGTTAGAGTGCAGTGGTGTCATCATAGCTCACTGCAACCTCCAACTCCTGGGCTCAGGTGATCTTCCCACCTCAGTCTCCTGAGTAGCTGGGACTACAGGCACACGACACCATGCCCAGCTAATTTTTATTTTTTGTAGAGAACAAGGTCTCACTGTGTTGCCCAGTCTTGAACTCCTGGTCTTGAACTCCTGCCCTCAAGTGATCCTCCCATCTTGTTCCCCCAAAGTGTGGGATTACAGGCATGAGTCACTGTGCCCAGCCTATTTTTGTTATTTCAATTTAGAAAAATCAGAACTAGCCTGGTGACAAGTATTATTCAATAATCAGATTGATACACAGACATGTGTGTTTATAGCAGCACTGGTCACAACAGCCAAAAGGTGGGAACTTGCCAAATGTGTGATGGTATACAGTTCACCCATAAAAAGGAATGAAGCACTCACACACGCTACAGTGCAGATGAGCCTTGAAAATGTTATGCAAAATGAAAGAAGCCAGACACAAAGGTCACACATCCTGTGAGTCCATTCATATGAAATATCTGGAATAGGTAGATCCACAGAGACAGAATTTGGGACTGGGCAGAGCGGGAAATGGGGAGTAACTGCTGGAATGGGGTTTCCTGCAGGGGTGATGAAAAATTTTGAAACTAGATAGAGGTGGTGGCTGTACACACTGCGAATATACTAAATGCCATTGAGTTGTCCACTTTAAAATGGTTAAGTTTATGTGATGTGAATTTCACTTTCGTTAAAAAAAGAAATTCTGGAAAAAGGCCAGGCGTGGTGGCTCACGCCTGTAATCCTGGCACTCTGGGAGGCTGAGGCAGGAGGATCACTTGAGCTCAGGAGTCCGAGACCAGCCTGAGCAGGAGTGAGACTCATCTCTATAAAAAATAGAAAACTTAGCTAGATGTGGTGGCACTCACCTGTAGTCCCAGCTATTTGGGAGGCTGAGGCAGGAGAATTCTTGAGCCCAGGAGTTGGAGGTTGCAGTGAGCTGTGACACCACCACTGCACTCTAGCCAGGGCAACAGAACAAGACTCCGTCTCAAAAAAAAAAAAAAAAAAAAAAAAGGGAACAAAGCATTCAGACTGAGAAAGGAATGGGAAGGCAAGAAGCATCAGGAGCCTTCAGTGCTAAGGCACATGGTCTGCTTGTGCAGATCAGCAACTGCCTGGGAGGAGGACTTGTGGCCTCAGACCAGGCGACGCACGCAAGCCAGCCCCGTGACATCACACGGGCTGCAGCGGCAGAGGGCTCAGCTTATCTAATGAGCCCGGATCAAGCAGTGAGGCATTCAGAATTAGGAAAGGGATTATTCCATGTGCCGAGCTTTTCTCTAGCCTCAGTGGACACCGATGAAAACAAGGAACATGACGTATTCTTTAAAATCTCTTCACGCCTAGCCTGCTGATGTCATGTGCAGGGTTCAGCAAGTCTCAGCTCCATCACAAAGACTTCCTAGGCTGATGAAAGAACTGAGGGCTTCCCTTTCTTACTCTCTAGACCCCCTAGTCCATAACCACATTTATTATGGGCTGAACTGTGCACTGCTCCCCCACGAAAACTCACGTGTTGAACTCCTAAACCCCAGAACCTGAGAATGTGACTGTATCTGGAGACAGAGTCTTGACAGTGCGATCAAGTGAAAATGAGGTCATCAGGGTGGGCTCTAATGCAATATGACTGGTGTCCTTTTCAGAAGGGGACATTTGAACATAGAGACATACAAAGGGAAGACGACGTGCAGAAACGCGGAGACGGAACGGCCGTCTATCAGCCACGGAGAGAGGCCTTAGACAGATCCAATCCTGCTGACGCCTTGATCTTGGACTTCTAACCTCCAGATGTGTGAGACAAGACATTTCTGTTGTTTAAGCCACACAGCCTGTGGTACTTTGTCATGGCATCCCTAGCCAAGTACTACTATATTGTATAATAGTACCTGCTTTTCAGCCTTAAAATGCATATCACCTGCATAAACACTTCACCCATCTTGTAGTGGCTGTTCTCCTGACATAGACTCATGATCCTTTTAGATATAAGTGTCCATAGGGTGGATCCTAGGAATAAATAACTTTTTGACTATGGACCCTGACAGAACCTTCTAACTGCAGGCCTTAATAAATGCTTTGATAATACTAATTGCAAAGAGGATGTTGAACACCAGTGCTTTTGACATAAATCGCCGTATCCTGCCCCATCAAATGAAGCATGGATAACTTGCACCCGGGCAGCTCCCAACTCACGCACAGACACATAGGCAAAGAGGCAGTGGAGGACTGATGTCCTGGTCACTTTCCACATTCCCGTAAACGTGAATTCTGTGCGGCAGCAGCATCTCCTGGGGACTGTAATGTGGCTATTTTAATGCAAAATTAATTGTCAAATATAAGACTGCAGCGGCCCTCTCCCGGGTGATTACCTCACCCTCCAGCAAGTCATCTTCACTCTTGTCATCGATGCTCTGCACCTTGTTAGCAATATTCAAATGATCATAAATGACTTCAGGATCTCACACACACAAAACACAACACCTCTTGGTCACTGCGCGCCCACTTCACCATTCATTCTTACTTGCTTATTGCCGCAACAGGAAGGAAAAGACATCCTGTCTGGAATTTGTGTCATTTCTCCATTTTCATTGTCATAAGATCATACTGGTGTACATTAGACACCTACTTCAATTTTAAACTGAATTCTGGGCATAAGTAACATTAAAAATTGCATCTTTAATGTTATATTAAGAAGTCCTTTGGGTTGTACCTATGATTTTCTAAGAAATTTCTTACATACTAATATTTGATATTCTGAATAGCATCTTGGTGTGTAGATCAAATTATTGTGAGCCTGAAAGATGTAAAAATAACATTCTAGAGATTAACAGCATCCCATAAACCCATGGCTTTCACGTACCTTTCACTGAAGATACATAAGCAACTCTCAGAAAATGTCTTGGTTCCTAGGGTACGAGGGGTGTATTAGTTTCCTAGGGCTGCTGGAACAAAATGCATTTGGGTGGCTTTAAAACAACAGAAATTTACTCTTTTACCGTTCTGGAGGCCAGAAGCCCAAAGTCAGGGTGTCGGCAGGGCCACCTCCCTCGGAAACTTACAGGGAAATCTTGCCTGGCCTCATCCGCACTTCTGGCCAGTTCCTGGCAATCTTTGACATTCCCAGGCCCGTGGCTGAGTAACTCCGGCCTGTGTCTTGGACTCGCGTGGCGTTCTCCCCGTGGGTTTCTGTCTTCACATCGTCATCTTCTCATAAGGGCACCAGTCAGACTGGATTGGGGCCACCCTACTCCAGCATGACCTCATCTTAGCTAATGACCTCAACAGTGATCCTATTTCCAAGTACCGCCAGATTCTCAGCTGCTGGGTGGTTAGGATTTCAACGTATCCTCTTTGTGGTGGACACAATTCGATTCATAACAAGACACATAAAAGGCAAACTTCATGCATTTTGGTTTTGAGGGCAATACATGAGGCAGCAATTTTGTTTGCTGAATGGAGACAAATGAGACAGAGTCTCGCTTTGTTACCCGGGCTAGAGTGAGTGCCGTGGCGTCAGCCTAGCTCACAGCAACCTCAAACTCCTGAGCTTAAGCGATCCTACTGCCTCAGCCTCCAGAGTAGCTGGGACTACAGGCATGCGCCACCATGCCCGGCTAATTTTTTCTATATATTTTTAGTTGGCCAGATAATTTCTATTTTTAGTAGAGATGGGGTCTCGCTCTTGCTCAGGCTGGTCTCGAACTCCTGACCTTGAGTGATCCACCCGCCTCGGCCTCCCAGAGTGCTAGGATTACAGGCGTGAGCCACCGCGCCCGGCCTGAGACAAAATCTTATTTACAAGGAAGTGTATAAAACACCTAAGGCACAGTTTAAAGAAATATAAAGCAAATATCCATGTCACTGTTATTTAGGTCATGAAACAGAGCACTGCCACTACCAAGAAAGCCCCTGTGTGTCCCCCTAACCTGACAGAGGTAACTGATATCCTGACTTTTCTGATAATAATTTCCTTACTTTAGAGTTAATGGAATGATATTGTATTATTCTTTTCTGTATTATTTTTTCACCAGCAAAATTCATGTTGCTGAGTGGCTGCAGTTCAACTCACTGCTGTATGTTATCCCACTATGTGACCATCCCATAGTTCATTCCTTCCACTGGTGGACATCAGGGTTGTTTCCAGTTTGGGGCTGTTACATATGACACTGAATATTCTGCTAGGATCCTGGTGCACGTGTGGATGGACTTCTCTAGGGCCTGTCCCGAGAGAGGGACTTGCAGGGCTGTTTTCCAAAGTGATTGCACCGATTTTCGGTCCTTCCAATAGGATATGAGAATTTCCTTTGCTTCACGACCTTGCCAACATTTGAACATTTGATATTGTCAGACTTTTAGGTTTTTGCCGACCCATGGATTATTACCATCTCATTGTGAGCTTTAAATGTGCATTTCTCTCATCACTATTGAGACTGAACACCTCTTTCATGTATTTATTGGCTATGTGGATTTTTGCTAGTGAGAATTTAAAAATATACACATTCTGAATCCCACTGCTTTGTCAATGAGGTGTTTCAAATGTTTTTATATTCATTCTTTACAGTTTTTTTTTTTTTTCTGAGACGTGGTCTGGAGTGCACTGGCAAGATCATAGCGCACTGCAGCCTTGAACTCCTGGGCTCAAGCAATCCTCCCTCCTTAGCTTCTCAATGTGCTGCAATTACAGGCGTGAGCCACCACACCTGGACTATAGTATCTTCTATTGAATAGAAATTCTAACTTTTAATATAGTTGAATTCATTGACAACATTTATTGAGTTTCTTGTGCCTGGTACTATTTTAGGCATTTCGTAAGTTATTATGTCATTTGAGGCCTTTTTAAGGCCAACACAGTGGAGATGCAGAAGATTGAAGAGTAGTCTGGCATTTGTTTTACAAATTGGAGATCCAGGTAAGCTTCTAGTTGAAGAAAGTTTTACCTGTATTTTTTTTAAAGCTTGAAAACCACTTCTGTGAAGGTTTTGAAGACCTCCTGTCTAGTTTTTCTTTTATGGGAGCTGACAGCATTAGAACCTAATGGAATGAGCAGTGTTTCTGCTTACGAGCAGTTAGAGACGGGGCGGATTCAGCAGGATGTGTTGGAAACAAGCATGGTAGACCTGTGCTGGGTGCTCCAAGAGGGGCCAGGGAATCTTGGAGGCTGTGATGCTTGGAATGGCAAACTGCGTTCCAATAGACAACTGCTGCTTACTCAGTACATTTGCTTTAGCTTTCTAATTAGTGTTGAGTCAGAAATAGAGGCATTTAAAAAATTATTTCTTGAGGAATCGTTCAGTTTTTAATTGAGGCAAATATATCACAGGTAGCAAAGTCCTGAGTAGCAAGTAGTTGAAATAATCAACTACGGGGGTCTATCAAATATTTTCTGTGCACAACTTTCTTAAACAAAACCAGAAGTTATTTACTCATTTAAAAACGTTAATCAAACCATTGAGTATATATATTTTTTCTTCCGAGAGGAATACTGGAATTGATTCCCTAGATTGTGCTGTGCTGGGATGTGTTGTATTGGGAGTTTGCGGGTGGCCACCACATTTTCAAGAGCTATTGAGACGCAAACAATCATCTGTGTCCCTCCTGCATTCCCCTACACACCCCCGCTTCAAGGGCAGCTAAGGCTCCCCACGGTAGACCTGCAATCTGCCTCCTTCCCGCTGTCAGAGTTCTGGCTTTTCGTTCATGCTGCCGGTCCCCTTGCTGCCACCAGTCACGAGAGTCTTCTTTTCCTTCTTACCCTTTTCTTGTCTCCCACCCCTCCCAACCTTTCCACAAAGAGGATATTCCCTTCTGTGCCATCTTTGGGGGCCCCTCCTAGCCCAGGGAGAATGAGCTCTAGCTCGCACAGGGAGGCGGTCGATCTGTGTGCCTTTGGGCTCATTGTTGCCAGAGCCCGGGCTGCGTCCTGCTCCCTCCGCATGAGACGCTGCTGGGGGAATCTGGGAGATTTCAAAGGCTGGTCTCCAAAGAGTTCAAGATGATAATTAAGACTCAAAAATAAGTAAATTCAACAGAAATTAAAAGCCTACTATGTGCAAAGCATTATGCTAGGTGCTAGGGATTAAAGATGGATGTTTTTCTCCCTCTACAGAGTTCACAATCTAGTGCACACACATAGTCACTATAATACAAGCTGTGAGCTGCTACATTTTTTTTAAAGGGCATCACAGGAGCATAGAAGAATCTTTCATTGAACAGGCTCTAAATATTAAAAAGTTTACACTAATCTACATACATACACACATAGCTGTACAATCTCTTTTCTTTGAGAGTAACTGAATTTTATTGATCAAATCAAAAGCTACCATGGTGTGGGGGGAAAGCACCTCGTGTATTCTCAGCAGGTGCTAACATGATTATGTTTTTCCTCTAAAAATATGATTAATAAGAAACTGGGTATGTATGGTAGGCAGACTAATGGCTCCCAAAGATATCCATGCCCCAATCCCACGAACCTGTGAATATGTTACATGGCAAAGGGGAATTAAGGCTGTAGAAAAAACCAAGTTTGCATTTCAGCTGACTTTGAGATGGGGAGATTATTCTGGATTATCTAGGTGGGCCAAAAGTAATCACAAAGGTCCTTAAAAGTGGAGAAGGGAGGAAGAGAGAGTGTCAGAGTGAAGTGATGTAATATAAAAGGACTCAACTGGCCATTTGAGGGGCTGAAGATGGAGGAAGGGGCCACAAGCCAAGGTACTCAGACCACCTGTAAAGGCTGGAAAAGATAAGAACACGGATCATCCTCCCAAACATCCAGAAACAATACAGCCTTGCGGACACCTGGGTTTCAGTTTAGTGAGACTTCTGACCTCCAGCACTGTAACATAATAAATTTATGTTGTTTTAAGTCACATTTGTGGTGATTTATAACAGTAGCAACAGAAAACTGATACACTGGATAGGACAAATCTGTAAGATTCTTATTACTAATATACAGTCATCCCTCAGAATCTGTGGGGGATTGGTTCCAGGACTCCAAGGATACCAAGTCCACAGGTGTTCAAGCCCCTGATATAAAATGGCATAGTATTTGCATATAACCTATGCACATCCTCTTATATGGTTTAAACTACCTGTAGATTATTTATAATACCTAGTACAATGTAATGCTATATAGTTATACTGCATTGTTTAGGAAATAACAAAAAAACTGTACATGTTCAGTGCAGATACAACCATGCATTTTTTTTCAAAAAAAATTTTTTTTTTTTTTTGAGACAGAGTCTCACTCTCTTGCCTGGGCTAGAGTGCTGTGGTGTCAGCCTAGCTCATAGCAACCTCAAACTCCTGGCTCAAGTGATCCTCCTGCCTCAGCCTCCCGGGTAGCTGGGACTACAGGCACACGCCACCATGCCCGGCTAATTTTTTCTATTTTTAGTTGTTTGGCTAATTTCTTTCTATTGTTAGTAGAGATGGGGTCTTGCTCTTGCTCAGGCTGGTCTAGAACTCCTGAGCTCAAGCAATTCTCCCGCCTTGGCCTCCCAGAGTGCTACGATTACAGGCGTGAGCCACCACGCCTGGCTTTCAAAGATTTTCGATCCAAAGTTGGCTGAATTCATGGATATGGAACTCACAGATAGAGGGCCAATCACATTCTTAGAATAATAACAATTCCTTAGAAAGTCCATGTGTTTTAACATTCATGAAAATAAACATTGGCCTCCAAGCCCACCGAGGAGAGGTACTTTTGTCCTAGTACATTTTACAAAAAATTTGAGAAAGAATACTTGCTTTGAGAGTATATTCATTTAGCTAATTGTGAAGGCACTATCTGAAGACAGACAATTGTGAGGGAAGAAATTAGCACTGGTAGAAGGAAAAATGAGGCCATTGCAATTTTATTGTGCTACACTGAATTTTGTAGGCTTCATTTTTAAACTTATTATTCAAAATAACTTTAGAGAGGTTTTAAAAGCAGCAGTTTCCATGTATTTGTCACCCACCTCCCCTCAATGTTACCCTCTCACATAACCATAGCAACAATGATCAAAACCAGGAAATGAACATTTATTAAAATACCATAATACTAACCTACAGACCTTATTCATATTTCACCGGGTTTCCCCATTAACGGGTCTATGATCTGATCCAGCATCCCACATTGCATTTAGTTGCCTCCTTACCTCCTTCAATCTGTGACAGTTCTCATTCTTTACCTTTCATGACTTTGATGTGACGAGGGCTGGCCACTTTGCAGAATGCTGCTCAATTTGGGTTTGAGGTTTCCCGATGATTAGGTAGAATTTATACATTTTTGGAAACACTGCAGCATCGTGCTGTCCTCGTTGCGTACCATCAGGAGGTGCATGCCATCCTCACTCACATCTTGCTGATGGCTCGATGATGCCAGTGTCTGCCAAGTTTTTCCACTGTCAGGTTAGAATTTCTCCTTTTGTAGTACCTTGTGGGGAGATACTCTGAGACTACGTACATACCCTGTTTCTCATACTTTTGCCCACTGCTCTTAGCATTGATTCTTGCCTTGAATGATTGTGTTGTTGGTTTTCTGTTTACATCATACCTTTTATGTTTATTAACTGGTATTCTAATGTAAGGAAGAGCTGTACCTTCCTGTCACTTATTCAACCATTTATAATGATATAAACTCATGGATATTGATCTCATTCCATGGTTTACAACCCATTACTAGTATTAGTTTCTTGTAACTGTCCCAGATTTGGCCATAAGAAGTTGGCTACTGCGTTCTTTGACATGCCTCTTTCTCTCCCATCATTTTATGAACGCTTCCTTACTTGTCCTTGGCATCACAAGAATGTTCCAGGCTTATTTCCTAATTTCCTTGTCCCAGCCCTGGAATCAACCATTTCTCCAAGGAGTCCTCATTCCCTTTTATTACAGAATGGTATTTAGAAACCAATATCTGGACAGTAGGTGTCCTCATTGCTGCTGGGACTTCTCAGTGAACAAAGCTGGAAAATATATATATGTGTACTCACAATGCAACTGTACTATAAAATTCATGGATTCACAGTATTCCCAGTTCCAATCTAACATCACAGGATCCATGCTAGTCTCTTTTACTTGCAACACTTTTCTTAATAAAACCTTTGCTCACTTTCCACATTATACATACTTATCTGCTTAATCTTAGTATATTCAAAGGTAATCTCAGAATTGCTCATACCCCTTTACTAATTATAGTATTTGTGTATAGTTCTTTTTGTCTTTAGCCTTACAGCATACAGTAGTATTTTCCGAAGTTATGTGTGTTGGTTTTCTTCCCTACCCCCTTCAGTGTGGTAATGTTACTCATTTGTAGTGAAGGTAGGTTCATTCATTAGTTTGTACTTCAAGTTCTCACACATCATGGTTGATTTTAATTATGTTTAGAGTATGTAAAACATTACCATAGTTCAGAGTCAGAGCTATACAAAAATGTATACTGGAAGAAGTGTCATCTCCGCTGATCCCAACTACCCCATTCCCCATTCTTCTTTCTATGCTGAACCCACCCAGTCTCTGTAGGCAACAGTTTCTGTTTTATTCTTCCTGTGTTTCTTTTGCACAGATGAGGAGATAAATGTATATCTTCTTATACTGCCTTCTTTATTATATGAATTAAACTGTAGACATTCTTGCACTTTGCTTTTCTCACTTAACTATGTGTCCCGGAAATCACAAGATCAGTTTATAGAGATTCTTTTCCATACTTTTTTTTTACAGCTATGTAGGACTCCATTGTGTGTATCTACATTGTTTATTGAATCTCTCTCCTATGTACATTTAGGTAATTTCCAATATTTTACAACTAGTCAAGGTTACAAAGAGTAACTTTGGGCATATGAGCTTTTGCACCGGAGACTATCACCAGGGTATTTTCCTGGAAGTGGGATTGCTACATACAACAGTGTTTATGTAATTTAATTAGGTACTGTCAAGTTCCCTTCAGAAAGGTAGTTCTAGTCTGTACTTTCACCAACAATGCATGAGGGTGCCTCACCAACAGAATGTGGTGTTAAACTTCTACATTTCTTCCAGTTTCATAGGTGAGAAATGCCATCTCAGTTTCAATTTGCATTTCTCTCTGTTTGAATTTTTAAAAATAAATTTTATTGTGTATATTTGAGTTATGTATATAACATGATGTTATGGGATACATAAAGACAATAAAAAGGTTACTACAGTGAAGCAAATTAACATATCCATCATCTCACATTATGTTTGGATTTTTAAAATACATTTTAGGGACATTTTATCTTTTTGTGTGAGCTGACTACTCATTCTTTCCCTATTTTTCTATCAGGTTTTTGGCCCTGTGTCCTTCAGTTTTTAAGAATTGGCCTCATGATTTTGTAAAACTAATTAATACTAATATATACACTGGCACTTTAAAGTTTTCTATCATGATGTCAAACAAGAAAGTAGTATTAACTAGTATAAACCAATGGAATATGAGATGATCTACTATGGGGCTCTATTTTAATTTGAACACCAAAGCACATCTCAACTCTACGAAACACAGGTAGATATGTTGGTTTGTCTATTTTCTGTTACCATTTAGATCCCTATCCTTTGGACTTTCAACAGATAAATAAAGACTATTTTCCTGTTTAAGGCTATTTAAAAATAGCCTTAAAAATAAAGTGTGTATGAAGATCCAGTTCAGCTCCCATGTACTGTTCAGCTTGTGTATCTAATTATATGCCACTCTTTAAAACATTGGCTCTCCATTCAATTGTCTTAAATTTAGAAGACAAATGGTAACAATGTCTTTATGAAGATCATAATTTTGGAATGTTACATGTTGAGACATAAATTGTATTTATTTTTTCAGTGACTGACTTTGTAGCTGTTAGAACATGTTCATAGATGCTATAGAAAACTGATTAAAAATCAAAAAATTCAATTAGCAGTATTAAATATTCAATTGCAGGTTCCAATATTACATTATTTGTGACAGGGTTAATAAAAAAAGCAAAGAGTGGAAATCACAGACAATAACATTGCTTTGTCAATTTGCATTAAGGATTCATAATATATATTCCTTAATGGCAGATGAGATTTGTAGAGAATGTGGTAATGAACTACAGAGAAGTCCACCAGCTGCCCCTGCTGCCCCATACTGAGGGACATTAAGATTGCTGTGGTAGGAGCTGTATTTGAGGGCTCTGTCTTTTCTTAGGGTATTGAAATATATGTGCTGGTTCTGTTTGTTTTGTTTTTATCATTAATTTCCCTTCTTATATTCAATCTGTCAAAGAATTAGGGGAGACAGCACGGAAAGGAACACATTAAACTCCCAGAAAAGTTAATAGAAGTTTTAAAATAACAATTTCCAAAGAATCTTTCTCTGCTTGGTATAGTGTAAAGGAGAACCTGTCCAGGTTGTCTTAACGTTTTCTACTCATCAGTAAAGAGAGTGATAAGACCAGTAAATCTAATATGACCACTTGAAGGAAAACAAGTTTGTAATACAAATAGTCATGAAAATAGATTTTCCTCTCACCTGTATCTCTGCCCTCATGGAGCTAGTTAAAACAAAACTATGACAGCATTTGGCGACTTCCCGTAAGAGTAATGCCAAAACTTTGAGAGTATTGTTGAATCTTCCAGAAAGACCTGTAGAAAGCTGAAGTCAGTGAGTGAACTGAAAGTAGTTAGTTTCATAGTTTCATGCTTTCTTACCGGCATAGATGTTTTGTGATATTTGAGGAGCAGACAATACTTGCTTACATCATCGACAACAAAAAGAATTTCAATACAGTGAAAGAGTTTTATCACATTTTAGCAAAATTTTAAAAAAGGGTAAGTGTTAAACATTCTGACCCTTTTAAAAAACATGCTTAAATACATGTGAAAGCTGTAAATGGACTAAAAAATACATTAAAAAGAGAAGTGGTCATAATAAAAAAAAGAACACTTTTATACATAGGATTTTATTTTGCACTGCTATAACAATTTCATTATAGACCAAGGGAGAAAAAGAAAAAAAGGATAAAACCACCACACTGAGTAAAATTACTAAAGCTTTTCTACTTTTTAACAGGATTTTCCATCTGGTAGATTTATTCTCATATCCCCTTCAAAACATACAAGATGCTTACCATATTTTAAAGATTATAGAGGTTGCCACTGAAAGAAAAATTTTACACAGTCACTGTACATCAAAGTTGAAAAACTGTCCTGCATGAAAAATATACTTAGAAATCATGTGAATAAAAGAAAAGAAAACATTATTGTGTTTAAGGAAAGATTAAAGTCCTCATAATGTGCCATCTACATGTGGATACTCATTCTTCTTGGAGTCACTAAGCTGTAGGAATTTCTTGCTTCTGCCCTTTTCACTCATTATACTGTGTTTTTTCCCAACAGTATTCATTAAGGCAAACAATCCTTTTCCGAAGAGGCCTTAAAGAAATTGTGGACAAATAGCAAACTTTTGGCATTAAAACAGGTTAACACATACAAAGCCTTTATAGTACATTAAGCATATTGTTCTTGGACTAGTGACAAGAAAAGATGAACATGCTTGTTAACAATGTCAAAAAGTTTAAAATTTAGTGTCCAAGCAATTTCTAACAATGCTTCTGTAGCTTTAAGCTCTAAACAGTATAGAATTTATGCAAATGCATTAAAGAATTCAAGCTTGGCAAATTACACCCAAGCAGGTTATTAAACTATATATACAGAAAGTAAATGATAAATACAAAATCAAAAGAGTCCTTCTGTTTTTCCTTATGGCCTTGAAAATTGACAAACTTTTTGAGGACAGTTCTATAATATTAAACATTAGGTAACCACAGGTGCTGGGAAACCTAACTACACAAACTGATTTAAAATACTCAAGATGACTTTGTAGTGTTTAATACAATTCAGCTCGTAGTTAAGGGCACAAGACAACATTTAACAAAAATAATCACATCCATTGACCTAGAAATCAAATGCAAATAGATATGAATACAATCTCCAAAATCTGTCTTTTAAGTGAACATTAACCATTTATTCAAAGTTATACAAGAATTTAAAGGATTAAAGTCTTCTGTGACATAAAGCCATTTCAAATAGTTTCATGTCTCAGCTGAGCAGGAGGAGAGAGGGTGAAGGAGTAAGTGAGTAGGCCCCATTCGGGCAGCTAGAGAGTAAAAACAGACTCAACAGCAGCCTCCCCCGGCCTGCTGTCCTCCCTGATTGCCTGCATGTGTTGCATTAGTAGCAGCATGCTGAGGGCCAATTTTAATGCCATTTGCCTGGAATAAAAGAGGACAGAATAATAAATATAACCGACCCAACCAGACAATACAGTTTAATTAGATTTTTAAAAAATTCATTTAAGTCTTAATGATACAATTTTACCAAACAACTGAGAAAAACATATTGAGTAGATTTTAGCAACAATATCTCTTAGGGGATTATTCCTTCCTTTTAAAAACAACACTGTGGAAATGTTTCTGAAAATAATTCTTTATGATACCAGGTATTGGGTAAACAGAAATTGGATAATGCTGCTTTTCAGGGAATTCTTGTAACAGAGAAATTGTTTAAAACAACTATCACAAGTAATCTTTAAAAGATAAAAATACCCAAAGCCCATGCTGCTCTTATACAACGTAAAATCTTTTCTCTAGACAGCATTTCTGTTCCATGTTGAATCAGCTGTACAGGCTAAGGGCATATGAGTGTTCTGTGTCATCAATAATTTCTATGATCCCCAAAGACATGGCAGCTTGCCAAGAACCCACACACAGAGTAGTTCTTTCATTCATCAAACTCACACTTATGTCTTAACCCTCACTCCCTCAAGTGGATTTTACCTAAAAATACAACACTTTGAGAAAAGTAATACAGTAGCTTCAGAAATTAAGCTCTTAAGGAAACTTTACGTCACAGTAAATCTCAGATTTATAGTGCTTGGCAGTTGTTCTGCAACAGTAGTAGCCTTGGGGTTTCTGGCACTAGCTCAGTATTGACAGCAGCTGATGTGGTTTCTTTTCGCTCTTTTGACTCCTCTTTAATAAAAAGCATGCCCTATGGCTCATTGGTTTTGCCCCCTCTGGGCTGGTAGCAACTTCTTGAGGAATCAAGGAGTCAGACTTGGCATTGGGCCAAATAAATAGCACGGCCTGTTGGCTCCTGACAGCACATTACAATCCAAGCTGCACAAGGCACAGTAAAGCAGTCAGCTACTATATGAAATCAGACAGAAACAATGAACATGCTCTTTTAAATAGAGGCCCAATTACTCTTCAATTTATATGGCATTAGTCTCTGAATGGTGTCACCTTTAAATTAACTCAAAAAGTACTGCCATATAAGCCGAGAAGATAGGATTTAGAAGCTACATTACTCCAAATTAAAAGGAATGAGAAAATCAAGTACCTTTTTGGAAACCTTATGCAAACTATTTGTTTTAGCAAGACTACTAAGATGAATAACAGAAAGCCTCATGTATGTATAGGCCAAGAGACATATCCACAGTGGCTTCCTAACACCATGCTTTTCTAACTGCAACTGGGGGAGAAACTAGGGCTTTTCTCTTCAAAACCAGAAATCTTAATATAGAATGTCAAAAATACTTATGTAAAAGTAAATAATATGCTATGTCCCCAATAAACATTTTGAAATAAATAAGAATAAATATAGATTGGGGATTTAGGTTAAATGATGGGCTCTGGGGAACACTCTGAATTATATCCTCTAAAGCTTTTACATTTTATCCTCATCATGCTGACCAAAACAGGCTCAACGGAACTTTACAAAAAAAACCAGTGCCAATTGCCAATTATATATGTTAATTTAGCCTCCTGAAAACATGCTGTGCTATACTGTGATTTCCAAACTGAGTATTTCCCTTTTTTAAAACAAACAGAAGAGCATCTTGCATTAGTACGTAGTACATGCATTTACACACTGGAACATTATTCCCTAAAGTAGATGACACCATATGGACATGTGGATAAAAGTGGACTTTCTTTTCTCTTTGGGGGATTTATATTTTTTTTCCATTGCTTGCAATAAATGGATAGGGCCACTTACTTTTACCCATTTTCATAAAGAGATGCTCTACTAGAACATAAATATTTAACTACTATACTACATATACCAAGTTTTCCATTAGATGATTATAAACTAATGTGTTAACTGATTATCATGGCTCCATTTTAGGAATTTAAAAAAATATAAAATCATGAATCCAAATAATTAAAAAGTCAACTCTAAATTAGTATTAGCCAATAATATTTATATGTATATACCTCATTATTAATGTCAAAGACTCCCTCTTGGATTTTTTCATAAATTTCTTTTGCTGTATTTATAAATGCCTGAAATATAAAGTAGAGAAATTGGTTCATATTATTTAAAACCATGACAGAAAAATAACATTACATAAAAGCTCTATAGATTATCTTAACATTCAACATATGAAAAGCAGCTGACATAATACATCACATTAATAAAGAACAAAACCCACCACATACACGATCATCTCAATAAATGCAGAAAAAGCATTTGACAAAATCCAACATTTCATGATAAAAACACTCAACAAACTAGAAATAGAAGGGAACTTCCCCAACCTGATTTAAGAACAGCATCTAAGAAAAACCCTAACATCATAATCACTGATGAAGACTGAAGGCTTTCCCCCCATGCATGATCAAGAATAAGGCAAGGATGTATGTGAATGTTCGTCAGCATTATTAGCAGTATTATGCAAGCCAGAAAGTGCAAACAATACAAATGTTTATCAATCAATGAATGGAAACCAAAATTTGGGATACCGATTAATAGAATATTATTCAGCCATAAAAAGGAATGAAGTACTGATTCACAATGCTACAAATGTGGATGAACCTTGAAAACATTATGCTAAGTGAAGGAATGCAAGAAGGCAGACACAAAAGGCACATACGGTACAACTCCATTTATATGAAGTGTCCAGAATAGACAAATCCATAGAGACAAAGTAGATTATTGGTTGCCGGGGGCTAGAGGGAGGGGAAAATGGGGAGTGATTGCTAATGAGTATGAGGTTTTGGGGTGATGAAAATGTTCTAGAATTAGACAGTTTGATGGTTGCACAACTTTGTGAATAAACCAAACACTACCGAATTGCATACTTTAAAAGGATGGATTTTATGGTATGTGAATTATACCCCAAAAGAAAAAATCATGACCATGGGGGGAGGGGGGATATCATAATGTGAGGACTGCACACGAGATAAACATATGAAAAAAAAAGAGAAACATTTGTCAACTATGTAAACTGCATAATCCTCAATGTTAAAACTAGCTTACTTTTGGAGGACACTGTCTCACATAGGGCACTTTTTGTCATGATAATGTATTATCTAATATATAGTTTAAGAGAGAAAGAATCAAAGGATGCTTATGATAAATAGATAAAAGGCAGGTCAACATTTTTGCCATGGTTAAGTTTCACCCTTTTTCCGTACAGTATACTACTAAATTGACAAAAATTAGTGTTAGAATACTGTAGACCACATTAAGCCTATAAATACCAAAAATTTATCCACAAGCATTCTATGTCTATGTTAAAATATTAAGATATTTTACATAAATATTATTAATGATACAGAAGGTATACACAAACTCCTATAGGTTTTAAACTATTAGATTTGACAGATCACAGATAACAGTACTAATATTATATATAAGGCCATCTTCAATTAACATCTTATGAGAATTCATAGAAGAAAGCTATTCTCCACTACCACTGATACAGACCTAATTCATATTTTAAAAAGTAAACAGGATTCACGGAGAGGAACAAATCATACCTTTCCTCTTTTCTACACTGGAAACATCTGACTGCTGAACTTGCCATCAGAGCTTTTGTTTCCTAATTAACAGGACTGATATGTTTTCACCTTTAAAGGCCTTACAGCTCCCCAGAGTAATCAATCTACTGCAGCTCAATTACTGCACCAAGCACACACCAGTCAGTGAAGGAGATCTGAATGTCTGCAGCAGGAGCACAGAGATATGAATATGCATAAACTCTAAGTGGCTGATCGAATCATCACAGAGGGTCATGAGAATTTGCAGCAAAATAATGAGAAGAATTAATCACTGCAGATTCACAAGGCACTTAGGACTCGAGTGCGCTTTTCATGTGTGTGCTGGAGTTAAAGTGAAAAAGAAATTGGCTTTCAGCCAACTATGAATTGATTCACACTCTTCAAAATTGAAGGTATCCCTATAAATAAGGAAAAACTTAACTTTATTTCTAATAACATGTCAATTACAGTGATGGCTTTAGAAACCAGGCTAACTAAACACTGAAGTCAACAGATATATAAATTCACAAGGCCAGAATTCCTTATAGGACATCCTCAGGTGCACATTTCACTAGAACGCTAGATAGAACTACAAGGTCCCATAAATGAATTACAACGTCATATAAACAGGCACTTTTATATTACAAATTTATTATTAAATGTGCCAATTTATGTGAATAAACTGCCCTTTTGCCAATCTGTTAACAAATCACTTTAAAAACTGGTTTAAGAAACCTATGCTGCATAAAATTTCACAAGTTACCTCTAATTTTATTACCTAAATAGTACTTAATACTTTATTAAGCATCTTTAAGCATGGTTGTAACAGACAGACTTCAGATGTATAGTGTTTTATACCCCAAAGGCATGCAATTAATTTCATTACAGCTGAAATATAACAAATGATTGTATTTTTTCATTATAATTTCTGTCATTTCCATGAAGTAGTGTTTGGACAATGTTATATTTACTTGGTCATCCAGCCTCTCATTATACATTAAAGACACTAAACTAAAATATTTTCCACCCCTCTAAGCATATTATAAAGGATACTATATAAATGGATTGTTTTATATACTTCACAACAAAAAATTAGTATTTTATATTACTAAGTGATCAATGACTAATTTTAAAGAGTCCTTAGAGTCTGACACCCAACATGACAAATGTAGACATTAATACACCTGTTTTCAAAGTGTGTGGCTATGTTCGCGTGTGGTGGCTCATGTCTGTAATCCTAGCACTTTAGGAGGCTGAGGTGAGAGGACTGCTGGAAGCCAGGAGTTTGAGACCAACCTGAGCAAGAGAGAGACCCCATCTCTACAAAAAATAGAAAAATTAGCTGGGCATGGTGGTGCGTGCCTGTAGTTCCAGCTACTTGGGAGGCTGAGGCAGGAGGATCGAGCAGGCCCAGGAGTTTGAGGTTGCTGTGAGCTGTGAGGATGCCACTGCACTCTAGGTCAGGCAAAAGAGCAAGACCTTATCTCAAAACAAAACAAAAAAGAAATTGATGTCGAATGATTTCATTGTTTGCATTGTGAAACAATGTCTAGGCAGACCCACCATTATGAAGTGTAAATAGATTTCTTTGCAGCCAAATGAATTTGGCGATCTTCTTGCTTTTCCATATGGTAAGTGCTCCGTTCGTTCCAGTGTCAGAAGCCTGCCTCACTCTTCATTTTACCACACTTTGATTAACTGCCTTGTTCGGTCCCTTACCTTCATTTTCTTCATTAGCCATTAATTCTCTTGCCTTCCACCTCAGACACTAATCTTTCAAACCTTTGGCAGCAGTTATGTGAATGGTACTGATAATACCTAAACTTCAGGCAAATTTTTAGGAACTTCTATAAGCACAAATTAAAACAAACACAACCACAAAAAGCTGTAAATGTGTTGTAAATCAAATAAACATTGAACAAATACACATGCTGATATATATCTTACATATCATTGACATTTGCCCAAGGATATCTATTAAATTGCTACCACATATTCAGAACTTCTCAAGGTACTATGAAAGATACGAGGAAATAGTTTCTATTATTGCTGAACTAGAACTATTTAGTTGGGAAAATCTAAGCAGAAACTCTGTTAAGGATGGAGGAAAAAGAAACTTTCTGCACAAACTGACAAGGAGAATGCAGGGCAGGACTGAGGCAGGTCTCACTATACCAGGGACAATGTGCTAACAGGCCTTCACAACCAACGAGAGAGAACAGAGGCAGGGGGATGTGGAATTCTATTTTTATTATGATAGAACAGTTCTAAGGCAAAATACTGAAAACAAATTTTATCAACAAACATTTAAATTCTTCCGTACGTAACATGCTGCCACCTGGTGGCAAGATAAGAATTATGGCATCTGTTAGGTAAGATTTCAAAATAACACATCAAATAAAGAAAGTATCTTGGACAGATGCTATGGAGCAAAGTATTTTGTAAAATAACAGGACTTTTTAGTTTTCTCTTAAAAGTGAGAAACATGAGGTGACAAGAATGCTGTTTAATTTTCTTCTCAATTGCTAAAATCAATGCTATGTACATTACAGGTATCCATTTGCCTAAGCTAGTAATAAGCAGTATTTACAAAGTACCTATTATGGAGCAGTCACTATACTATGTGATTTATATTGGTTTTCTTTCCTTTTTTTTTTTTTTCCTTTTTTTAATGGATTCTACTGTGGTTCGGAAGATTTTCATGATTTCTTAAAAGAAATTCACAGTGTATGAAAATAACAAATTAATGTTAATTTTCTTTTATCTGCTTTCAAGAAAATCCACATTTGTGGAATGAAGTTATGCCTAGCAGAATGGCTAAGGGCTCTAGAATCAGGCTCTCTAGGTTCAAACCCCAGAGCCACCTCTTACTAGCTGTGTTGCTTTGGAATCAGTGCTTATCCTCTCTATAAAAAGAAGATAATGGTGCCTACTTCATAGGATTTTTGGGAGGATTAATGTAATGCACTGAAAACAGTGCTTGACAAGTAGTAAGTGCTGACTGTGTGTCAGCTGCTGTCATGAACGTTTGGGTGCAATGACATATGGGGAACAACAGGAGCAGAAGGGAGTACAAGTGCTAAATGTTAATGCACGCTGCAAACACTGCAGCGTAAAGGAGAGAAGTGGAGATCAATGCTCTTCGGTCAATCCAAATTATCTTGATTAAATAAAACTAAACAGTAAAAAAGTGAATTAGCAACACATAATGTTTACAGTGAGTCCTAAAGAATAAAGTATATTGAGATAAGACTTAGATATTATGCAAAGATAGGAAAGTCCTATGAAAAGAACAGTAGACTAGTTGGGAAAATCTAAGCATACGGGCTTGGATAACAAATCTAAGCTATGCTATATAAACTCAGGAGTTTAAATAAGAAAACGCTTCAAATTATAGAGTTTAAATAAGAAAACCTTTCAAATTTTGTGCTTTATATTCTCCACAGTGTCCCCAGTTCTAAGTAAGGTAGTGGTGCTCTGCTTGTACTTCTTTCACACGGAGTTTCCCTGTGTTTCACTGGAAGAAAGAGAGCCTTGCTAAACCTACTGATCTATAGTAACTCTTATTTTATAGATATGATTGAGCTGCAAAAGGAGAAATGACTTGCCTGAGACCATACGCAATTACAGCAGAAGCAGGATTAGAATCTAATATTCTACTATTATTCTCACCACATACATCTTTCTTTTATTAAGATCACTTACCTTTAATACAAGTCAAGGAATTTTCATTTATTTTGTTTATGTTGCAGTCAAAATCAAACATAAAAGGCACATACTTCCCAAATCCTTCAAAAGTTTTCTAGCTAGAAATTATTTTGGATTTCTGGGACTATTTTTGGAACTATATGAAATTTATGATTTCTGTCCTTTGTCTCCTTCCTGCCCTTTACAAAAATTAACATCACCAGTGAATTCTTGTTAGGAAAAAAAGAAGGTGGCCTAAACAAATCTTAAGGAATTTTAGCAGAGAAATTGAGGGGGGAAGGAACTGGATTAGATTAGAAAGGTTTGAAGATTACAGTGTTTAAGAATTTCCTGTTCCCATTTTCTGTCAGAGATGACATAAAAATATGTGTAATTCCTTAGTAATCTAGTTTTTCCAGTCTATAAGCATTTACTGAGTGCTTGATTTGTACAAGGCACTACAGACACTCAGGTAAATATGAATATTTTAAACCTCAAGGATGTGGCAGTACAGGATAGATATAATCCGAAATGGGAACACAGCAGGACAACCTCCAGTTGTTAGAGGTGTACGGAGGCATGACCACTTCTGAATAACAGAGGAAGCCCTGAGAGCAAAAGCCTGAAGGACAGGCAAGCTCCCCACTCATTACTAGGAAAATTGAGTGGAAGAAAAAGTATTCTGGACAGAGGGGAAGATTTTTTAGCTCAGTTCTGTTGGAAACTGGCGACAAGAAGGCATGTGAGATGAGGTTAGAGAGGTGGCCTTATAGGCATGAAGGAACCCTGAAAAGGTAGGAAGCAGGTGAGGGACAAAATCAGAGGAGAGTCTAGAAGATGAATCCTCAGGGGGCAAGGCTGGCAACAGGGAGACCAGTGAGGAGTCTACAACAATAATCTGGGTAAGAAATAGAGGCCTGACCAATTCATATGGTGGCAACAAGAATGGAAAGCAAAGCTCAAACTTAACATCCATTCTGAGGAAATTAATGGCACTTGGTAAATGATAGGGTAAACTCCTAAGGTGTTTAAGAATGACTCCAATTTTGTGAGACAAAAAGGTATATACCATGAATTGTGATAAATTAAAAAGGAAGAAAACCAAGTTTCGAGGAGGGAATGAAAAATTCCTTTTAGACAAAGAATTCTAAAGCTTACGTCGTACCCATGTGGGACATAACTGTGTGCCGTATGTGAATATACACTACAGATCAATGTGAGTGTGTAAATGTATGATATGCACATAGCAGCATGATTTTCTTAGGTAATGTTTAGGTACCCTGGTTCAGAAGTACAGAAAATGGATGTAATTCTCCAAGTTAAGAGTTAGGATCATCCATGAAGTTCCTACGGTGATGGCCAAATTAGAGGTGGAGAGGCTTATGCTAGCCAGCAAAGTGTTCAGAGATGTAGGGGAGAGTGGCAAATGTTTCTCAAACGAAGCTGTCCTCAAGGGATGCTGGAAGGCTGCTAAGGCCAAGTCAGGTTTCTGGTGAAGTCGTGTGGTATGCCTCAGCATTCGTGGGCTTGACACTGAGAACAGACTTAAGGGGACAATAAAGCCCTCAGTTTACAACCACATTCCAGCTATATAAAAGTACCTGTTCCACCACTCACAACAAAGCCCAAAATGGTCTCTCAATGCAAATTAGGTCTACAGATTTTCAAGTACTGGGACACAACACAAGTATTAATGAGGGGCCTTGAAACTCGTCTTCTTCCTGGTTAATAATGTCTTATTATGTATTCTCCCCAGACATGGAAATTCCTCTATCCTGTCAGTTTAGGTGGCTTGGGGGGTTACTGCAATCTGTTTTAGGGTTAGCTGGCTATATTTTCAGCTAACATCTTGGCTGTTTCTTCAGTACTTAAGTAGCTAAACCAGGAATTTTCAGCCCTGATTTTTCAAATAGTTTAAGACATTTTTAATTACTAGATCTATGTCATGATGTTTATCAAAAGATTATGGTGGGCTAGGGAAAGGACCCCTTCCAAAAATCCTTGTGATTTTTGCCTAAAAAATTTTTTGCTGTTTACATTTTCTGGTTTCATATGAATTGCCAATCTTAATTTTAGCTAAAATTGATGACTATCAGGGAAAAAAGACCCTGTCAAATAGCTGAAAGACTGAGAAGAATATCTAAGTGATAACTGCTTCGCAAATGGCAAGTTAAATCATTATTCACGCCTCAATTACTTTTATTAAGCCTTCAAAGGTCCTGGAGGGAATATACTACTATAAGTTTTAGTAACACAATTCTGAGAGAATGAGTTCTCAATTTAGAGCGAAAACACACAAAGAAAAACAGGGGAGGAATTATAGAAGCAAATATATTACTTCTGGGGTATTTTGAAATCTCCAGAAAGATGGCATAAGGTTTTTGGGAAGGGGTGCCTCAGCTAGCCTGCCACAGGTGACATCATGACACAGTTATTTCTTGGTCTAAAAACGCTTTTCGTACCACAAAGACCCGAGGTTGCTGTAGGAGGAAGCACCTGATCAAACGAAGAGCCAATCTGTTCACCTAGATATACAAAAATCTTGTGTTTGAGAATGCTTAGGGCAAAGATAGGTTTAGGACAGAATTCCATCCACGTGTAACAAGTGGGACCAAAGCATAACCTGACTAAAGACTGAAAGAGGAGGAGTAAGGTTGAAGCAAATAAATACTTAGCCACCTAAACTTTTGTTATCTACCATGTGTGGGATGAGAGATGAAGAGTCTGTGTCTTCAAGGAACTCTATCCTTATGGTGGGTGCAATGACAAACAAGCACAATGATACAGTGCCAAGGTGAATTTGTGCCCAGAATGACACAGGAGTGAGTACAGAGAAAAGAGCCCATCAATTCCGACACCTGTGTGTATGTGTGTGGTGGCTGGTGGTGGAGGGAAGATAGAGGTGTCGTGGAAGGCACTCCAGAGGAGGTATTGGATTTGAACATACCCTTGAAGGATCAGGTAGGAAGGGAGGACACTGTGAGTACAGAGAACACTTTTTTGTGGAGGAAGGGAGAGAGCACTGTGAAGCTGAGCAGCTCTTAGTTTAAAATGGAGAACATGTTGTGAGTGGCTAGCAATCAAAGGGCCTTGTTTGCCACGCTAAGGAGTCTGATGCTGAAGCTGTGGGGAACTGCTGTACGGCTTAAATAAAATTAGAGAGTGACATTTAATTTTCATTTTTAGAAAGATTCCACAGGCCATAGTGGACTGAAAATGAAGGACTGAAAAATGAAGACAGGAAATCCAATTAGGAGAAAACTATGGTAGAGGCCAATATGGAAATATATTTAATAGGTAGAAATAATAATAGGTGGAAAGTGATAATATATTAATTGAATAAATCAATGTGAAGGGGTAAGAGAAAGAAACACTATAAAATAGAGGATATAGAAGATTTGCAAAGTAGAGTAGAGAAGGGCTGTTAGTTCAGGCTGGATGTTTTAAATTGGAAGGGTCTAAAGACCACTCATGCAGAGCTGTCCAGGCAGCAGCTGTCAGTGTGGAGCTGAATATACAGCCTAAAAAGGTACCTGAAGTCATGGATTTAGGAGACATCTCAAAGTGGAAAAAAGAGCTGGTAAAGGAGTCTGGGGAAGGCCAGTGAGGCACAAAAAAAGAGGAGAAAATGGTGTCGTGGAGCTAAGGAAGTTTACAGAAAAGTAGTCAGAAGTATCAGATACCCCAAAGGACTGTGTAACGTAAGACTATAAAAGCATTTGTTAGGTGTGGCTTTTAGAAAGCCCAGGATGACCCTGGCCATGGTGGAGGATGTCTGACTGTGAAATGAGGAGTGAAAAAGAACAAGGAAATGGAGACAGCTCTTAAAAGAAGCTGGAAGGGAACATATCCAGGAGAAATAGAACGATAGGAGTTTATTTAGGTCGGTAAGCATGAAATGTTTGATATTCTTAAGCACTAAGTTTGACAGATGACACTTTTTGTTTTATGTTTCTTGTGAAGGTACATTCTCATTCTTTCAAACACATGTTTTGGCTTGTGATTATCTTTCAAATTTTCTTTTAGAGCAATTTTTGTGAAACCATGGATAAGTCAAAAATTCGTGTTATTTTTGAATATGAGTTTTGTCATGGAAACAATGCAGTGCAGACAGTTCAAAATATCAATGAAGTGTTTGGGAAGGATGTGGCTAATGAACCACACAGTACATCGATGGTTTGAGAAGTTCCGTTACGGTGATTTTAATCTTGAAAATGAGCCACGTGGGCAACCTGAGACCAAGGTGGATAATGATGAGCTGAAAGTTGTAGTGGAAGTGAATCCATCTCAACCTATGCCTGAATTAGCAGCAGGATTTGATGTTCCTATTCCAATAATATTGGACCATTTGAAACAAATCAGCAAGGTAAAGAAGCTGGATAAATGGGTCTCACATGAATTAAAAGAGTGCCAGAAGAAAAATCGTCACAAAGCTTGCCTTTCTTTGTTGTCATGACATAAAGGCAAATCATTTCTATGACATTGTTACGTGTGATGAAAAATGGATTCTTTTTGACAATCGCAAGCATTCAGCACAACGGTTGGATAAAGATGAAGTGCTGAAATACAGTCCAAAACTGAATATTCATCCAAAAAAGCTACTGGTGTCTGTTTGGTGGTCCGGTGCTGGTATTATCCAACATCAATGTACCACCTAGATTTAACCTTAATGAATAAATCATTCATTTCTAAATGAATGATTTCTAAAAAGAACCCATAGAACTCACATCCGGATGGTCCATTAATCAGAATACGGGCATTTGTATAAGACATTCTATCTTTTAACATAATTACCTTTTTACAAGTTTTTATTCTTAATTTTATTTATTATATGTATATATAGAGAAACAGGGTCTTGCTCTGTCACCCAGAGTGGAGTGCAGTGGTATCATCATAGCCCACTGTAGCCTTGAACTCCTGGGCTCAACTGATCTTTCTGGCTCAGCCCCTCGAGTAGCTGGGACTACATGTGCCCACTACCACATCTGGCTAATTTTTTTATTTTTATTTTTATTTTTCAGTCCCATTCACTCTGAGGAACTGGCTAATTAAAAAAAAACTTTTTTTGTAGCAACGGGGTCTCACTGTGTTGTCCAAGGCTGGTCTTGAACTCCTGGCCTAAAGTGATCCTCCTGCTTTGGCCTCCCAAAGTGATGGGATTACTGGAATGAGCCCCTGTGCCCAGCCTCATGTTGTCTTTTTTATAGCTACACCCACTTTCCTCTCACCCTGACACCCTCCTCACCCTGGCAATGACTAATCTGTTCTCCATGTCTCTAATTTTGTCATTTCAATATGGAATCCTATATAGTTTGCAACCTTTTGGGATTGACTTTATTCTCTAAGCACAGTTCTCTGGCAATTCTTCCAGGTTGCTGCATGTATCAACAGCTTGTTCCTCTTCTTTGTTGAGTAGTATTCCAAGGTGTGAACATATCACACTTTACTCAGTCATTGAAGTGTCCTTCAACCCAGTGTCTCTGGTTTGTTTCCAGTTTTTGGCTATTGTAAATAAAACTGCTCTGAACATTTGTGTACAGGTTTTTGTGTGAATGTAAGTCTTCATTTCTCTGGGATAAATGTACACAGGTACAATTTGCTAGGTTGTCTGATAGTTGCATTATTGTTTAGTGAAACTGCCAAACTATTTTCCAGAGTGGCTCTGTCATTTTACATTCTCACCAGTAATGTATGAGTGATCTGGTTTCTCCACATCTTCCTCAGCATTGGCGTTAATCATTATCTTTTATTTTAGCCATTCTGACAGGTACATAGGGATATCTCACTGAGGTTTTAATTCGCACTTCCCTAATGCCTAGTGATGATGAGTATCTTCTCAAGTGCTTATTTGCCAATTGTATAGAATCTTCAATGGAATATCTGCTGCATTTTCTAATTGGATTGGATTTTTACTATTCAGTTTTTATATTCTAGATACTAGTCCTTTGTTGAATATTTGGTTTGCAAATAAATATTTTCTTTGTCTGTAGATGTATCTTTTCATCTACTTAACAGGGTCTTTCACAGGGCAAAATTTTTAAAGACTAATTTATCAATTTTTCCTTTTATGAATCATTCTTTTAGTGAAAATTATGACTAGGCCTAGATACTCAAGATTTTCTCCTATTTTTTCCCTAAAAGATAAATAGTTCAACATTTTATAGTTAACTGTGTGATCCATTTTGAGTTAGTTTTTACATAAGGCTTACATAACTTAGGATGAGGTTCATTTTTTTGCCTATGGATTTCTAATTGCTAGAGCACTATCTGTTGAAAAGGCTCTCTTCTTCCATTGAATTGCTTTTGCACCTTTGTTAAAAATTAGTTGTATATATTTGTGTGAGTATATTTCTGGACTATTTATTCTGTCCCATTGGCATATGTATCTATCCCTTCACCAATATCACACAGTCTTGATGATTAGCTATGTAAAATGTGAAATCAAGTATAACGATTCTTCCCTTTTTATTCTTTGTCAAGTTGTTTTAGCTACTCTAGTTCCTTTGCCTTTCCATGTATTTTTTATAATGTTGTCTATATCTACAAAAAATCTTACTAGAATTTTGACAGTTGTGTTAAACCTTTATACCAATTTGTGAAGTGATATCCTGATAAGGTTGAATATTCCAAACAATAAACCTAGTATGCCTCTTCATTTACTTAAATCTTTTACTTCTTTCATCGGGGTTTCGTAGTTTTCAGCATGTATGTCCTGTAGATGTTATTTTTAGATTTATACCTAAGTATTTCACTTTATTTTTGTGTGATTATAAATGACATTGTATTTTAAGTTTTGGTGTTCACATTTTCATTGCCAGCATATAGAAATACAATTGATTTTTGTATGTTTATCTTGTATCCTGCAATCTTGCTGAATGCACTTATTAGTTCTAGTTTGTTATTTTTCTTGTAAATTCCTTGAGATTTTCTATTGAGACAACTATGTTATCCACAAATAGAAATAGTTTTATTTCTTCCTTTTTGAATTGTATGCCTTTTATTTCCTTTTCTTGCTTTATTGCGCTGGCTAGAACTTCCATCACTATGTTGAATAATGGGGAGAACAGACATACCTGCCTTGTTCCTGATCTAAGAGATAAAGCATTCAGCCTTTTGCCCTTAAGAATAATGTCAGCTGTGGGGTTGTTTTTATGCAAGCTTTTTAACAATTTGAGTAAGTCCTTCATCAATTCCTATTTTTCTAAGGGTTTTAAAATATGTATGGGTGTAGAGTTTTATCAAACACCTTTTCTGTACTGACTACTATAATCATGTGGTTTTTCTTCCTTACCCTATTAAAATGGTGGATTACACTGACTGGCTTTTGAATACTGAACAAGTCTTTGCATTCCCGGAATAAACCCCACTTGGCAATGGTGTACATATTTTATACATGTACATGTATATGATTTTGTACATTTTTGAAATTCTATTTGCTGGTATTTTGCTGAGGATTTTTGCTTATATATCCATAAAGGCTATCAGTTTGTACTTTACCCTTTCTTTTACTTTCTTTGGTTTTCATGTCAGGGTAATATCAGTTTCATAAAATAAATAGGGAAGTGTTCCATCTCTTCTATTTTCTGGAAAAGACAGTCCAGAATTGGTGTTCATTCCTTCTTTAAATGTTTGATAGAAGGTCAGGCATGGTGGCTCACGCCTATAATTTCAGCACTTTGAGAGGCCAAAGCAGGAGGGTTGCTTGAAGCCAGGAGTTTGAGACCAGCCTGGGCAACAGCCAGATCCCATCTCTACAAAAAATAAAAAATAAGCCAGGCATGGAGGTGTGTGCCTGTAGTCCCAGCTACACAGGAGACTGAAGCAAGAGGACCGCTAGAGCCCAGGAATGAGGCTGCAGTGAGCTATACCACTGCGCTCCATCCTTGGTAACAGAGTTAGACCCTGTCTCTAAACAAACAAACAGTTTGGAATTCACAATTCTCCAGTGAAACCATCTGGACCTAAGATTTCATTTTTTGGGAACTTTAAAATTATGAATTCAATTTCCTCAAATGTTTATAGAGTTATTGAAGTTAACTATTTCACATTATTTGGGTTGTGGTAATTTGTGTTTTTTGAGAAATTGGTCCATTTCATCTAAGGTGTCATATTTAGGTGGGTAGACCTTTTATGTCTGCAGGATCTGTAGTGATATCTTCTGTTGTTTCTGATATGAGTAACCTGTGCCTTCCCTCTGTCAGTCTTGCCAGAGGTTTGCCAATTTTACTGATATTTTAAAAAATCCAGCTCTTTGTTTCCCTGATTTTTGTTTTCAATTTCACTGATTTCTGGTTTTTATTATTTGCTTTGAGTTTGTTTTTCTTTTTGTGGTTTATTTTGCTTTGGATTCTTGAGGTAGGAGTTAAAATTACTGATTTTAGACTTTCTCTTTTCTACTATGTACATTTAATGCTATAAATTTCCCTCTTGTGACACTGCTTTAGCTATGTTCCACAAATTGATATGCTGTATTTTCATTTAGTTCAATGTGTTTTGTATTTCTTTTGAGACCTCCTCTTTGAGATTAGAAGTATATTGTTCAGTTTCCAGGTGTCTATAGATTTTTCTGGTAATCTGGTGTTGATTTCTAGTTTAATTTCATTGTGATTAGAGAATATATTCTATATGACTTCAATAGTTTTAAATCTATTGAGGTTTATTTTATGGTTCAGAATGTGGTCTATCTTGGTATATGTTCTGAGGGCACCTAAGGGATGCCTAAGTCTCCAACCATAATTATGGATTTTTCTATTTCTTCTCTCAGCTCCATCAGTTATTGCTTTACATTATCTTATAGTTCTATTATCTGATACATATTTAGGATTGTTACATCTTTTCAGTGGACTGATTCTTTTATCATTATATAATGCCCTACTTATCTCTGGTAAAATTTTTTCTCTTAAGTCTACTTTATCTTACATTAATATAGCCACTCCTGTTTTCCTTTGATTAATGTTTAAATGATCTACCTTTTCCCATTTTATTTTCAACTCAACTGTATTATTATATTTGCAGTGAGGTTTTTTTTTTTTTTTTTTGAGACAGAGTCTCGCTCTTTTTGCCCTGGCTAGAGTGCCGTGGCTTCAGCCTAGCTCACAGCAACCTCAAACTCCTGGGCTTAAGCAATCCTTAAGTGCTAGGATTACAGGCGTGAACCACCATGCCCGGCCTGAAGTGAGTTTTTTGTAGACACCATATAGCCAAGTCATGTTTTTCAATTCTCTCTGCCAATCTCTATCATTTGATTGGCGTATTTAGATGATTTACATTACGTGTAATTATTGATGTGTGAGGGCTTAAGTCTGCCATTTCCCTTTGTCTTCTGCTTTTTATTTTCTTTTTCCTGCTTCTTGTGGGTTAACTGAACATTTTTTTAGAGTTCCAAAAATTGATTTAATGTTTTTTTAAGATATCTCTTTGTATAACTTTTAAAATAGTAGCTCCAGGCACTGCATTATATATACATAACTAATCACACAATCTACTAGTGTTGTCATTATACAAAATCAGGTTTAGTGTAGAAACCTAACCTCCCTTGACATAGGATTCTGGGATGACAGTTCTTTCAGATCTTGAAAAATGTTATGCCATTTCCTCTGGCCTCTATGGTTTCTGATGAGAAATCTGCCATTATTAGATTAGGTCTTCCCTTACAGGTAGGGTATTGTTTCTCATTGTTTTCAAGATGTTTTCTTTGGGGCCAGGTGGTGGCTCACACCTATAATCCTAGCACTCTGGGAGGCCGAGGCAGGTGGATCACTCGAGGTCAGGAGTTCGAGACCAGCCTGAGCAAGAGCGAGACCCCGTCTCTACTAAAAATAGAAAGAAGTTAGCTGGCCAACTAAAAAAATAGATATAGAAAAAATTAGCTGGGCATGGTGGCGCATGCCTGTAGTCCCAGCTACTTGGGAGGCTGAGGCAGTAGGATCGCTTAAGCCCAGGAGTTTGAGGTTGCTGTGAGCTAGGCTGACGCCATGGCACTCACTCTAGCCCAGGCAACACAGCGAGACTCTGTCTCAAAAAAAAAAAAAGAAGATGTTTTCTTTGTCTTTTATTTTCAGAGATTTGACTATATAGAGGTTTGTATTGGTGTGGATTTGTTTGGGTTTATCCTGTTTGGGGTTGGCTCAGCTTCTTGAATTTGTGGATTTATATTTTTTGCCATATTTGGAAAGTTTTCAGCCATTATTTCTTTTGAGTATTTTTTCAGAGCCATCCTCTCTGTCCTCTCCTTATAGGACTTAGGACATATCGTATGATAGTTTTTGTTATAATCCCATAGGTACCTGAGGTACTGTTTGTTCATTTGTTTCTTCTGGTCTATATCCTGTCTGCAGTTTATACTGGGTAGTTTCTATTGTTCTATCATACAGTTCACTATTTCTTTTCTCTATCTCCTCCATTCTGCTGTTAAGCCCATCCACTGAGTTTTAAAATTTCTATTTGGTTCTTATTTTTATCTTGTATTTCTTTTGCTGAAACTTCCTCTTTGTTTGCTAAGACTACTGCTCCTTTGTTTCAAGTATGTTCCTAATTGTTAGTTGAGGCATTTTTATAATGGCTGCTTTAAAATCTTCGTTAGATAATTCTAGTATCTCTGTCATCTCACTGTTGGCATTGATTATCTTTTTTTTTTCATTCAATTTAAGATCTTCCTGGTTCTAGTATGGTAAGTAATCTTCTATTGAAACCTGGGCATTTTGGATACTATGTTATGAGACTCTGGATCTTACTTCAGCCTTTGCTTTAGTTCTCTTCTTCTGATACTACTCCAATAGGGAAATGGTAGTGGTAGTGGAGGGGTGTTACTTCATTACTGCCAGGTGAAGGTGGGAGAACATCATCATAGCCTGGTGATGCTAGAAGTGGCATCATAATTTTTTCTGTGATGTTTGGCTGTAGCAGAATGGTTATTTTCTAAGAGCTTTCTATCTTGCCAGGGCCTCTTTTCTGGTGCTTTGGTCAGAATAGCCTTTTTTTTTTTTTCCTGTACCCGTTTGGCCTTTCTAGGTTGCCAGTTTCTCTAGCATCCAGTCTGAGGTATGAGGCAAAAGGAAAACCAAAGGAAATCACTGCTGTGTCATTGCTCAACTACCAAGGTCTGTAGCTGGTGTGTAGTAAGCTACACCACCAGGTTCACATAAGCATACTCTATGTTTGCATGACGATGTAATTGCTTAATGACATATTTGTCAGAATGTATCCTTGTTGTCAGGCAATGCATGCCTATAATATGTTAATTAAGAAAGAATTTTTCAGTGAAAATATCAATGCTGTAGAATTACTATAGTCAATTTCTGGGTTCAAGGGTTAATTAGAAGAGCTCCAAGTATCATTCTTAATAACTATTTACTGACTGCTTACTATTTCAAGGGCACAGTGCTAGCTGCTGGCTAGGATTCCTGTCCTCTGTTTGCCTTAGAACAATGAGATTCTTCAATCATTTGTTTTTTAGGATCCCTTTCTGCAGTTGCTCCTTTTTTTTTTTTTTTTGAGACAGAGTCTCACTCTCTTGCCTGGGCTAGAGTGCCGTGGCGTCAGCCTAGCTCACAGCAACCTCAAATTCCTAGGCTCAAGCAATCCTTCTGCCTCAGCCTCCCGAGTAGCTGGGACTACAGGCATGCACCACCATGCCCGGCTAATTTTTTATATATATATTTTTAGTTGTTCAGCTAATTTCTTTCTATTTTTTTAGTAGAGATGGGGTCTCGCTCTTGCTCAGGCTGATCTCGAACTCCTGAGCTCAAACGATCCGTCCATCTCGGCCTCACAGAGTGCTAGGATTACAGGCGTGAGCCACCTCGCCCAGCCTCTGCAGTTGCTCTTACGAGCTGTACTCACTCAGAAGGTGGGAACTAAACATTACTTTGGGTAAACTATTTGATTTCTTAGCCTCATTTCCTATTTTAATAGAATAATAGTATAGTAATACATTTACCTTAGAGAAGATCAACTGTCCAATCATCTACTTATTGTATATAAATACCGTATCTAAACACATACAGCATAAAAGAACATAATGTGTTCAAAAACTTCCAATAGTTCAGGTTGATCAATGGAAATAATTGAAATACTGAAAATTTCATCTATTAAAGACAGCAGAATTTTCATACTTTGTATGATGCTACTTAACAATAATATGATACTTTCCTTATTAAAAAGCAGAAGTAGATACAAATAGCTACATTTGTTTGGCGTCTTGAAACATTTGTAAATTTCATTAGCGTCCTTTTTTTCCCTGCTATGCAACACAAAATATTGTAGGATTTTAGGGAAAATACGTACAAAGATGTGTTACAGCATTCAGGCCTCAAGAGAAGGCTCAGAATATAATTTAAGGGTCTGATAGAAGATGAATGTTACAAGGCATTTTAAAGGGAAGAAATTTTCCTACTTTATGGATATTCAAAGGCTAGCAGAGACTAAAAACTTAGGGAAGAAATACCAATAAATAAATGTGAAGGTATTTAAACATTTCTATTACATAAAAAGATGATGAACATTTAAAAGGGCCTCTTATTTACCTCTTCTACATTGGAAGCAGTCTTAGCAGAAGTTTCCATGAAGATAAGTCCATGTTCTCGGGCAAAAGCTTCACCTTCTTCTTTTTTTACTTCTCTTCTGGATTCTAAATCACTAAACATGGGAAAGAAAGGGTCATGTCATTATCCAAAATGGTACAAATACAGGCATCTGGGGAAAGTGCACCATGGGATTCAAAGTTGTACTGACCATTCTTTCAACTAATTTTTAACATATAGTAATTAACTGCATTATCCTGGGTATTACGAAGGTCGAAGTGTTTAGAATACACTGTCTAGTTTCAAAGAACTAATAATCCAACTGAAGAAAGATTCTGAGTTAGAGTTCCGGAATGCTAGAACTAGCAACAACCTAAAGGGAACCTCTAGTCCAATACCCTATACTTTGAGAGTAAAGTGGCTTCCCAAACAAGCAAACCATTTTGCTGAAAATAACAATTTGAAAGAGCAGTACTATACTAGTCTTCCCCCATCTGTTGGCCAGACTGATTGAGTTTCTATGAAGGTGATTAAAATATAACACCCAGAAGCTATAGGAAATTGTTTAGTAAAATCCAAAGTGGTAAAGAAACATTAGATCATTAATCCCAGTTGGTTTAATTCCCAGTTTCTTCTTAAAGAAAAACTGTTATAAAAAAGGGGTGGGGTAGAGAGAGAGAGAGAGATTAAATCACTGATCAGCATGGGAGTTTTGAAGTGCTCTGTTTCCGACCTGGGCTGGTTCACCCCTCCTCCTTAGGAAACCAGAAATTTTGGATGAAAGCAGGGATATTCATTTTTACCATATCTGAATTGTATTCATGAGGTGGGGGGAAAAGTAGCAGTCTCTTTCAAGTGTGTTTTATTGTAAAAGTTTAAACACTTTACAATTATACAATATTTATTATAGTTTTCTTTATACTTATTACTATCATACAATATTTATATAAAGAAAAGGATGTATAATCATATATTAATAATATCCATTTACTTCCAGCTAGCTTTGACATATTAACAGATTTGAAGTTTCTTTCCCTTTAAGAAATAAAATCAATAACAGCTAAATTGCCTCCTGTGCATGTGTCCCTGATCCCATTTTCCTCCCTCTTACCCCAAAGGTAACATTACTTCAACTTGGTGTTTTCATTCTCATGGCTATTTTTATATTTACACTCCGTATTTATAACCACAAATAGCATTTCTTTTGTATGTTTAAAAAAATTCAGATGTAGCTACTGTTCTACAACTCATTAATTTTGGTCAACATTACGTTTTTCAAATTTATTCACACAATACACATTGATCTAGTTCCTTAACTTTTTACTGCTGTATCATATTCTACTAAATGAATGTAATACAATTTATTTTTAATTTTCCATTAGACAAAGTTACTTACAATTTCTTATTACAAACGTTACAATAAAAACTTTATATATTTTTCTGTGTATATGTGCTAAAACTTTTCAAGGAGATTTTTCAAACTGTCATGATGCAGTGAATTATAAAATCACTTTAGCAGGTCATAACCAGAATTTAAAAAAAGAAACAGAATAGAAAATATAAGAGTGTATCACCAACTGTTTCATAAAAATTTTTGTTTTA
>CM052438.1:81044557-81056128 GCA_028533085.1 Varecia variegata
AAAAATTTTTGTTTTACATATACAGGTATAATTTGTGAAAGTTTTGTTATATATGTAGATGCAAATACAATTTATATACTAGGTCATGATGTAAAATGTATTCCTTACTATAGGTCAAATTAAAAAACTTTAAAGACACTGTATTTGAATATGTACCTAGTAAAAAGTTGCTTTTAAAAAAGCCTCAGCATACTAACCTAATTCCTGGTCCAAAAAATAAAAAAAATAAAAAAAATAAATAAATAAAAAAGCCTCAGCAAAGAAAGGACATAATGTGACATTTAAAAGAAATAACTATAGTGGATGTATGGGAAACACACTTTAATGGAAGAGAGGAAGTAAAGACATTAATGACCAATATAATAGATGAGGCCATGGATGATGGTAGGTTGGAATAATAATGTATGTAGCAGTGAGAATGAGAAAATAAACTTACAAAGTTCAGTAAAATTTGTGCTGTCCAATTTTATTGTGTGGTAAGTTAGTGAGGAAATTAGGGCAAAGCCAAGAGTTTTCACTTAACTTAGTAAACAATAGTAATTCCTTAAGCGTTTTTTGTTATTGGTGGTGGTGGTTTATTTCTTCCTCTTCTTTTTCCTTCTCCTCCTCTCCTGGCTCCCCTTCTCCTTCTCCTCCTCTTCCTTTTGTCTTCTTACTACTTCTCTCTTCGTCTCCATGCCTGCCTTTCTCCCTCCCCCCCTCTCTCCTTTTCTGTTTCTCCTTCCAGTCCTGACTACACGATACGCTCTAAGAGCATTAATGGTACGATTTAGGATAAGAAAAGGCTACAAACAGATATATCCATCAATATAATATTTCCTAGCTACTTTACTTGTTCTATATTAGGACAACTCTCAGAATTTAAAAAGCTTTCCTAATATTGAGTTTAAAACTTTTTTATTATAATATCCAATAGTCATTAATTCTGGTTCTGCCATCTGTGACATTAGTTCAAGACTAGCCTCTTGAAATATATTTGCTATTACATCTATGACTACCAGTCCAAAATTACTATCATGTCTGATACATAAATTATGTTTATTTTATTTATTTATTTTTTTTACTCTTTGTGTGAACATGGTCAAGAACATAAATTATGTTGAAAGAATATTCTTGATTTTTTAAATTACACAATTTTTACATTCACCACAATTCTGGGTATATTTCTGAAGTTTGGCAATTTCTTTCTTAAAATGTGTTTCCTATTCTTGAGCATAAAACTCCAAAGATAAATAATAGTAGAATTTTTACATATTCGATCTATAATTTGGACATTCTTTTAAAAATGTAATTAAAAATAATATAAAAGTTGGGTATGTATCTCAGTTTATTTTCATCAGTTGCTATCAATTAAAACAAAGTTTTTTAAAAAATAGAAATATGTAAAACTATATCTTCTTCATGCAAAAAATAGAATAATAAAAACACCTCAGTTTTCCAGGAATAAAATCATATTGGTGTCTTTGACTTTTTACTCCTTATGAATCCCATTTAAGTTGCTTGCATTACTTACATACCTTTTTCTCCTAAACCATTTTTCTAATTTATGTCCCCTTTTTGTTTAGGGTTTGTATTATAATCCTTTTACTATTAAAAACTTTCATCTTTTTAAGCTCTGCTTCCTATTTCTTTTCTTTTTTTTTTTTTTTTTTGACGCAGAGTCCTGCTCTGTCACCCTGGCTAGAGTGCCATGGCGTCAGCCTACCTCACAGAAACCTCAAACTCCTGGGCTCGAGCAATCCTTCTGCCTCAGCCTCCCAAGTAGCTGGGACTACAGTCTTGTGCCACCATGCCCAGCTAATTTTTTCTGTATATTTTTAGTTGTCCAGCTAATTTCTTTCTATTTTTTAGAAGAGACGAGGTCTCGCTCTTGCTCAGGCTGATTTAGAACTCCTGAGCTCAAACAATCCGCCCGTCTCGGCCTCCCAGAATGTTAGGATTACAGGTGTGACCCACCGCGCCCGGCCTGCTTCCTATTTCTTATGTGACCAAATTAAAACGCAATAGTAAGAAAAACTGTCATCTGTCACTCTGACTAGGTCACTGCCCTTCTCAAATCCCTTTACTGGCTCCCTACTGCTTAATGTATCTAATCCAAAAATTGCTTATTCCCTATTTTGATGTCTACCCCAACTCACCTTATCCAATAATAATCACCTCAATTTATTTTTCACTGTTCTTTCTCATTCATTATATCCTTCATTATAAAGGCTATCCATATATAATCATTAGAGACATCTCTTGTTTTTCCTTTTCACATTTGAACTATCAGCTCCTTATGGTAAGTGACCAATTTAAGCCACCAGTAAGCTGTCACTCATGTTTCAGACACAAGGAAAAAAACTGGTAAGATAAAAGTATGAAAATTCTCGGCCGGGCGCGGTGGCTCACGCCTGTAATCCTAGCACTCTGGGAGGCCGAGGCGGGTGGATCGCTCGAGGTCAGGAGTTCGAGACCAGACTGAGCAAGAGCGAGACCCTGTCTCTACTAAAAATAGAAAGAAATTATCTGGCCAACTAAAATATATATATATATAGAAAAAATTAGCCGGGCATGGTGGCGCATGCCTGTAGTCCCAGCAACTCGGGAGGCTGAGGCAGTAGGATCGCTTAAGCCCAGGAGTTTGAGGTTGCTGTGAGCTAGGCTGACGCCATGGCACTCACTCTGGCCCAGGCAACAGAGCAAGACTCTGTCTCAAAAAAAAAAAAAAAAAAAAAAAAAAAAATGAAAATTCTCTATATTGTCCAAATAATCTGTTATTATTTCATACATTGAATGGCAGAATAATTCCATAGTAGAAAGATTAAAGCTTTCCTCCAATAGCCTTAACCTCAAAAAGGTTTAGTGAGATGATTTAAATAAAGAAAGAATACCTAAGAAAGGCCTTGAGTGAATGTTGTGATAAAAGATACTTCTCCTTACAAAGAAGTAATCAATAGTTGGCTTTTTTTAATGCAAATGTCACAATTATCTTCTCTTAATAGCAAACCTCAATTTCTACAAAAATAAAATACTCTAAAATAAGATCTATATGGTATAATGTTATTTTGCTATATTATAGCTTTTTAATAGCTTTATTGAGGTATAACTGACATAAAAGAAACTGTAATTACATATAAAATTTGGTTAAGTTTTTGCACATGTATACCTGAAAAGCCATTAGTCCCCCAATAGTTTTCTCATACCCCATGGTATCTCATCCCTTCCTCTCCTTGTACCCTTCGGCAGCTGATGATCTGCTTTCTGCCACTGTATATTAGTCTGCCTTTTCTAGGATTTCATATAAATGTAATCACACAGTAGTTTTGGTCTGTTTTTTCACTCAGTGTAATTATTTTTAGAATCATCCACTTTGTTATATGTATCAATGATTAATTCCTCTTTATTGCTGAGTTGTATTCCATTGTAAAGTTATATCACAATTTCCTTATCTATTTACCCATTAATTGACATTTGGGTTGTTTCCAGTTTGGGGCTATTACAAATAAAGCTGCTATGAGTTATTTGTGCATAATTCTTTCTGTAGATGCACGAAAACATATTTATTTGTAGTTGGGTAAATATTTAGGAATAAAATGACTGCCTGGTAGCAGCCTTAAGGGCACATGTGGCCTTCTAAGTCCTTAAGTGTCACCTTTTGACTGAATCCAAATTTTATAGAACAAATCCTTTTATTAAAAGGGGTGCAGCAGTGAAAGATAAAGCTTTTCTTGCCTCCTTTGGTGCTTAAAAAAGAACAATCTTGAAATCAGAAGGCTGCAGGTTCCCCACCCATGGTAGGGAGTATGTTAAATATAGGTTTAATTTCTAAAGAAATAACCAAATTGCTTTCCAAAGGGGTTCTATCATTTTACATTCCCACTAGCTATACATCTTACGTAGTGAAGTGCCAGCTCAAATCTTTTGACCATTTTACAAAACTGGGTTGTCTTCTTATTAATGAACTGTTAAGAATTCTTCATATATTCTAAATACAAATCCTTTGTGAGATATATGTTTTGCAAATATTTTCTCCCAGTCTGTAGCTTGCCTATAAATTTTATTTTTTAATTTTTATTTTTTTAGATACAAAGTCTCACTCTGTCACCCAGGCTGGAGTGCAATGGTGTGATCATAGGTCACTGCAGCTTCAAATGCTTGGGCTCAAGTGATCCTCTTGTCCCAGTCTAAGTAGCTGAGACTATAGGAAAAGCCACCATGCCTGGCTAATTTTTTTATTTTTATTTTTTGTAGAGACAGGGATCTTGCTATGTTGCCCAAGCTGGTCTTGAACTACTGACCTCAAGCGATCCTCCTGCCTCTGCCTCCCAAAATGCTGGGATTGCAGGCATAAAGCCACTGAGCCTGGCCTATTTTTTTAACTATCTTTTTTTTCCCTTCAAATTTATTTATTTGACAGATAAAAACTGTATGTATTTATCATGTACAACATGATGTCTTGAAGTATATATACATTGTGGATTGGTTAAATCCAGCTAATTAACATATGTATTATCTCACATAGTTATCATTTTGTGGTTAGAATACTTAACATCCACTCTCTTAGCATTTTTCAAGAATAAAATATACCATCAACTACAGTCACCATGTTGTACAATAGCATAACCCTCTTTTGAAGAACAAAAGTTTTAAATTCTGTTAAGGTATAATTTATTGTTTTTTTTTCTTATATAATTCATGCTTTTTTTCCTGTCCCATTTAAGAAATGCTTGCCAAAACTAGGGATACTAAGATTTATGTTTTCTTTTAGAAATTTTTAATAGTTTTAGCTCTTACATTTAGGTCTATGATTCATTTCCAGCTAATTTTTGTATATGGTACAAAGTAAGGATTGAGGTTCATATTTTTACACATGGCTAGTCAATTGTTTCAGTAGCATTTGATGAAAAGATTTTTCATCAACCGAATTAGCACCACTATCAAAAAATTAATTGACCATATATAAATGGATCTACTTCTGAACTTACTCTGTTCCAACTTACTCTGTTCCACTGATCTATATCTGTCCATGCCAATACCAGACTAAATTGATTACATTAGCTTTATAATAATCTGGAAATCAGCATTAGTGAAATTAGTAAATCCTTTAATATTGTTCCTTTTTGTCAAAGTTGATTTGGCTATTCTATGGCCTTTGCATTTGCATATAAATTTTATTTTTTATTTTAGTTCTTTAAAAGTCAGTCAAATTTAGCAGGGGGTTGTTTACCAACTTTAGTGACACTAATGTTAATAAGTTCTGATAACTCCCTACCATTGGACCAGCCTGCATATAAATTTTAACATCAGCTTGTCAATATCTACCCTCTCCCCCAAAGTCTGCAGAATTTTGATTGGGATTATGATAAATATTTAGGACAATCTGGGACTAACTTAACATTTTAAGAATATTAATATTTAGTTTTACAATCCATGAACATGGTATATCTCTCCATTTACTTAGTTTATTTGCAATATTCTCTTATTATCCTTTTCGTATCTATAGGATTTATAATGATAGCACTCTTTCATTCTTCTTATTGGTGGGGGACAGGGTCTTGCTCTGTCATCCCTGCTAGAGTACAGTGGCATCATCATAGCTCACTGCAACCTCAAACTCCTAGGCTCAAGCAATCCGCCTGCCTCAGCCTCTTGAGTAGCTGGGACTATAGGTGCATACCACCATGCCCAGCTAATTTTTCTATTTTTTTTTTTTTATAGAGATGGGGTCTTGCTCTTGCTCAGGCTAGTCTCAAACTCCTGATCTAAAGCAATCCTCCCACCTCCACCTCCCAAAGTGCTGGGATTACAGGTGTGAGCCACCGTGCCCTGCCACCCTTTCATTCTTCATATTAGTAATGTGTGTCTTTTTTCCTGATCAGTATCTGTTTTGTTTTATCTTCTTAAGAATTAGCTTTTGGTTTCATTGGTTTTCTCTTTATCATCTTTTTTTGCTCACCTTGGATTTAATGTGCTTTTTACATATTAAAGGTAAAAGATTTAGGTTAGTTTAAGGTAAAAGATTAGGTTGTTGATTTCAAACTTTTTCCTAATACAAATAAATGTTTAGTGTTACACTCTCCCTCTAAATACTATTTTAACTGCATCCTACACATTTTAAAAGGTTGTAGGGATAAACTTGTGGGAAATAGTAAAGCAAATAATTCTTGTCTGTGGAAATGCAAGACTGTACCTTGTGAAATACAATTATAATCCTGTGAACACTGTTCAGTTTTGCATCATTTGTAAATTCATTTCACTATTCCTTATTTAAGTGTGAGTACTTTGACCAAGCAACTATGTTTTTCCATGTACTATCATTGTAAATTTAGAACACAAGGATGTTCAATGTAGATAACACTCTTTAAGTACAATAAGATTGAAACAATAACATCAGGATGACACTAATATAAAGCTAAGGAAGTAAGCTTAAAAGTACTAATGTGATATCTACTAAACAACATCAAGAGTGTTTTGGGCTTTAGAAATACACCTGATTAGGCCGGGCGCAGTGGCTCACGCCTGTAATCCTAGCACTCTGGGAGGCCAAGGCGGGTGGATTGTTTGAGCTCAGGAGTTCGAGACCAGCCTGAGCAAGAGGGAGACCTCGTCTCTACTAAAAATCGAAAGAAATTATATGGACAGCAAAAATATATATAGAAAAATTAGCCAGGCATGGTGGTACATGCCTGTAATCCCAGCTACTCGGGAGGCTGAGGCAAGAGGATTGCTTAAACCCAGAAGTTTGAGGTTGCTGTGAGCTAGGCTGACGCCATGGCACTCTAGCCTGGGCAACACAGCGAGACTCTGTCTCAAAAAAAATAAATAAAAAAAAAAAAAAAAAAAAAGAAATACACCTGATTAATCTATATGTTGTATTAATTCACATAATGCATATTCAGTCATAAAAAAGGGAAATAATATTTTTCTGAGTTTTACACAGATGCTCATTTCCAGTGTTGAATCTTTAAAACAATCTGGATAATACTTAACAGTCTTCCATCCCCCAAACATGTCAGTGGGTTTTATTTTAAATTAGTAATCTGACAAAACTCCTTTGGATTATTATTACTTATTTTTGTTTTATTTAAAAAAAATTGAGACAGGGTCTCACTTTGTTGCCCAGGTATGAGGGCAGTGGCATGATCATATAGCTCAGTGCAACCTCAAACTCCTGGGGCTCAAGCAATCCTCCTGCCTAGTTGGGACTACAGGAGGTAGTGTGCCAGGAGGTCTGGCTAGTGTTTCTAGTTTTTGTAGAGACAGAGTCTCGCTATGTTGCCCAGGCTGGTCTTAAACTCCTGACCTTAGGCAATCCTTCTGCTTTGGCCTCCCAAAGTGCTAGGATTACAGTCATGAGCCACTGCACCCAGCCAGGATTATTTTGTAAAGCATAACTTTGAACAAAAACTATTTCAAATAATAATAATAATAATGATAATTTCTAACAAAGCTTGTTATCTGTATTTTAAAAATCAAAAGAAATACTTTAGAATTTTTAAAATTTTATAATTTAAGAGGCCAGTAACTTGCATTTGGACAAATGTACAAAAAAAGTAATCACATAAACAGTAATCTCCAGTCTTCATCATTAATGCAATATAAGCTCCAAATCAGTCTTTCTTACCTTTTATTTCCAATAAGCATAATGACCATGTTAGAATTAGAATGCTGGCGAGCATCTTCTAACCAGGTTGTCAAGTGGTTGAACGTATCTCTCCTAAACATAAAGTTCACTGATTACATCTCAGTTTATAAATTAAGTGTAATGACACTTCAGAAAATTCCAACGAATAAATAATATCACCAAATTGATCAATTTGGGGTGTATTTATTTAAATAAGAAAAGAATTCAGGAGCAGATTTCTATACTGTATTTAAATTTGATTCAAGGCATACAATTTTAAAGGCCAGGGCATAAAGGCTAAGCTATTCTTTTATTACTAGTAACCATAATTATTTAGAAAAATTCTCTGTACTGACTAGTAAAGTAAAAAATTTTCAAGTTCTCACCTTGTAATATCATACACTAGTAAAGCTCCTGCTGCGCCTCTGTAATATGACCGTGTGATAGAACGAAAAGACTCTTGCCCTGCCTGTGAAGAAAGAAAAGGTTGAGAGTCTTCTTTAATACAATGTCCCCTACATTTTCATATTGTTCTTTACAGAATATGGGCAGGTATGAAAGGAGTTCATAAAGAGAGAGAAGAAAACTTAACTTCATTAGTCTTAGGAAAAAGTCACATAATCCCGCTATTGCTCAAGTCAACCAGACACACATGTAGCACCTCTTGCACCAACCCTTGCACCCCCACCGCCCCTAGACCTCTAAACCCTTTTTGGCAATCCCTGACAACCCAATTTACTGAATGGCTTCACAATACATGAATCATTATGAGAGGACAGAATGGACTCCTAGCAACTAAGCTCTGAAGACAAATTTGAAAGGAAGCAAATAACCCAGAGCCTCACATTTGAATTCAATAACCCATTCCCCTTCCCCGGGGCAGCTGTTGACACTAGAATAAATAAAGCCCATTGTAAATAAATGATGAATGACATCTTTACGCCCACCATCTGCTGGTGTAAAGGTTGTTGGAAGGCCAAGGATGCAGATTTTATCAGTTACATCATAAACTGCAGCGAGCTTTCAACAGTCATCAGATGAAATTCTTTGAGCAATCATTTTATTATGAAAAACAGAAAATGGTTCTGAAATTAATTTATATAAATTTTTTCTCCACACTTAATCAATTTTCTCTGTATTTGATATATAATGCTTGTCAAAAGGCAACAGGATGTAAAAGTCATCTTTATATCCACTACAAAACAGACACATGAGATTATGCAAAACTATGTAATTTTTCTCTTTTACTCATGGTACTAACATTTTGTTTTTAAAGAATGGCTGGTATGGAATATGACTATTGTCTCTGCATTTAAAACTGAGACAGTTCTAACCAAAAGTTCTTTTTCATTTTTAATCATTTCTTTTCTACTTTGAGAAAAAAAACATTTTAATTAAGTAAACATAGAGCCAGTTTTAACAATTTTTGTATGGAAAATCTACTAACTTGAAAAATATTCAGTTTTCCATGTTGAGTTCTCATCTTCCAATGTAAATATTTAGCCCTTCCTACCTTCAGAATGCAACGGACAGCTCATGCTCTACCTGTTCTAACACTTGACACTCTATAATACTTTACTCTTGTGGGCCCTTCCTCTATACTCCCTCCCTCCCATTCTTCCCACTCCCAGTGCCTAGAGCTGGGTCTGGAACATAGCAGGCATTCAGAGAAAGCCTGTTGAGTGAAAGAATACATCCTAATGTCTTAGTCATGTGCATAAAATGGTCAGTACTCCATCCCAACTAAATGAGTTGAGAGCTGTAACTCCTAACATGCTAAGATTCAAGGAAAATAACTTCTATGTGGAAACTAACAATTTGACCCTCTCTTGGTAACCAATTTTGGCACAGAATAAAGTCTTATGCTAAATTAGAGACTGAGAAAAGCATCACACAAAAAGGCTGTAAAAATAGCTAAATCATTTCATATAGTTTGAGGTTAAAAAACTAGATGATACTAGTTTAAAGCATAAAATTAATTGTTATATCTTTCAAAACTAGTCCTTTCAAATCCAAGCTAAAAAATAAAAGAGTTTTGGGAGTATCTTTTTTAATTGCTTAGCATGGAAAAAATTCATTTCATTGGAAATCATATGTACCAAGAAAGGATTCTGTGGTAAATATATCAGTTGCCCCTATTTGTGGTTTTGCTTTACGCAGTTTCAGTTACCTGTGGCCAACCACAGTCTGAAAATGTTAAATGGAAAGTTCTAGAAAAAAAAATTCCTAAGTTTTAAACCACACGCCTTTCTTAGTAGCATGATGAAATCTTGTGCGTCCTACTGGGGCGTGAATCACCCCTCTGTCCAGCATATATGCTGTATGTGCTATGCTACCCACCCAGTTAATCACTTAGTACCAGTTGAGTATCCCTTGTCCAAAATGCTTGAGACGAGAAGTATTTCAGATTCTTTTGGATTTTGGAATACCTGAATTACACTTACTGGTTGAGCACCCCTAATCTAAAAATCAGAAATCCAAAATGCACCAATGAGCATTTCCTTTGAGTGGCATGTTAGAGCTCAAAAAATTTTGGATTTTCATATTAGGAATGCTCAAACTGTAGCCATCTCAGTTATCAAACAGAAAAAACATAGTACATATAGAGTTTGGTATTATCTGCAAGTTCGGGCATCCATTGGGGGTCTTGGAATGCATCCCCTACAGATAAGGAGGGATTATTATAATATACAAAAGATAAATATTTTATTAGTTCACAAGAAAAATCAGGTTTAGAGCTCTTATGTCTCCCATGGCTAACCACTGAGCAAAGGTAAAGTTTTTTTTTTTTTTTTTTTTTTTTTTTTTTTGAGACAAAGTCTCGCTCTGTCACCCTGGGTAGAGTGCAGTGGCGTCATCAAAGCTCACTGCAACCTCAAACTCCTGGGCTCAAGTGATCCTCCTGCCTCAGCCTCCCAAGTAACTGGGACTACAGGGTGCGTACCACTGTGCCTGGCTAACTTTTCTATTTTTCAGTAGAGATGGCATCTTGCTCTTGCTTAGGCTGGTCTCAAACTCCTGAGCTCAAGCAATCCTCCTGCCTTGGCCTTGCAGAGTGCCAGAATGGTAAAGTTTTTTAAAACAATTTCACTAGGTCATTCTATAGGATAAATTAAAATGAACACATTGCTGGAAAAGCACTTATAAGATCTAAAACTTCCATGTTTACAGCCCAGATAAGATATAGTAATAGAGTAAAAGGGAAAATAAATTTAGGAAAAAGAGAAAAGCAAATTTCTAGAACCATTCCCATTCTTCTCAAATTGTTTTGCAAAGAACAAAAAAACATACTTCCAACATGGAAATAACTTACACAATGCATCACCTCATACTGAATCCACTGAATCTGGATTTTTACCATTTTGAAATCAAATAAAAACTCAAGCAAATAAAAAATCACACATTCCAAATGAAGAATATGAATATAGCTATATGCATCTTCAAATCTACGATTATTTTATAATAAAGATCAGCATTCAGAATAGTTTCCAAATTCTTGAGACCCCGTTTGTATAAAAACCATCACAAACTCTGCCTAGTCTCTGTGGTTATGGTATTGGTAGCCTTAAAATAAGTCTTGCCCAACAAAGTGTTTTATTATGGCTTCTCTAACTGTATGTAAACTGTTACAGAACAACTAACTGCAAAAAGTTAGTCCAATGGTCAATTATCTTGATATTAAAACAAAGTAATCTGGTTTTTAAAAAGTACTTTAATAAATACCTGTCCAAACTCTGACTGACCTATATTGTTTTAAGTGAAAAAGAATGTTAACTTAAGAATTACAGATCTTATATTTGATCCTCTTCCCTATAGTGTTGATTAAAAAGGATTCTGAAAGCTTAAAACCAAACGGGATACAGAATTCTCTGTAGTAAGGGATTCCTAATAGTAGTTTCAGGTGTAAAGAAAAATGCATTTAATGAAACAGGAATAACTGGCTAAGTGAATAGCTCCAGAAAACA
>CM052438.1:81056228-81140708 GCA_028533085.1 Varecia variegata
CCTTCATTTTCCATGTGAGGATTGGCAAAGCAAATAAACTTGATCCTTTGTGCCATAACTTTAAAACTTACTTCCAATTGCTGGATAAAGATTCCCCCAAATTGGCTTTCCTACGTGTCTGAATCTTTCTGTTGATAACAATTTTTGTAGTAACAATTCTGGCTGGGAATTGGTGGTAATCTTAACTCCTCTTCCTCTCCTATTACTTTCATAAAATACACCTTTACACATGTTAAGCTATATAGCTCAAATATCTCTAAATACCCTGACTTAAAGTCCTATGCTCTTGGGAATTGGATTTCTATTTGTCTCTTGAAAATTTTTTCTTACTCAGTAAGTGCCTTTTCATCAGTCAATTTTTTTTTCTACTGATATCTTGCCTATAGTCTGAATATTCCTGCTTTTGTGCCTCTGCTTAATACCTTGCCTGAGAAACTATTTTCTCCTCCCTCCACCTATCCAATTTCCATTTCCTTTGAGGATCAGTTCAAGCCTCTAATTCTTTCACAAAGCTAGGAAGCTTGTCTACCACAGCCCATAGTTATCCTTTTCTCCTCACAAATCCAAAAGCACTTTCATGTAGTCATTTGGTTCTAACGGTATTGATTAGATAAAATGAACATACTGCTCAAATGCTTATCTTTTTTCCTCCTTAGTTCTCCTTGAGGGATAGCTTAACTCCAGAGTACTGAAATATATTTATAGTAGGCACTCAAATATGTTACCCTGATTGATCCCAGAGAGCCAATAAAGTTAGGAAATTAAGATTTGTGAGAATCAATATTACAGTAATATTTCCCTTACTTTCATTGCTAGTCATCTATCTGACAACACCAACTATGTAGAACACAGATAAGAACCAAAAAGAAGGAAAAAAGGATTTCTAAATAGCCAAATAAATTGTTCACTGCCCAAGCATTAAATCTCAGGTATTGTTAAACAGACTCAACTTAAAAATTTAGACCTGTGATTAAGGAACTGCTATCACTGAGGAAAAAGATTCTGAAATCTACATGCATGAACAAAACTTCTGTTTTAGATGACAGTAAGATTAGTCAGAATCAAAGTGATTTTTAGGCTGCTTCAGTGTCCACAAGCAAGGATGGTGAAAAAGCCAACCTGGACTATTTAATTCTGGGCCTTTTCAGAGAGTCTCCTAAAGAAACTTAAGTAGAACCTGAGAAGGTTAATAAGGGTTGGAAATATTTAACTTATTAAGTATGCAATGTCCAATTTCCTTAAGTACTAACTTTGACAGTTGATATCTCTGACATTTCACTGACACTTTTTTTTTTTTTTTGAGACAGAGTTTCACTCTGTTGCCAGGGCAAGTGCTGTCAGCCTAGCTCACAGCAACCTCAAACTCCTGGGCTCAAGGGATCCTCCTGCCTCAGCCTCCCGAGTAGCTGGGACCACAGGCACTTACCACCATGCCCAGCTAATTTTTTCAATATTTAGTAGAGACGGGGTCTTGCTCTTGCTCAGGCTGGTCTCAAACTCCTGACCCCAAGTGATTCTCGCAACTCGGCCTCCCAGAGTGCTAGGGTTACAGGCATGTTGGACCACTTCTTGCAAGGAAAAATATTTAATTTTCAACAAGCTGTGGAAAACGCCTTTTGAGATTTCATGGCCACTCACTCTCCAAGCTTCTTTGCTGCTGGCATAAAGAAGCTACTGTTAAGATGGCAAAATTGTGTCGATAGTTTAGGTGCATAGTTTGATTAATTGTACTGCTTCTTGAGATACAATAAACTACACTTGATTCGAAATTGGACATTTCATACTTAATGACCTAGTCTAGAAAGTAGATGCTGAATGCTTTAAAAAAAATTTGAGGATTTAAAAAAAGACTGAAAGAGGATACGATTTGCCAACTTCAGATTCTTTTAATGCTGCCATATAAAAGAAGGTGGAGACCACAGGTAAGAGGTAATCATTAGAGTAGAATGAGCTGTGTAAGACAATCTCCTGTCCCTGTGGTTGTTCAAGGTGGAAAACCAGTTGGACCTCTAAGTCTGCAGTCCCCAACTCCTGGGCTGTGGACCAGTACCAGTCTGTGGCCTGTTAGGGACCAGGCTGGGGGCAGCCACTCGGCGTTCGAGTGAGTGGAGCTTCATCTGTATTTACAGCTGCTCCCCATCACTCACATAACCACCTAAGCTCTGTATCCCCCTCCCCCTGCCCCCAGTTTGTGGAAAAATTGTCTTCCATGACACCAGTCCCTCCCGGTGCCAGAAAGGTTGGAGACCGCTGCTCTAAGCCTTTCAAGGATGGACTCCTGTGGGGTAGGGTGGTGGTGGGGAGTTTGTTGATGGGAACAGAGAAGAAAGGCAAGATTGTTTCCAGCCCTTGGATCCAGGTTCCAGGCCCTAGGCCCTTTCCCTGGCCCCATTGCATCTGGTGGTCCATCCTTACTGATGCATTGAAAGAAAATAATACTCAGTTTTTTGATAAGAACTCAAGAATATAAACTAACACGTTTTTCAAAGGACAAAAAAAAAAATGCCTGTGATTTGTTGAGAAGGAACTTTTAGCATGTTAAGTTTCCACATAACTTCGTCAAATAGTTTCACTAATTCTTACTTGACAGAAAAATATTTGTAAATTTAAAATAGAAATATTTCTAGGGAAGTTGAACAGATACATAGACAACTAAAATATTCATATTATAAATTTTAGGGGTGGGGTGAAGAGTCAATCTATTTGAACATGCTGGGAAGGTGACTGAAAGAATGACAAAACACAAAAGAGTAAGGGTAGAGACAGGGTCTAACAGTGAGAATACATTTTTTCTGCCCTTTTTCTGCTAGGCAATGAACAGGAACTAGGTACAACTTACATTTCTTCTTTGACTTATCCTGGCAGACACCAAGAATATTCACACCTTTGGCCTTCGCTTTTAATAGAAGACAAAAAAAAAGTCACTCATCACAGGGCCAAGGGAAAGTACTCTAAAGTAGGCACTGATGGATGCTTATCACTGCTTCCAGCTGTGAAACTGATTGATGGCCTTAAGGCCTCCAAGGAATATCTGTGGGCAGCTATACTTACTATTTGCAAAAGAAAGCGATGGTGGTGGATGTGAAAATTTTGCAAGGAAAATTCTTAACTTCAAATTTTTGGAGAAGTGAAAATGAATATGTAATGGATGACAAATATCCTAAGATACTGAGACTTGGCCATTGAAGGAAAATTTTTATTTCTTTAAGGCTAATGAAACAAATCCTGACATTTGGCTAATTTTCCCCTGGAGGACTCTAGGATGGTTTTGTAATTGTTCTGGGTCAGGAATGATATAACCCTTGCTACTAAAAACATAACTCGCTATCCAAATGTATAGACACACTATAAAACATTAACAGTATGGGCAATCTTGTTTCATTCAGATATAAACTAAGCATGATACCAAATTTAATGTGTATCAGATTACATTTACTAAAAAGTTTTGGAGGTTAGGTACGAAAGAAGAAAAGCAATGAAAATAAGAGGAAAAATCATAAGACAAAGACTCAATAAATAACCTTCAAAAGAAATAAGTTAAACTTTTTCAAATAGTCCTTAAAATCTGGAACAGGCCAATGGTTTCCAGAGTCCTCCACATGGAAGCCCTGGAGCTCTTTCTTGGGCATTATGATGTCTTTAAAGGTGCTACAGTTTCTCCTTTTCAGACACAGAGGAGAGAAAAACTAGCCCTCTGCCTTCTTAGGGGAATGCAAACAAGGATTTTTCTACTATCTCCCTCTCATACTGTCTAGCATAAGAAATTATTTTAGATTTCTTTTGATAGATCACTGCCATGTAAAACTGAAAATAAGAGGCTCCTACCAAAAGAATGTATGACTAGTTAACCCACAAAAGAGACAACTGGAGAATGTATGGCTTACTCAAGTTTCAAAAAAAAGATTATTTAAGGGAACTTTAAGGACAGAAGAACAACTGAATAAACTAGAATAAAGTACAATGAGGGGGTTTATGCCTAAAATATTACATAATTATCATTACTATATTAAATTTTTCTCTTTGAAACTTTGTACTTGTCTCCTGAACACATCCAATGATTCCACAAATTGCTTAGAAAGGATAAGGTTCTCTATTCATTCACTTAGTAAAGTTTACCAATCACTGTGTTTTTTGGTCAACAAGCTAAGAACACAAGACACAAAGTGGAATAAGATATAGTTGGTTCTTTCCCTCATGATGTTAATTCTGAGGAGGGTAGATATGTGAACAAAAACCTGTGATGACAATGGGGTCAGAGCTATAACAGAAATATGCATAAACTATTATGGGAAGAATCAGTTGTTCCCATGGGGTTCAGAAAGCCTTCACAGAAGAGTTCACATTGTAGCTGGTCTTAAATGGAAAAGGGGAAAAAAGCACTTCAAGTAAAGCAAGCATTTATGCAAAGTATGAGGTATGAAAAACATATTTATTAAAGAACAGTAAGTAGTCTGGTTCACACTGCACTATACTCAAAGATGTGTGTTACACAGGTTATTAGCTAAAAAAGCAACTGAGTTTATGTAAATAATTTCTGAAAAAGATGAGAGAAATTCTTAATATAGAAGTAGAAAATGTTCCTTTTGGTTAGAGATAATTAATTTTAAACCTCTAAGAAAGAAGGGACTTTGCATATTTTATTTTTCTATTTGCCATACAGTTTTGAAATCATGTTGCCTGAGAGAATGTAAATCGAAAAAGTTTTGAGATGCTTTAGGCTCAGAGGGGAAATCCTAAGAAACAGTTAAAGTATGAATCTTCACTGAAGAGGTGGTAAGAAAAGTTCAAGAACCCAGAGACCAATGGATAATTCTAGGACAGGCAAGACAGAGATGTAGGGTTACCATTTAAGGGACAACTGCATGATACATAAGCAATATGGAGAAACCTAGGTCCTGTAACAGCTTTCAGCAACTCATGTGGTCTCAGGAACCCCCAGTCTGTGAGACTCTTTAAGGGTACATGTGGTTCTCCATTCCCAACTGCCTATTGGTGTGAGGCTGGATTTTCTTCCTATATCTCAACTAAACAACATATGTAAGACTTAATGCAGAAGCAGATATTAGAATCCAGAATCTTCTATTAAGCAGACAATAGAAAAATTTTAAAAAATATAACATGATGCCACTATTCTCACTAGAACAGTTTTTTTTGAAAAATATAGTTTCCATTAAAATTGCATAGTTCACCCTAACAAGTATTAAGTTTATTACTTTTATTTTTAAATGAATTAATGATTTAATATGCTTCTCAGTTTTAATTTCTAATATGGTAAATATTGATAGCTTTAAGCCACATAAAACTCTAAAGGTCTTTGGGGTCTTCATTAATTTTTAAAAGTAGAAAGGGGTCCTGAAACCGAAAAGTTTGAAAACCGCTACCTTAAGGCATCCATCGTATATAATACAGTAACTTCATTTTTATGCATCTCAAATGGAAGAACAGAGAAAACAGTCACCAAATCATTTTCTGTATTCTGTGGTTCAGATGAGAAACAACCATTAAAACCGATATAGCATGACATGTAATACGTACTCAATGAACAAGGCTAAATGACAGAATTAGGATATAGGTTAGAAGCAAGGGAGCTTCAAGTGGTTGGGAATAAATCAAACTTTTAAAATAAATCAATAAGCTGGCAGGATAAGTTACTTGATGGTATTGATATTGGTATTTACTTTATATGTGTATTTGAGACATGCTGATTGTTTTTCTTAAAAATATAGTTTCTAGAACATTTCCATTTAGACCACATAGCCCAATCATTCACTCAGATACGCTCACCAACACCTAATACCTGGGGCACACCTGTTCAAAACACTAGATAAGAAAAACCTATCTGGGCTGGGCACAGTGGTACATGCCTTGAGACCTAGCTACTCGGGAGGCTGAGGCAGGAAGATAGCTTGAGCCCAGGAGTTCAAGATTAGCCTGGATAACACAGTGAGACCCCATCTCTTATTTAAAAATAAAAAATTTTAAAAAGAAAGAAAAACTAATCTCTAATACCACATTTCATCTCATGGCTGCAGGTCGTTAGTATCTGACCATATCAGGCATAAAATAACATCAAAACAAACATACAATGTACTCTTATAAAACAACTTTACTTAGGTCATACAATGTATTTTTGTTATACTTACCGTATCCCATATCTGAAGTTTTATCTGTTTCCCATCAATAGTTATCATTCGAGCACCAAACTCTACACCTGAATAGAGTAGAGAATGATTTGTTACACAAACTAGTATATATATACACTAGTGGTATATATCTCACATTCAAGGATTAAAAAAACAGATTGTCTATTTCTAGTACATGCTATTCTAAGTGATACACAGATAAACTTTAACAAGTACAGTACATAGTCTTAGAAAATATATAAGCTGAGGCAGAAGTGCTAATAAGACATAAGCTAATGACATAATTAAAATATTAAGATACTGAAGTCTGAAATAGTCAACATTAAGAAACCAACTGTGGTCTTCATGTTTCACAGGCTCAGTAACATAAAACCAACTAAAGAAAAGATCCTAGAGCCATAATTATTATTAACAAATATTAAATACTAAAATTTCTTAAAAACTACAATTATATAGTATAAAAATCACTAAAAGGGAGAGATGAATTTCAACATCATAGTCTTGATTCCCAGCATGGATAATCAACTAGAAAAGAAATCTCCAAATCAGTTCACTAAATATAAGTACTGTTTAAACATACTTCCATACAGTGCTCCATGAATAAAAACACACACATGCAGAAATAAGCACACAATTTTACATAAATGAGAACATATTAATGCTGTTCTGCAATTTGCTATTTAGTAATATGTCATGGACATTATTCCATATCACAAACATCCTTACAAATCAATAAATATAAAACTACACCACTATTTTTGATGTCTGCACAACATTCCTTTGTGTATAGGTAATTTACTAAATTGGTATTCTATTTAGGTTTAGGTACAAATTTAGGTTGTTCCCATATTTTCACTAAATAGTGAATGCTGAAATGCACTCTCTGCAGACATTTTTCAACGTACTATAATTTTAGGCAAATTACAGGAAATAAGATTGTAGGTCAAAGTAAAAATAGACTTTATACTTATAAGTTTACTACTTTGGCTTTTTAACTTGCACTTATTGTCTCTTTGGAAAGTATTCATTCAATCATCAAAATAGGAGTGGAAAATAGGGGATAATTTTAGAATAGCAAACAGCTGTAAAGAAGCCTCTGACAGTGGTATTATCACTTATATTATACCAAATCATTACTGTCTGGAGTGTGTTCTATCAGTTTTTAGATCAAAGTCGGGATGAAGGGAAGACACACATTGTCCCAAGAAACTAGATTTCATCCTGGCAGATAAACAGCTTCTAGTTACCCAGAAAAACATACATTGCCCAATGTCAGAATTCTATTTCAGCACCTCCTGTAATTCCTCCAACTGTGATTAGGAGGGTGAGAAAGAAAGGTGATTTGTCTTCCCATGATATAAAACTTGATGGGGTTTTACTCTACATTTTAATACTTATTCCATCCTATAGGCATAGTTCATATCAAGAAACTAAGATGATGCCCATGTTTCTCAGGCTCAGAAATACAGCAAAGGTAGAGAAAAAGAGATCCAGAAGTCCATGATGCACTAGAAAATGGAACATTGTAAAAATGTGCCACATTAGAAATATTTCAGGTGTTTATATATCTACCTATCTACACATATATATATATACACACACATACATACACACACACACAGATTCATTATGTGTATACACAAACACACACCCCTATCTGTTCCGTGCCACAGAATACGGACATACACAAAACTACCACCCATTAATGACACGAAAACGAAAGTAGTTGAGGGAAGAAACCAGTTGCTCAGTATGATACAAATCTTCTCTGAAATATCCACTATTTAAAAGGAATGTGCTAAAGCACTAAATCCTACGTGTACACAGTTAGCTGACAGAGTGGAAGGAAGCCTTTTCATGAATCTATTGTTTCTACCAGCAAACTAGGGGGAGACAGAGAGAGAGAGACAGATAGAGAAGACAGAAAAATTCTAATTTTCCTTCCATTGTCATGGATGGATTGGCTTTTAACCACAATCCAAAACTATCTGCATCACTCACTGGGATTCAAAATTTCTTGAATTCAATGCATAATGTCAAATTTAACAAAAAGCAACTACAAACTAAAAACAGACCCTTGAACACTTCTCATACCAAAGGTAGGCAGGCAAGGGCAAGCAGATGCTTCCTCTCTAGAACCGACATCTTGAGCAGAGGAATAAAGATACTGAGACTTACAGGCAACTATTCCATCCTAGTAGATGAAAGGCTAACAACACTGCCCCTGCTGCAGGTCTGCTGTTAGAATTCCTGCTTCCTGGCTTCTAAGATGCTTTGTTCCTTTCCATTCCCAAGCCCAAGTTTCTAACATCCTGTGAGTTCTATATACAACTCCAGATATTCTAGCATATTCCCTTTTGCTTAACTTAGCCAGAATCGGATTTTTGTATGTTTATCTCTTTATTCAAAGTAAGCAGAGAGAGGTCGTTGAAGCTTAAAAGTCTTTAAACAAAGATTTTGCCTCTTTTAAAATATATATACAATTTAAAATAAATCTGTTATATGAAAATCAAGAATGTTTCTAAAGCAGGGAAACGTCATAAAACAGTTGATGTTTTAACTTCATTTATCAATAGGGTCAGGACAGAGAATAAAAAAAACAAGAGGAAAGGAGACCAGTTAAAAGACTTGTATTTTAGGCATGAGATAAAGAATGGTGGTAGGAAGAAAAATATACATATATCTCAAAAGGAAAAACAGACAAGTGTTGATTACTGAAAAACTATGATTTTTGTTTTCCCATCAAATGAAACAAAAACAGACAGACTTCAATGTCAGCTTCAGAAACATAATTATTTCCCATTTACCATCTCTTGACTGGATCAAATGTAGGCTTTTACCCTTATGTGGCAAAAGAAAATACTGAATCCTAAAGTGTCCTGGAAGTCTCAGAAATAAATACAAAAAACATAATCCTGATTTCTTTTCTGGGTTGTTAAAATTTTTAAATCCTTTTCCTTAAGTTTGTATATGCTTGAGGATCCCATTTAGAAAGATCTCCTCATCTTTTTTTTTAATGGGATAAATCACCATTCCTTATATCCTTGAGGCTCTCTCTTCCCAGATCCATTTTCAATTAACAGTCAATTTGGCTGCCAGAGAAATTTTCTGTGGAGCCAAAGTCGAGACTTCATATACCTCACATTGTCAAAGATGATACGTATTTTTTTTAGATATGTTACTCACTTCCAACCTTTCAGAAAAAAATACTCAGATTGTAATCACACATTTTTCTAATTGTCTCCACATCATTATCATCCTTGCATAATAATTATACCATTTCCTGAGCACTCATAATCAGTATCTACTAGTTATATGACCTTGGGCAAGGTATTAGGTTATTAAGTATGAAATGTCCAATTTCCTTAAGTACTAAGTTTTACAGTTGATATCTCTGACATTTCATTTTAACATTTCTTTTTTTTTACTTTTGTAACTTTACATTCTCATTCTTTCAAACACATAGTTCAGTTTGTGATTATCTTTCGAAAATTTTTTTAGAGCAATTTTTGTGAAGCCATGGATAAGTCAAAAATTCATGTTATTTTTGAATATGAGTTTTGTCATGGAACCAATGCAGCGCAGACAGCTCGAAATATCAATGAAATGTTTGGGAAGGATTTGGCTAACGTACACAGAGTACATTGATGGTTTGAGAAGTTCCGTTCCGGTGATTTTAATCTTGAAAATGAGCCACGTGGGCAACCTGAGACCAAGGTGGACAATGATGAGCTGAAAGTTATAGTGGAAGTGAATCCACCTCAACCTACGCCTGAATTAGCAGCAAGACTTGATGTTCCTATTCCAACAATATTGGACCATTTGAAACAAATCAGCAAGGTAAAGAAGCTGGATAGATGGGTACCACCTGAATTAAAAGTGTCAGAAGAGAAATCGTCACGAAGCTTGCCTTTCTTTGTTGTCATGACATAAAGGCAAATCATTTCTATGACATTGTTACGTGTGATGAAAATGGATTCTTTTTTGACAATCGCAAGCATTTGGCACAACGGTTGGATAAAGATGAAGTGCCAAAACAGTCCAAAACCGAATATTCATTCAAAAAAGCTACTGGTGTCTGTTTGGTGGTCCAGTGCTGGTATTATCCACTACAGCTTCATGAAACCTGGTCAATTACAGAGGATGGCTACTGCAACCAATATGACGGAATGATGAGGATGCTTGTGGTTACACAGCTGAGATTGGTCAAAAGAGACAGTTCAATCCTCTTGCAAGACACTTGACCACGTATCTCAGAAATAATGCTGCTCAAACTACAGAGGCCGGACTTGGAAACTCTCTTGTCATCCATGGTATTCACTAGACCTTGTATCAACTGGCTACCACTTTTTCCAGGTTTTGGACCCCTTCTTGCAAGGAAAAATGTTCAATTCTCAACAAGCTGTGGAAAATGCCTTTCAGGATTTCCTTACCACTTGCTCTCCAGGCTTCTTCACTGCTGGCATTAACTAGCTACCGTTAAGATGGCAAAATTGTGTTGATAGTTTAGGCACATACTTTGATTAATTCTACTGCTTCCTGTTTGAGATACAGTAAACTAAACTTGTGATTTGAAATCGGACAATTCACATTTAATGGCCTAATATTAAACCCCTTTTGTGTCTTAGTTTCCTCATCTGTAAAATGGTATTTATGATACCTAGCTCATGAGATTTATTTTCAACATTAAAAAGCTTTTTACATGTAAAACAGAACACTGCCTGGCACACAGTAAGTATCCAGTATGTCAGCTATTATGATTATTATTCCATACTATGCACCAGAATTTCTAAACCACCATCCACATGACTAATGATGACAGACCCTGTGAGAGAGAGCCACCTGTCAGAGCCAGGTGATTGTAGAGGTACAGAGATGTGCAGAGGGGAAAATGTGGTTCTTTCCCCTAGGGAAGGCTGGGAATGCCCATTAAGGTTTCCTTGTAATGGCAAGGCCAGAACCTCCAGGCTGCTGGGGTACACAGCTGGGACGCCACTGCAGAAAACAGAACTAGGTATTAAGCAAACAGCCAGGCCAAGCCTTCCTTAGATGGCATGGGAACATATGGATTCCAATCCCCTATTCCTGGAACCTACACAGTGCAGAGGTTCACAATGGAGGCTTGTGGGAAGATGGCCTGATTGTTCTTAATTCTATAAATAAAGGAAAACTATATACAAAAAATGTCCTTAAATTTTTATGGAAAACAAAACAACAAACACTAGAAGAATTCAAATTACACTGAGAAAATTTCCTCAACTCAGAAATTATTCCAGAGATTTTGGTCAAAAATTACAACAAAACTAAGAGGCATAAATATTAGCTGAGGGAAAAAATGTAAGATAAAATCCAACTGTCTACTTAGAACATGCAAAATAATTTAACAATAATGGTGAAAAAAAAATCTACTCACAATAGCAACAAAATCATAAAATATCAAATCAAACTTAGAAAAGCATAAGGCCTGAATGAACAGAACTATAAAACTTTACTAAAGAGCATTGAAGAAATTCTCAATAAATGAAAACATATATTATGTGTATAAATAGATAATCTCAATACTGTGAAAACAAATCATCTCCAAATTAACTCATAAATTTAATAAAATTCTTTTCAAATTTAAAAGCCTCAGGTTAGGCATGGTGGCTCATGCCTGTAATCCCAGCACTTTGGGAGGTGGAGGGGCGAGGATCTCTTGAGCTCAGGAGTTCGAGACCAGCCTGCGCAATATAGCAACACCCCATCTCAGAAAAAAAAAAATTAGCCAGGTGTGGTGGCAAGTGCCTGTAGTCCCAGCTACTTGGAAGGCTAAAGCAGGATGACTGTTTGAGCCCAGGCTACAGTGAGCTATGATCGTGCCACTGCACTCCAACCTTGGCAGCAGAGTGAGATCCTGTCTCAAAAAAAATAATAAATAAAATAAAAACAAATTTAAAAGCCTCACTAAAAACTTTCCAACTTGGCAAAATGAAGTTCATCTGGAAAAACAAATGCACTAGAATGATCAATAAAACTTAGAAAGAACACTAATCAATATTAAGTATACTATAAAGTTGCCATAACTACCACAGTGTGATACTGCCTCATGAAATAGAAAAAAAACATGAATAAGTAGATTTTAGAGCCTCCAAACAGGCTTGCTTACATACGGGATTTAGCATATGACAATGGTATTAGTTCAAACGAGAAAGAATGAATGGCTTATTTAATTAACGGTGTGGGGCCACAAGTTATGTAGGGATTAAAGAAAATCATATACACAACCACATACCAGCTGGAATACAAATTTATCATATTAGAAGAATATTTAAGAGAATATATGCAATTTTTGCAGAGTAGTCTTCTTTAGCAAGGCTAGAAAGCTACAAAGAAAACCATCAATAGATTTGATTAAAAAAAAAACTAGTAGAAGGGGCAAAGACGTAACAGGCAATTCAAAGAGGAGACAGAGAAGTAGTTCTTAAACATAAAAGAATGCTCAGCCTCACTAAAAATTAAAGTGAAAAGTAAAATAACCATTTTTTGCCTCTCTGATGCACAAATATTAAAAACATTAATAAGCTTCAGTAGAGTCAAGGGTGAGGGTGGAATGAGTACTTCAGTATATCAATGGGGAGAGTGAAAATTAGAACAGCATTGTCTGTTTAGGAATACATTTAAAAGCTCTATAAGGTGATAACACACCGAACTGTTCACAGTCATTGCTGGAGGCCAAAGTTATACAGAGCATTTAACTTTCTTTGGACTTTCACAACATACTCACAATGATCACACCCTGATAGGAAAATACATTTACATTTTAAAAATCATCTACATAGACTTTGTGAGATCTTAATTAGATGTTCAAGAGGTCTTGTAAGTTATCATCCTAGTTCTTGGTCATGTTGATCTAGATAACTCAACTTACCAGAAAACTGAACCCTAGATAAATAAATGAGGTGTATTTTTTTTTTTTTTTTGAGACAGAGTCTCACTCTGTTGCCCGGGCTAGAGTGAGTGCCGTGGCGTCAGCCTAGCTCACAGCAACCTCAAACTCCTGGGCTCAGGCGATCCTTCTGCCTCAGCCTCCCGAGTAACTGGGACTACAGGCATGCGCCACCATGCCCGGCTAATTTTTTTTTTCTATATATTTTTAGTTGGCCAGATCATTTCTTTCTATTTTTAGTAGAGACGGGGTCTCGCTCTTGCTCAGGCTGGTCTCGAACTCCTGAGCTCAAACGATCCGCCCGCCTCGGCCTCCCAGAGTGCTAGGATTACAGGCGTGAGCCACCGCGCCCGGCCATGAGGTGTATTTTTTTTAACTGATTTCTTCACTTCTACCACCTTTTTCCCAAAAGTATACTTTCACTTCCGGTAATCATTTCTTACAGGTTGACTGGTTTGAGGAAGTAGAGGAGGTAGGTAGGAAGGTGGAATCAACATATAAATGGCCTAGTTTAGACCAATGTTTGTCAAACTGTCCATTAGTAGGCAGTGAAATAAATGTAGTGGGAATTAGCAGGCTGTCATTAGCATTAGTTGTAAACAACATAACTGAATAGTATAAAATAGAGGAATGTATGCTTTAAGCACTATAATGGTAAATACTGCTTTATGAAGCTTCCTCCCAGCTAGAGAGATAGTATATTCATTTAGCAAATATTTATAGTTTCTACTATGTTACCAGGTACTGGGGATACAGCAATAAACTAAATAGATGACTCTTTGCTGTCATGGACCTTACTTTACACTGGTGGGAGATAATTTGTTTACTTATATTTACTTACATAAAAAGTTAAGAAGAAAAATAAATCTAGGTGGAAGGATAAGTATGGGTGTGTGTGTATGTGGGTGTGTACATGTACACCTGTGCTAAGATTTTTAGAGAAAAAAATCACATTTGGGACATGTTAAGTTTGAGATGTCTATTGGACATCTAAGAAAGATGTTGTGTAAGTAGCTGGAAATGTACATGGGGAGGGGCTGACTGGAGCCGGTTCACAAAAGAATGAGTAGAGAGAAATTGGAGATAGAAAATATGGAAAATTCTTTCTGAAGAATTTTGCTAAAGTGAGAGAAAAGTTTTAAAAGCCAGAAAAGAAAATGCAGTAATGAAAAATAACCATCAAAACCAGAAAAATTAATGACGCTTAGAAGAAAAAGGAACTACTAAAGCCAGTGTCCTTGAGTAGGCCTTGGCTAGGAACTTAGAGTTCACCCACAGCAGCAAACAGAAGGCTGAGTTTATGGACACAGTGCAGGGTAGGTGGGTTGAGTGGTGATGGAAACCTGTAAAAATGCTCTTCTACTTGCCTCTATTTTCTGAGTGAAACAGAAACCAAGGCTATCAGCTGAGGGTGAAGATAGGAAAGGTGCTGGCATGCTTAAAGAGAAAGAAGGTATGATGTAGTTCCACAGGATAGTGAAGAACAATTGTCAGGCAGTACTAAGGATTTACTTAGTGTCCAAGAAATTAAAATGAGACTAGTGAGAAAGGCTCTGTGTTTTTCTCCAGCCATGTCTAGCTATACACATTAGGCATGGAGAACAGACATTTGAATTTAACCTATATTTTAGCCACAAGGCTATGATGAAGCAAGAGAGGGACCATGGGACTGAGAGTATATGTAGGAATGATTATAAAGACATAGTGGTTAGAACTGAAGCTGAGTAAGGAGGAAAGAATACGAGAGGGGTGAGAGGGATAAATTATAGCTCTGATGAAGTAAAAAAAATTGTTAGCACTAGGAACTAGAGAAAGTGAGTTGGAAGGATGGGAGGGATAGTCAAAGAGCCTGATGTATAAAACTGAAATTTTGGAGTGGTTCCAGATACTGGTAATGGCAAAGTCCTGGGAGTGACAGTGTGAATGAGTAGCTGAAGAAGGGTGGAAGCAAGACCCCTGGAGAAGTAAAGGAACTGAGAGGCCAGCATGTGCGGGTATGCGCTCATATGTGTGCACAAGACAGACAATATAAAACATATTTCTAGCTGGATAATCAATATTTAAAAGCCATTGCTCCAATGCTTTGTAAACTTTAATGCTCACACAAATCACCTGGAGATCTTGTCAAAATGCAGATTATGATTCAGTAGATTCTTTAACAAGCTCCCAGGAAATTTTGACATTGCTGGTCCAGTGCAACAGCCCATGAACCATCCTTTGAGTAGCGATGTTCTAGCGTGGACCTTCAATGTAACTGGGTCCATGAAACTATTTATAAACTGCTTTACTGATTCATATCTTAATTCTTACTGAGGTAGAGAGTCGAAGGGTAGAGCATTTCAGTCTTTCCTAACCTTTTACGGTCTTTTATTTTTTTCTTTTCTATCATTTAATAATTTCTTACTCATAACCCAACCTTAAGTTTTTCACCTTCACCTATTCATCAGCCAAAAGCAAGTATGCGGAGAATCAAGATACTGTCTTATGCCTATTTTAGCAAACATTCCAATGTTCCTTTTAAAAATATGTGATAATCTGCTAACTGTTTTTCTGTCTGAAAAATCAACTGCTGTGATAGGTGCCAAAAAATGTTAAGTAGGCTTTGTGCCAATGAAGGCAGAAGCATGAATTAACAATCCTTACTGCCTCTACTGGCTTGCATTTAGCTTGACTGAATGAATGGCTGTACTGAATGCACTCCGAGAACAGTGTATGTAACTCTACGTAAGCTGCAGTGACAGGAAGGGGTGAGAGGAAGAACAGCTGGGTCAGCCTTTACTTTAAAAAATGCTTTTCCGTGAGATAAACATAATTGTCATCACCGACAATGAACACTAAGCACCTATTAGTATTTTGAGAATAGTTCATTAATCCTGAATAGTTCTGTTTGCTTCAGAGAAATATATAGATTTTTTTAAGAGTATCATTACCTCAAACATCCTGAAACATTTTAAATATTGAGACCCTTTACAAAATGAATGTATGAGCACATTTATATTCACTTTATAGGGTCTAAAATAAAACTCCAGTTTAAAAGAAGAGTTCAAGGTAGGCACCATCTTTATTCTGTAATAATGGATTATTTCTAAAGCCATGGTTGGACCACGAGCCCTAACAGTTCCTAAAGAAAAATACAATCACTTTGTTAATGTGCATTGGATGTAATTTCCCTCCACACACAGCAGGTAAAAGATGAGACTGCTTTCATCCTCCATAATATTTACTTTGCCTTTTTAGGAGGAATGATCTTAATCATAAACAATTAAGTTCTAATGCATGACCTACTAGGAACACTACCACTTACCACCCAAGTTGGTGCTGAGCATTATGTTGAAACTCAGTACCTATACGGTTACTCTGGCTGTTTCCAGCATGTTTTATAGTTCTTCCTTTCCTGTCAACAATATTTCCCCATGAGTATACATATTTCATTTCTCATAAATGGGGGTTACAGTTGGGATATGCACATTTGTTTAGAAAATAACTTCAGTAAGCAGAGATGTCAAGTAATGGCACACTGAAAAGAAGAGTAAGTCTGAAGGCATGAAAAGTACTAAGTGTTCAGGAAAGAGCAAATAGCAAAGACTAGGTGGCATATGGTATCCGTGTTAGGGAGAAGTAGGAGAGAAAGCAAGAGAGGCAGACTGAGAAGAACCATGAAGTCAGTGTTTTATAAACGGTATTGATCATTGCAGTAGACAGAAGATAAGGACATGATGACTAGCTAGGATAGCTAGGTGTAAGGGAATTATGGTGTAGCTATGTACGACTATTCATCTAAATTGCCTCCCACCACTACCAATTTGGTAGCTGTTTTTTTTTTTTTTTTTTTTTTTTAGACAGGGTCTCTCACTCTGTTGCCCTGGCTAGAGTGCGATTACAGGTGTGAGCCACTGCACCTGGCCTTGGTAACTAACCATGTTGCACAAAGTGACTCTGGGCCCACGGTCAGAGCCAACAGAACAAGGGGTGGGCCTGAACCAAGGTGAGCCAATGAACTCTCTTCCCTAAGGAACCTGGAATTGTGTTTAAGAGAATCCTTGTTCTCCTGAATGGAATATGAACTTTGGAGCTATTGATAATGTCCATTTCCCACCATGGAGATAAGGAAATGAAAAACATTGGTCAACAGCTAGAGCAAAATGAAGCAGGCATGAGAAGACAATGAGAGACAATGAAGGAGAAATGGGAGATGGAGAGAGAGAATTTCTGGTGCTCTGAGAGGCTCTGGTTCCAGGCTGACCCAGCTGCCTCCCTGCCCTCAGGTTCTGTGGGGCACATCTGAATGCTAAAAATGAAAAATTCTCCTTTTGCTTAAGCTGATTTAAGTGGACTTTTGTTATTTACAACCAATTGCAAGAGTTAGAAAGGAAAAAAAAACCGATATGCTAGTCAGGGTACAACCAGAAAAACAGAAACCACACTGAAGTATTTAATACATGGGAAATTTAATATAGGGAACTGGTTACAGTAAAGGAAGAGCTAAGAAACCCCCCCAAAACATGGGTAATCAACTCAGATTAGAAAGAGCAACAAGCTGCTACCACCCCAGGCTGGAAGGACAAAGAGAGAAACTGGGGTTATCAGAGTTCAGGAGCCAGACCACAGGTGGGCCCTGCCAGGCACAGGCTGGAGACAAAACAATAGAGAACATACAATCAACACAGGCTGAGAGAGCAGGAGAAAGAGATCCTTGGCTTTTCTTTCCTTTTGGCTTCCAATTTCCTGGTGCCTCCCATCAGCAAACTTAGAGCAAAGCCAACTGGCAGTTACATGAGTTATACTTTTCCAAACAACTCTCTTTGAGTCTACTCTCTCATCTCTTGCCACAAGTATGGCCTATGCCAATTTCTTACATCAGGCTCAGGCCCATCCTCTTCATTGGGTGTGCCATAACAACTTAGAAACTTATATGTAAGATTCAATGAAAAAGACGACGACTTTGGTTTAGTATCCTATACCAAAAACTGTGGCTAGCTATCTTAGGGCTGAGTCATGCTTATGGTTGGCAACCAGCATTTCAAACCTATTGACCAAAGAACACATCCTACACAAAAATGAGCTCACAAAGTTAAACAAAGTCATGAGGACTCCCATGAAACAGTATTGCCTGTTTTACCCATCCTAAAACTATCAAAATTAAAATAGAATATGGATATTCTTATAGACAGTAGTTGCTAATGAAAGATTTCAATATAGCCACAAAGTACATGTGGGCTTAGTTAAAAACTATTAATTGATCTAATAATTTGATTCAAAATCTCTAACTTTGATTTGAAAAATACACAGGACATGAGGATCAATATGCTATAAGTAGTAAGTTAATAATATCAATAGAAGATAAGCCGTCAGTGGCTGAAAAGATTCATTGAACAATTAATTGGTTGTACAGAGTAACTAGATTTCCAATTCCCTTTTTTCTTCATATTTGACTAATTTATAACTCTTAATGAGCTGCAGCAACAGAAGAATAATTCAGTTAGGTTCTTTAGTTTTCAGAATATAAATATAATTTTTAAACTAATAAGAACTCCAAAACATATGATTGTCTAAAGTTTTTCATTTTAATTTTATACCTTTCCATATTAATAGAAATAAACAATATCACTATTTTAAACAATAACTAATATTTGTTGACTGTTTCTTACCAGTAACTATATTTTTTACTCTTCACAATCGAGAAAACTACAAAATGCCCAATGATAATTTCTCTTGGTTAATAATTATAGGTAACTCTAGAGCACTTACCATGTTGCCAGGCACTTTACTCCAATGCTTTACATTTATTAACTCATTTACTGCTCACAATAACTTGTGTGATTGGTATTATTATAATTCTCTTTGCACAGACAGAGAAACTGACAGATGGAGTGGTAAGGAGGCTTGCCTAGCTAGCTAATGGCAGAGCCTTCTAAGCAGTCCAGAGTCTCTTCTCTTACTATAGTGCTGTACTGTCTCTCAACTCTTTGTTCATCACTAGATACAATCGAAATCTTAAAGATTAACATCTAACCATTTTTGCAAAGTTGGATAATATTTATTTTTACTATACACATTTTTTAAAAAGTTATAGAGGCTAAACTCTACATAGTAACAAATCTAGTTTCACTGATTTTGGAATCATCACTAATAGAATGGATCCCCTCTAGCATCTTCCACTTAAACTATCCAAAACTTTCAGTGCTCCCATCTCTTTTATAAAACTTACCAATAGTAAGGTCGTGCACTGGCTGAAACCTCTTGTCTGTAAACTGTAGCAATAAGCATGATTTACCAACACCTGGAAGGTAAAAACAGAAACAAAAACAAAAACATTAAGAGAAAACTCACAGAAATTAAGAAACACTTTACAAAGCATATGGAAAAGAGGTAGCCAGGGTTTCTGGTACTCTGAACAACCTACTGTGATTTCTCAATACTCTATAATTTCTTGGGAAATTAGAAGACTGGAGATTTAGGTGGAAGCTGTAAAAACATCTAAAATACCCTTTTCACCCTTTCTTACTTATTCAATATTTCAACGTGAAAAATAAATGCAGCAGCTAAACTCCTATAAGACAACTAATGAGGTCCCCTTGGTAGCCTCTACCACAATACTCATCCAGTACAGTTTTTGTGCACTTTTGTTTCTTGTGTAACAATGAAAATATTTAAGGCACAGCATTAGTTTATCATACTCGCCTAGAAAGAGCCAATAAATAAACTAGCAGTAAGTGAATAGGATCTACTCTTCCAGAAAAAGCTGCTTGCTCTATTTTCTCACTAATTCACTTCATGAGCAACTGTAATCTGTATTGCACTCCTTCATTCTACTAAAATTGACCTCATTAAGGTCATGAATAACTTCAATCCTAAATTCAAAGAAAAACTTTCTATATTCATCCTACTTGCCCTCTAACGAGCATTGGATATTGAATAACACACCTCCTTCCTACTCATTTTCAAGTCCTCTAAGAAACATTCCCTCATCTTCACACTAGACTAAGGCCGCTTAATTGACAGTATTCTACACTTCTACAAAACACTAAAGGGAGTTAACATTCAATCATTTACTCACTCACTCAAAGTCTTTACTGAATTCTAAGTATGCACTGCACTAAGGACTTGAAGATACAGTAGTGCAGAAAACTGATATGGTTCTTACACGTGGAACTTACAGTCTAGTACAGGTGGAGAAATTAAACAAAATTAACATCCAAATAATATATTGTACATGAATAATTTTAAATAATTATAATGACTGCAATTTGAAATAAAGTGCTATGAGAGAGGAACAAAAGAGACTTAATTTAGACTAAAGGGATGGAGAAAGTCTTTATGAAGAAGTGACACTGAAAACAAACTGGAATTTCAAAACACTTGACATTACAGAGTTTTCTTCTCTTTCTGTTATATTACAAAAAGCCCCCAAATCAAACTCATTTTATCAGATTTTTAAACTCTTTTGAATTGTCTTTTGTGTGTAGGATAGAAGACAAAAGGATAGTTTTTCTACATTAATAAAGTTTGTTACCGGCTGGTCGTGGTGGCTCATGTTTGTAATCCTAGCACTTTGGGAGGACGTGGCAGAAGGATCACTTGAGGCCAGGAGTTCGAAACCAGCCTGTGCAACATACCGAGACCCCCGTCTCTACAAAATATAAAAAAAATTAGCCAGGCGTGGTGGAGCGTGCCTGTAGTCCTAGCTACTTGGGAGGCTGAGCCAGGAGGATCACTTGAACTTGGGAGTTTGAGGTTGCAGTGAGCTACACTGGCACTACTGCACTCTATCCTGGGTGACAGAGCAAGACCCTGTCTCAACAAGAAAGGAAAAAAAAACAAAAAATGAAACAAAAAAACCCTTTCCTACCTCATAAAAGAATATATATCACTCTAGCAATACCAATCTTATGCTGACTAAATGCTGATTAAATATAGAAAATGCTTACTCTTTGGTCCCTCACTTCAAGACCCCATATGCTCTATATTATTTTTTATTTATTTATTTTTTTAAAAGAGACAGGCTCTCCCTGTTGCCCAGCTAGGCCAGGCTATTCTCAAACTCCTGAGCTCAAGGAATCCTCCTGTGTCAGCCTCCTGAGTAGGTGGGACTATAGATGTGCACCACCTTGCCCAGCTTCCATATTCTTCTAAAAAATTTTTTTGACATGTAATAATTGTACTTACTTATGAGTATGGAGTGATATTTTGATACATATATAGAACGTATAATGATCAAATCAGGGTACTTAGCATCTCTAATCACCTGAAACATTTATCCCTTTTTTGTATGTATTGGGAGCATTCAAAATCCTCTCTTCAAGCTATTTAAAAATATACCTATAATAAATAAGTATATAATATATAATAAATTATTAACTACAGTCACCTTACAGTACTATAGAACAGAACGTGTTCCTCCTATCTAGCTATAATTTTACAACCATTAACCCAGCTGTCCTTATCTTCTCCTTTGCCCTACGCTTCCCTAGCCTCTAATAACCACAATTCTACTCTCTACTGCTACAAACTCAATTTCTTTAGCTCCCACATATTGCAGATATGAGAACATTCAGTATTTTTCTGTGTCTGCTTATTTCATATAACATAACGTCCTCCAGACTCATCCATGTTGTAGCAAATGACAGGATTTCATTCTTTTTTTTTAGGGCTGAATATATACCATGGTGTATCATATACCACATTTTCTTTATCCATTCATTTGTTGATGGACACAGAGGTGATTCCGTATCTTTGCTAACGTGAATGGTGCTGTGATAAACATGGGGGTGCAGATAATCTCTTTGATATACTGATTTCTTTTCCTTTGAATCAATACCCAACAGTGGAATTGCTGGATCATATAGTAGTTCTATTTTTAGTTTTCTGAAGAACCTCCACACTGTTACATAGTGGCTGTACTACTTTCCACGAACAGTGCATAAGAATTCCCTTTTCTCCACAGCCTCACCAGCATTTTTTTTTTTTTTTTTTTGCCTTGGTAACAGCCATTCTAACTAGGGTGAGATGCTATGTCATTGTAGTTTTGATTTACATGTCCCTGATGATCAGAGACACGTTAAGTATTTTTTCATATATTAGTTGGCCATCTGTGTGTGTTCTTTTGAGAAATCTCTATTTAGAAGCTTTCTTTGCCCCTTTTAAAATCAGATTATTCGGGGTTTTTTTGATGTTGAGTTCACTGTATATTCTGGATATTAATCCCTTGTCAGATGAATAGTTTGCAAATATTTTCTCCCATTCTACACGTTGTCTCTTCACTCTATTGATTGTTCCTTTGCTGTGCAAAAGCTTTTTAGTTTGATATAATCCCATTTGCCTATTTTTGTTTTGTTGCCTGTGTTTTTGAAGTCTTATCTATAAAATCTTTGCCCAGACCAATATCCTGAAGGATTTCCCTGTATTTTCTTTTAGTAGTTTCATATTTTTGTATCTCACACCTAAATCTTTAATCCATTTTGAGTTGATTTTTGTATATGGTGAGAGATAGAGCTCTAGTTTCATTCTCCATATGGATATTCAGTTTCCCCAGCACCATTTACTGAAGATAAATAAATACATTTGTGCCCATAAACTATCTATATAATTTTTTGGCTTATAACCTCCTTGAAAATGATCTCTTCTGGCTTTGTCAGTCTATAACTATCTCTTTGATGTCTTAATTCTGTGACAACCACTGTTCATCTTCCATGTAACTCTGAAATACTGGCACTCTTCCTTACCACCCCACTTTGGTTATCTTTTTTTCATTTGAGAGGACTAATTCAGTCCCATAGCCTCACCCTATGTCTTTCTTTTTAAATTTTATTTTAACAGATTTAGAAGGTACAAATGGCTTTTTGTTACATGGATGAATAGTATAGTGGAGAAGTCTAGGCTTTTAGCATATCCATCACCTGGATAGTGTACATTGTACTGAATAGGTACTTTTTATCCTGCACCCCCTTTCACCCTCCCCTTTCTGAGTCTCCAATGCCCATTATGTCACTCTGTATGACCACGCATACCGATTGCTTAGCTCCCATTTATAAGTGAGAACATACGGTGTTTGGTTTTTTGTTCCTGGGTTATTTCACTTAGGATAATGGTCTCCAATTCTACTCAAGTTGCTGCAAAAGACATTTCATTCTTTTTCATAGTAGTATTTTATGGGGGGGGGGGTGTGTATACACATACACACACACATCAGTATTTCCTAATCTTTGGAATTATTTCCTAATGGATCACACTTACACGAAACTGAGAACCATGCTTAATTCCTCCTCCTCTTTTATCATCTACTGCTAATGATTCATCAATCTCAATTCTTTCAGAAATGTCTTCATGAATTTCATGCTGAATATAATAATGTTTTGTGATCTTAAATGTCTCAAAAATGGAGTCACTTATGACAAATGACTCAGTCTACAGAGAAACTGTTGATCCCTTAAGGTGATAAATATGTATAGTAGACTGAGGTGATAACATCTGTTTGTGGCCAGGTACCCGTAAGATCAGACAAGAAAGTAAATTTAAAAGGCAGTTGAGATGATGGCCATGGACACTCCTGCACGGGGCCATGAAAACAGTAAAGAAACTAACCATGGCCAACACACCTGTAGAAGTTCTGTTTGTGAGAACTCTGAGGCCTTTTTTTTTTTTTTTTTTTTTTGAGACAGAGTCTCCCTCTGTTGCCCTGAGTAGAGTGCTGTGGTGTCAGCCTAGCTCACAGCAACCCCGAACTCCTGGGCTCAAGCAATGCTCCTGCCTCAGCCTCCTGAGTAGTTGGGACTACAGGTGCATGCCATGATGGCCAGCTAATTTTTCTATTTTTAGTAGTAACGGGGTCTCACTCTTGCTCAGGCTGGTCTCGAACCCCTGAGCTCAAGTGATCCTCCTTCCTGCCTCCACCTCCCAGAGTGTTAGGATTACAGGTGTGAGCCACCACGCCAGGCCTGAGACAAGCAGTGGCTGCCATAAGTTTTGTCAGGATAACAGCAACAACCACCCCCCCCCCCCCACCATACACCTATACCACCTGCCCCTATGGAGTTTTGAGAAAAATCTGGACCTGTCCAGTTTGTCAGTTAGTGTATTGGTCTTCTGAGCTATCTGTCGTAGTTTGTTTTTCCTCTTTCTTCAAGAATTGTCTGTGTTAAATATATTTGTAGGACTGTCAGTTTGTAAAGGTCTCACAACAAACATTGAATTCAAAAGCATTTCATTGGCCATTGAGTCATTATTAACTACCTCAGAAAGATGGCTGCCTGAGAGGGGTTTAACTAACTGTAACTTTGCACAAATCATTTCATCTTTTTGTACATAATTTTACTTGATGCACAGAGAATCAGAGAATTGAGTCATAGTTGGCCCTGATGATTTATCACTTAGAGCTTTAAAATTTTAATAATGCTTTCTTTTCATGGATAAACTTAAAGTTAACATCTGAATATCTGTTTAAATCTCAATGGAAAACAATGAATCCATCATGCCACAAAGTAAAGTAATAGAAAAAGGATGATAGAGAATTTTTTCCTACAACTAATAAAAGTGATAGGTCAGATTCTTGTGTTGGAATACAGCAAACACAATGTCACCAAGGGGTGAGCTCAACTTCAAACAGACCTGTACCTCCACAAAGAAGGCCCAATCCTTATTTTATGATTGAGCATGTTAACTTGAAACTTCAAGACAATTTTTACTGCATTTTAAAAACTAAGAGCACTCTTGTGTTTAACCAGATTACTATATTAGGCTGGTTTTTAAGTGTTCTGCTATATGTATTATGACTTTTCCATAGTTAAAATAATTAAATAAGCCATATCTTTGTATACTTAAGTTAAATGCAAGTCCTAATTCAACAGCTTTAAGGCACAACAATGCTCAGATCAAATAGCCGACCCTTTTGAGAACTTCTATCTTAACTGTAACACTAGTCTGATAACGCAGAAAAGACCTGTTTTACCAAAATGCCATGCTTTCTATATTTGAAAAACACTCTAAATTAAGGATACACCTTAAAATGAATCTTTGGAACTTATGATTATCTGAAATACCTTATACAGACAAAATAGTAATCTCAGCACAAGAAATGACTTAATTTCTGCTCAAATATGATGCTTTCTTTAAATAATTTTCCTTGATTTTCCTTGAGTGAAAAACAAAGCTTTTAAAATGAAACCATTAAAATAGGAATAAAAATTTCATAGCAAATAGGAATCAAAAATCTTTGATTAGACTTCATCTTAAAAAAAGCTATATAATATTAAAATAAAATTTAAACATAATAAAGTTTAACTTGTTACAACCACACTCTGAAAAAAAAAATTTTTTTTTTTTGAGACAGAGTCTCGCTTTGTTGCCTGGGCTAGACTGAGTACGGTGGCATCAACCTAGCTCACAGCAACCTCAAACTCCTGGGCTCAAGTGATCCTCCCACCTCAGCCTCCCAAGTAGCTGGGACTAGAGGTGTACACCACCACACCGGGCTAATTTTTTGTTTCTATTTTTAGTTGACTGGCTATTTTGTTTTTTTTTTAGTAGAGATGGGGTCTTGCTCTTGCTCAGGCTGGTCTTGAACTCCTGACCTCAAGCAATCCTCCCCCCTCAGCCTCCCAAAGTGCTAGGATTACAGACGTGAGCCACCGCGCCCGGTGTGAAAAAATGTTTTTTAAGTTAGAGGTTTTTGGTTACATGCATACTTCACAGGACACCCGTTACTTAATGTTTGCCCTTTTTGTAGCATTATAAATAAAGTAAAATTGACAAAAATTTCCACCAGTTTTCCCAAGAGCCTCTCTTAATTCTTGATATTCCAAATTCTTTTAAAGTATCGACTGTATCTTTCCTCTTCTTTAGCTATTCAGTAGCCTAAATGTCAGACCCCATTCATCAAAGACATTACATGGAATTCAAGCAGTGCTCCAACATTTCCACAGACTTGAGAATCCTATGTATTTTGTGGGATTTGCAACTGATTCAGTATTTATATATGTTGATTTTCCTGGAGGTACATACTTAGAAAAGATAATTAAATGAGGAATAGTTTTTAAGTGGTCAATGAATATTTTGATGTTATTATGATTATATTCTTAGAAACTTTAAAATACTAAAAATTATCATCCTCAACAACAGATAAATTTATATAGACCTTATCTTGTGCCAGACAGTACTCTGAGCACTTTACATATGTCAACTCATTTAATGTCTGGAACGATATAGTGTTATGGTTAAGATTTCTGACTCTGAAGCCATGGTCCTTGACTCCAATCCCAGCTCAATCACTATTGACAGAACCTCAAATTACAGATGGTTATCAACTTATGAGATTAAATCCTGATAAGCCCATTGTACACTGAAAATATCATAAGTAAAAAATGCATTTATCACCATCAAATTGGAACTAATTGATCAACACTTAATGTGCACATTTGGAAATCAAGCAGGTGGGAGGGGGGAGCAGGGGATGGGTAAATTCACACCTAACTGGTACAATAACTTTGACTCAAACTGCAATTTATGTAACCAAAACGTTTGTACCACCATAATATTCTGAAATAGAAAAAATTTAAAAAGACAAAAGAAAACAGAATATTTAAAAAAATGTATTTAACATACCTAACCTTCCAAACGTCACAGCTTAGCCTAGCCTACCTTAAACATGTTTAGAACAATTCCTTTAGCCTGTAATTGGGCAGAATCATCTAACACAAAGCCTATTTAATAATAAAAATAAAAAGTTTGCAATAAAAAATAAAAGATCAAAATTCAAAGTATGGTTTCTATTGAATGCATATCACTTTTGTATCATTATAAAGTCAAAAAAATCATTAAGTCAAACCATTATAAGCCAGGTTCTGTCTATTTATCTTCTCAGTCCCTCAGTTTCTTACTCTGTAGGAAGCAGATTGATAATAACGCCTATCTTGCAGGCTTACTGGGAGTGTTAAATGAGTTAATGCATTTTAAGTGTTTAAAATAGTGTATGGCACATGATAAAGTTTCAAAAAAGAATTCAACAAATGTTTGTTACTACTATTAAAACTACTACCACTTCTTACTATGCCTGTTTACACTTTACGCTCCCTAAAAACACGACCCATGTTTTATTCATTTTCAGCATTAGTCACACGTATTTCTAATGCAAAGACAAAGTCTCTGGAACTTGTGGAATGAGGAGAAAAACAATAAACTTTCTTTTTCAACATATGTATACAACTGTATGTGTGTATACAGGAGAGAGAGAAAGAGAGAGGGAGAAACACAGAGAGGTCATGTCAGTTGCAGGGTGTTTATGGCCAAGAGAAAAAGCAGAGCAGGGTAAGGCTGCAGGGACTTGGAATGCTGGGGGAAAGGGAGGAGGGTGTGGTATTAAACCAAGTGGTCTCTTACTGAGGTAAGATTTAAGTGATGATTTAAAGGAAGTGAGGAAACAGGCAGGTGGATCACTGAGAGAAGAGTATACCAGGCTGAGGAAACAGCTAGAGGAAAAGTTCTAAGGTGACACATTTTAGAGAAACTGCAAAGAGGCCAATGTGGCTAAGGCACAGAAGGCCAGGAGAGTCACGCCCCTAGGAACTGTGGTTACAGGAATCACAGGGGCTTAATCACACAAACCCTGAAGGACTTTGTAAGTTTACTGAGATAAAATGGGGGATTCACTGGAGAGTTTTGAGCAGATGAGTAAAATAATTTTCCTTAAATTCTAAAAAGGTCACTCTGGATTTCAGGAAAGACGTTCAGGATGGAGATACAAATTAGAGAGCTGTCAACATAAAATGGTATTTAAAGCCATAGTAAGAGAGAAACCAGCAAAGAAAGACTAAGACAAAGTCCATGTTTGTTTTATAATCATGGAATTAAACAGAATGAGAACAAACAAAGGATTTTGAGTAAAGGATGACATTCCAAAACCCTTTTTAAAATGAAGAAAGATGGGGCCAGCATGGTGGCTCATGGCTGTAATCCTTACACTTTGGGAAGCTGAGGCAGAAGAATCAGTTGAGGTCAGGAGTTCACGACCAGCCTGCATGACACAACGAGACCCTGTCTCCATAAAAAATTAGCCAGGTGTGTTGGTACACACCTGTAGTCCCAGCTACTCGGGAGGTTGCGGCAGGAGGCTTGCTTGAGCCCCGGAGTTCAAGGTTGCAGTGAGCTATGATTGTGCCACTGCACTCTACCCTGGGTGACAGAGTGAGATCCTATCTTTCAAAAAAGCACTACCTGGGTGACCTTGGAAAAACCACTTGGCCCGTGTGTGCATTATTTTCAAAATGAGGATAAGAGCAATACTTACTTTGCAAGAGTTGTGAGAATTAAATCAGTTAGCATACACAAAACAGAACACAGAGGAAGCACTACATAAGAATTTACTGGTATTATTATCTCATTAAACCAAAAAGGACAAAAATCCAACATGGATCTTTTTCAACTTTTCATTTCGAGCTTTCTCTGGATGTCCATGCAGCCTTATCCTTTCCTTATATCCTAGAGACTATATCACCAATCTCCTTCATGAAGACTTCTGGTACGGGCTGGGTGCGGTGGCTCATGCTTATAATCCTAGCACTCTGGGAGGCCAAGGCGGGTGGATCATTTGAGTTCAGGAGCTTGAGACCAGCCTGAGCAAAGGGGGAGACCCTGTCCCTACTAAAAATAGAAACAAATGATCTGGACAACTAAAAATATATACAGAAAAAATTAGCTGGGCATAGTGGCGCATGCCTGTAGTCCCAGCTACTGAGGAGGTTGAGACAGGAGGATTGCTTGAGCCCAGGAGTTTGAGGTTGCTGTGAGCTAGGCTAATGCCATGGCACTCTAGCCTGGGCAACAGAGTGAGACTCTGTCTCAAAAAAAAAAAAAAAAAAAAAAAAAGACTTCTGGTATTTTTCTATGAATTAGATGTAATCTTTCCTTTAATGGGCTTCCAGAAGACTTTATTTCTATTTCTGAAACGACACTTATTATGTGCTAACATTTATCTTATACTACCAGTTATTTAAATGTATGTTTTTATCTCATTTATAAACAAAGTTCCTTAAGGGCAAGAACTGTATCTTATCTTTTCATCCTCCAAAGTACCTAGAATGATCCCTTCAGCTAGTATTCATTAGGTATTTATTTAGTGAATAAAAAGCAGATGTGTTAAATATTGTTTTTTAAGGTCTTGTGTGGATATCTTGGATATACACAGATCATTAGTACTCTGAAATTAATACAAATTACTATACTTAATGCTGCTGTTAGAGTTCCCACCATAAAGTCACCTTTCCTCAGGGTCCAAGTCACAGTCCTTCAGTAGGACAGTCTTGTGAGAGCTGAGTACTTAAATACCAAGTTAATGCCTAACAATTACAAGTAGTACTAATTAAAAATGTAGATTTCTGAAGCCCCACCCCAGAGATTCAGTAAGTCTTTGTGTGGCTTAAGAATCTAAGTCTTCCAGTAACTTTAAGGCAAGGGGTCCTTCTCCTTAAGAAACACTAGATTAAGTGCTAGGAGGTACTCTATTGAAGTTTATTTTCCTTGTCCTAAATCAACTTCTCACCAATTTCAAGATTCTTAAAAATTGATTGTAAATATTTTTATAATTACAAGCCAAACAGCTTTAATTTAAAATATGTGAAAAAGCAAAGGTATGAAAAGTACCAGCGCCAATTCCTAACTACTGAAGAAATGTTTTATATAACTATCATCCTAAAATCATGGCTGCATATTGTTACCTACTATATATTTGGTCCTCCAAAAAAACAAAACGTAAAAATTCTGTGAATGAACAATCTATCTCAGGATTAAAAGTAATTCACTGAAAATACGCGAGTTTTAAATTCATACCAAAGAAGTGACAGAGCTCAATCACAGATCATCCAGAGATGTGGTAAGTCTGATTTAAATATTAGTAACTTATTTTGCAAACATAGAAAATTTTATGCTTTTTCATGCTAACATTCCAAATCAAAAACCATGTGAAATATGGAAAAATGATAGTCTACCCTTTTAAAATACAAAATTAATAAACTCAGCATGGTAGGTTAGAAAGAACACAGGTTTTACAGTTGTAACACCAGTGTTCAAATCCATCTGGATTACTTCCCAACCTGTGACCTAGGCAAATTATTTATAGAAATTGAGCTCCATTTCCATATGTATAAAATGGGGAAAAGAAAACACAGCATTCCTACTCCAAAGGAATGTCATGAGGCTCAAATGATAAAATGTGAAAGTATTTTGCAAATTCAAAGTTTCAGTGCAAATATTGAGGATTCTTCAAGATCAACACAGCTAAGAGAGCAAATCACCAACCAATGCCATCTGACCCTGAGTCAAAAATTTTAAATACATATTTTAAAAAATGAACTGAAGAAAATAGTTGTAATTTATCACTTTCCCTTTCACATAGATTTCAGAATTGTTTTCACACTGTTGGTTATCATACACTGTCCCCTCACATCCAGGAGAGCAATCTTCTCCATTACTTCAATTACATACTGCTCTGGTGGTTTACTGTAGTGAGTTGATTACATATGGCCTCAAAAAGGTATGTCCAAGTCCTAACCTCAGAACCTGTAAATGTGACCTGATTTATAATCTTTGTAGATGTGACTAAGGATTTCAACATGAGCTCATCTTGGATTTAGGGTGGTCCAATGACAGGTGTTCTTACAAGAGAAAAGGAGAGAGGTCTGACAAAAGACACGAGAGAAAGCCAAGCGAGTAGAGACAGAAACGGAGATTAGAGTTCCGCTGCCACAAGCCAAGAAATGCCTGGAGCCACAAGCTGGAAGAGGCAAAAAAGGATTCTCCCTGGAGCCTTCAGAGGGAGCACAGCCCTGCTGACACCTAATATTAGACTTCTGGCCACCAGAACTGTGAGAGAACAAATTGTTATGGTTTTAAGCCATAGAGTTCATGATAATTTGTCCTAGTGGCCCAAGGAAACTAATACACTAATTATTAGTTCATTCCTCTTAGACTTTTATGTTGTTAAGCTTCCCAGTCTTGTTGACTCTGTCTATAATAATTTCTACTATGATCAGTAAAGTGACTCAAACACAAGAAATATTTGGTGGTGTGAGAAAAGAAAACTGGGGATATAGAGCATTTATTTGTGAAGCCTGTCAGTGAATGCTAAGAGGGAAGGGAAGAGATAGTCATTCAAAAAATATTTATGGAATGCATGCCTACTAAGTTCCAGGCACTGAGCTTGGCAATAAAAATAAAAACACTAAAAAAAGTTCCCAAGAGAATGTAGCTTTAAGAACATAAAATATCTTTTCCTTGGAAACTGGAAAGTACAGAAACAAGTATGCTATAAAAACTGAAAGAGTTGCTAATGAATCAAAAAAAAAGACATAAGATGATATAGAGAACTGACCCTCCTCCCCTTAATGCAATCATTACTACAAATACTGTATCTTTATTTTACAATATTAAAGTACTTCCAATATTAAAAAACTCCTGGGATGACACCAAAATCATGGACATGAGTAAAGCAGACAACCTCAGCTGAAAGCCTATGTTCCCTTATGCCGGTATCTCTTACACACTAGGCCTCTGCATGTATTTATTTAGTGTTCTTTCTCCAATACCTAGTCACTTTTTTTGTCCACTTAGCTAACAGTTACTCATCTTCAAGACTTAAGTGTCATATCCTCTAGGAAGCTTTCTATAATACATACCTCTCTTTATACAGTAAATTAGGTATTCTCTTGGTTATTATTTTTAAATTTTTTTAATTTTTATTTTTTTCTCCTGATTTTTAAATATGGAGATTTTTCTGGATATGACTGCGTAAGATAATTAATTTAACTATCTGGGTTCTGGGGGAAAACACATTATCCTCTGCTGTCAATGTTAGAGGAACACTGGCAAGTTTCTGTGATTTGCACACACTGGGTATAGAATGGACTCCAGGAAACCAAATCTAGACCTGTGTTCTGACCAACAGATCAAGCAGCCAGGCCCCACCGAAGAGTAAAATTGACCTTAAAAACAGGCTTATTATGAAGAGCCTCAAGCATGCTATGTATTCAGCAACTATTTACAAAGCACTCAGGGCAGACAGATACACAATGGTTAATGAAGAAGAGTTAACTTGGTAGTTTATTCCTTACCCTGTACTCTTTATGAAACCTCTTTGCCTTTAACTCTCTAAAGTTCTGATTTTTTTTTTTCCCCTTAGTTTTTACCTAATGTCCTTTTGCTGTCTCAGGATCCTATCCAGGACACCATATTATGTTTGCCTGTCATGTCTCCTTAGGCTCCTCTTGGCTGTGACAGTTTCTCAGATCTTCCTTTTTTCGATGACCTTGACAACTTTGAGGAATACTGGTCAGGTATTTTGTAACATGCCTCTGTGCTGAAATATGGCTGATGTGTTTTCTTAATTAGAATGAGGGTGTAAGTGTTTGGGAGGAAGATCACGGAGACAGAGTGCCATTTTCATCACATAATATCAAGGGTATACACTATCAATATGACCGATCACTGTTGAATTTAACCTTCATCACCTGGCTGAGGTAGTTTGTCAGGCTTCTTCACTGTAAAGTAACTTTCTTCCCCTTTTCCACATTGCATTCCCTGGAAGGAAGTTACTATAACGCAGTCCACACCTGAGGAGTTCCAAAGCTTTAGCGCCTATATTTCCCCTGACCTGTTGCTTTTTGTATGATGTCATCTTTCATTCCCATATCCAATCTTCTGTCCTTCCATACTGTCTTAATATGATGTGTATGCACTACTTTTATGTAAAAAATAAATGAAAAAGTAAATGAAGTGTACACTCTTCAGAAATGGAAAAGTGCCTGAAAATTATCTTCAATTCTTTCCATTCCATAAAACATCCTTCACTAAACCCTGATAATTCCAACTCTCATCAGTAACCTCCTTTTCACTTTCACTACTATAGCCTTAGATAAGGCCTTTACTACTTCTTATCTGGACCATTATAAAAACCATCTAACTACATCCCACCTTTACGATTCATCCTACATATGACCAGGAATAGATGAGAAAAGGATTACATTTATTATTTAGCATATCTCTGCTGCTGTGTTACAACATAAAAATAGACTCTATTTAGTTGTAAAGTTAATCATAACTCAGTCCTGTATTCTTTCTTTTAAAAACTTCAATGCTTTCTACTGTCTACAGAATAAAGTTCAAACTCTATTTTAACCTGTCAAAAAATGCACCTAACTAGGTCCAGCATATGTAATAGATTTATCTTTGCAGCCTTATTTTCCATAACTTCCTGATACAGGGTCTATATTAGTTAAACCAGACTGTTTTTATCAAGGAAGTACAAGGTATGGCACTTAGAGGATGTGCAATAAATGAGAACTACCTTCCTGTTTCTTATTTTTACATTTTGATTTTTTACCCATTTCTACTTGTCTAAAGCCTACCCTACCCAATTCTCATAAACCAACTCAAATGTTATTGTACTCTACAGTTTTCTGAGGAGGAGGAAAAGCATTCCCCATCTTATGAAATGCCAAGCTTTTTTCAGGTTCCTCATCAGAGCCGTTATCATCTTCTATCAGCACCGCTAGACTGTAAACCCCTTACGGGCAGGGACACATCAAATCCACTTTTTAAATCCTTCACAGTAGTACTTAGTCCTGTGTTCTGTATTTGGTAAACTTTTACCTTCTGCATTTCAAAGTATACTGCCAACTTAAGAGATAACAAATATCTATTGGATTAGATTTGAATCCTGTATGTGACACCAACAGAAAAAGTTGCTTCGGGTCTTTAGGTCTTCTTTGCTTATTTGTATAATGGTAATCATATCACATACCTCATTCAATCAGCTATTGTGAGAAATAAAAGAGATAGCATATAGAGAATAAAATAGGTAACATGTCTGTGCTTCTTTTTCCTTCCTCAATACTTAAAGATAGGCTGACACTTTATCTGCTAAAGCCATGTTACTCTGTAAGTATATTCTTATGCTTTATTAATAAAGCACTTATCACATTATACTCTTATTATCAGTTTACACATCTAGCTTCCTTCCTTAGAAGCAGTAACATTCATCTTTTTGCATTTTGAAAATCACCTTGCACAGTGGACTGGCTTAAAAGCAGATGCTCAATGAATGTTGAATTAATGTATCTTGAGCTTACTGAAAAGATCACAAAGTGATAGACTACTTTTTTTATATAATAACTCTAGTCTACATTTCAAGGAAAAAAACTATCAATTTCTCAAAAAAATTACTCAACAGTGGATTTTTCAGATAGAAAAATGATGCTGGAGAATGAAAATATGACTGCACTAAATCAGAACTGCATCTCTGATATCTATCTGCCCCTAACCTAAGTATAATTTTCTTTTGAAAAGGTATTGAGTACACCAGAGTGTGTCAGGTATTAGCTAACTGTGTTCTAGCTCCAAATCCACCCTTCACTACCCTTGAAGTGAGACTGGAACATTTCTCCCTTGCCAGGGGACATGACTGAGCTTCATCAACAAAAAGCACTAGTCACCCCTCTATTATAGTCAACTGCCCCCAGCACTCTAGGCTGCTTCTCATAGAGTTCCCAGGCCACACACACCGTCCCATGGAATGCTTCCCCCGGAAGGAAAAGGGCAGCTTTCCAGCCTATCTCGGCCCCTAGTGAACTTCTCTGCTATCCAGTGGGCCTCAGCTGTGTCTCTCTAATGAGGTGTGGATGCCGTATCTGTTCCCTCCTTTCATGCTTTGCCTAGCTTTCGAGGTAGTGGCCACTCCCTCTTATTTACTGTTATGGTATTCTTTATAGAGTTCTCTATACCTTTTGGCCAATTCCCCCATTACCCTATTCCCATGTTACAGGTAAGGATTCTTTACATTAGACTTTCCCTGTTCAAACTCCTGTGTAGTTTCTGTGTCCTAGTTGGACTCTGACTGATACAACTAATATGACTAATACATCCTTCATTAAGCCAAATTTAATTTGTGAAATTGAGGGGTTTTTTAATATAGGCAGAGTTTAAATTTTCTTAGGAAAGACTTAGTTTGTCTTTAAATGCAGTATTTTTACAAATGTGAAGCTAAAAATTAGAAAATAAAATGGGGCATTTGCTAATTTTCTTAGACAGTGAGTTATAGAGGTATTACATCTAACAGCAAGTAAGATTAACAGAATGTGGTAAAAATAACATCCCCATTCCTTTCTTCCTCCCAATTCATGGAACCTTCCTACTAGTTTGTCTTAATGGTAGAAAATGGCTAGAATGTGTGAAAAAAATCAGGATGAAAAAACTGGCCCATAAATACCTCTCAGAATCTTAAAATGTCAGTTGTGTTAGAATGAGAGAAGTCCTCTACTGTGATATTTTTTAAACAGTGAGCTATAACCAGTTAGGTCATGAAATTAATTTAGTGGATCACAACTAGCATTTATTAATAAAAAGAACTAGACAAGCCTGGGCAACATAGTAAGACCTCATCTCCACAAAAAATTAAAAAAAAAAAAAAAAATTAGCCAGGCATGGTGGCCTATGCCTATGGTCCCAGGTACTCAGGAAGCTGAAACAGGAGGATTGCTTGCGCCCAGGAGTTTTAGGTTATGGTAAGCTATGATCACGCCACTGCACTCCAGCTTGGGCAACAGAGTGAGACCATTTAAAAAAAAAAAAAAAAAAAGAACTAGAACAAAATGGCAAATATTATACTGTACTCCACAGGGTTAGAATAAGCACTGTTTGGAAACTTTTGTTTTAGAGGGATATATACACTTACACACATATTTGAACCCTGGGTTGTAATGTAAAATGTACCTTATACTGTGGCTTACGAAAAACAAACCTAGACATTACTGTGTAGTATCTAATCCAATTCACATCCAATGAAAGATCTCATCCAAAATATTTTTGCTAGTATTCAGGGTAAAACAAGTCAACTGTGAATATAGAATACTTCTCTTCTCTTTTAATTAACATTTATAAGGGCAGCATCTCAGAAATACATTTCAGTCAAGTGGCTTGAACAGGAAACTTTCATGATGCTATGGATCAAACTGGATATAAATGTAAAATATAATTATTATACAACAAATTTATTACTACATGATCTCCACAAAGTACATTATAACATAAATGGTTTGTATTAAAATTAAAGGCTGTAAATCAAAAGAACTATTTTATGCAATTCCCAGATTAAATAAATAAGAGCCAGGCCGGGCACGGTGGCTCACGCCTGTAATCCTAGCACTCTGGGAGGCTGAGGCGGGTGGATCGTTTGAGCTCAGGAGTTCGAGACCAGCCTGAGCAAGAGTGAGACCCCATCTCTACTAAAAATAGAAAGAAATTATCTGGCCAACTAAAAATATATAGAAAAAATTAGCCGGGCATGGTGGCGCATGCCTGTAGTCCCAGCTACTCGGGAGGCTGAGGCAGTAGGATTGCTTGAGCCCAGGAGTTTGAGGTTGCTGTGATCTAGGCTAACCCCACGGCACTCTAGTCCGGGCAGAGCGAAGACTCTGTTTCAAAAAAAAAAAAAAAAAAAAATAAGAGCCAAAGGAACAACGGATTACACTAACAAAATCAAGCTGCTAAATTTCCAACAGTTAACGTACTCAATGAATGTTGAGGTTAGCCTGCTGAATTTAAATACATGAACTATATGCCAAACTCAAAATTAAACATTCTTTCTAGATTCATATTTTTAATGAAAGGCAATTTGGCAGTACCTACCAAAATACAAATGTAAATACTAGTTGACCCAGAAATTTTACTTCTTACACAAATGCACAAGAATGCTAATAACACCACCACATATGACAAATATTCATCAATAGGTGTAGGTGGGACATTTGCTGTTTCTGGCAACCTGGCATCAGAGCACCCATCTTTGAGCTCCCTGGCAGCTAGGTCTGCCATGTGACCCAGGGTGAGCCAATCACATGCTCCTGTCCAGAACTTGGAATCTTGAGAAAGTGCTGCAATATCAGGGACCATTAAGAGATAATTCATGGTGGCTACAGTGGAGATAAGAGTTCAGCAGAGTCCAGTGGCATGTGCCCAGCATCTTCTTAAGTGAACTGTACTAACAAAAGGAATTTGGCTGTGCCTTGCCTTCCTTGGTTTTGCCCATTTTCAAGCTTGATTCTATTGCCTTTCTATCAATCCTGTGAACCATCCAATCTCTCCAATAAAATCTCCTGCTTATGTTAACCAGAGTTGCTTTCTGTTGTCTGCTCCCACAAACCTGGACTAACAGAATCAAGAGCTGACTAAATTAATTATGGCTTAAATTAATTATGGTTCAGCTATGCAAGAGTATTTAAAAATGAGATAGATTTATATGTGGTGATATGGAAAGACACCAAAGATTTACCCTTAAGTGAAAAAAAGTACATATAGAACAGTACTATTTGTATAATCCTATTAGTGGGATTGGGATACATGCGCGCGTGCGCGCGCGCACACACAGACACACACACACACAGACTTATAGATGCAAGGAAAATTTTTAGAAGGATACATAAGCCATTGTTTACCATGCTTACATATGTAAAGTGTAATGAGGGGCTTATAATAAAAGATACAAGTTTTTCAAAGGATGTATCTTAACATCAACACTATATAAAAGCAATACTTTTACTGACCTTATCCAACTATCTCCATAGTGACGTGGCATTTAAATAACCAGGAAAACTTCTAGTGTGACCAAGAAGTTATATAAAATGCTGGTCTGCTAAGAAAATTGCAAGGAAACCTGTAAGCCAAACAATGTGTTGTGAAGTGGATTTTGATTTCCTTCCCCCTGCCCAATGTCTCTTAATACTACTCAGTAGTACTTTTTAACAAGACTTACTCATGGGTAAGGCTGAAAATTCACACATTCACTCTTAAATCCAGCATAATTTGTCTATTTCTCCTATAAATTCCCCAAGAAACAAAACTTTAAGCCAGAAACGATGGGGGTAAAGACCAAGAAAGAAAAAAAAAAAGGTTAAATGATGGAAAAGGCTCATGAATCACTATGAAAAATCTGAGTTAAGAGTAAAAATTTGTACCATGGGGAATAAGGCTCCTTCTCTGAAGCTATCCAGAGGATAAAATAAAAATCAATCCCTTAAACTATATCACACAATGCTCTTCACAGCATGATCCCAAGATTCCTTCAGTCTTAATGATCACACCCTTATCCCCCAATCTTGACATTCCTGGTATAAAGTCATTAAACCTTCATGGCAAAATAAAAGTGTGAGTAGCTGAGCTCACTTTTCCTCACATAGTAATATAAATATAGGGGTAAGAGCACAAACTGATTCTACAGGATTATTAGGTGGGGAATTATTCAAACAAGCTAGATGAAGTCTGAATGTGTCACCTGATTTTTCACTTGTAAAATGGGGTTAATAGCTCCTCACTTAGAGAATATACATTAATATGAATGTCACAGCATGGTACCGAGCATACAGTAGGTGCTCAATAAATGTTTACTGACAATCTGAATCTGTTATGAGTCATTCACTCCAGTTAGAAAGTATCTTCACGTTCCTTTAGTATTTTGTACATATCTTTATTACATTTTCTTGTAATTATTGTAGCAAGTGGGTCTCCCCTTTAGGGTGAGATAGTCATATTTCTAACTCCAGCACAGGGATTGCCCACAATACTATCTTAAATTTATTTAAAAAGGAAAAAAAAAAATCAACTCCAACTCTCTACCCTTTCTTTGCATGAATTCCATTTTTCAAGACTTAATAATATTTTAATCAGACCCCTGCTTGAATAGCTCCAGTGCAAATCAGCTCACCACTAAATAGATGCCTCCCATTTCACAGGGAGTCCAAATCTATCTCTTCTACCCATGGGCCTGGGTTTTGCTCACACAAAAGCCATGAAGAGTCTAGGCTCTCTTTTATACAACAGTCACCTAAGTATCTGAAAGTCATTATTATATTCTCCTTTAAGATTTCCCCTTTTGGGCCGGGTGTGGTGGCTCACACCTGTAATCCTAGCACTCTGAGAGGCTGAGGCAGGTGGATCGCTCAAGGTCAGGAGTTCGAGACCAGCCTGAGCAACAGCAAGACCCCGTCTCTACTGAAAATAGAAAGAAATTATATGACCAACTGAAAATATATAGAAAAAATTACCCGGGCATGGTGGCACATGCCTGTACTCCCAGCTACTCGGGAGGCTGAGGCAGAAGGATTGCTTGAGCCCAGGAGTTTGAGGTTGCTGTGAGCTAGGCTGATGCCATGGCACTCACTCTAGCCCGGGCAACAAAGCGAGACTCCGTTTCAAAAAAAAAAAAAAAAAAAAGATTTCCCCTTTTTTAAGTTAAAATGTTTCAGTTACTCAACCATTCCTAAAATGGCATGGCATGGTATCATTCATACCATCCTCACTGGTCCCCTGGACTCCAGACTCCAGTTTGCAGATGTCCCTCTGAAACAAGGGTTTCTCCATAACTAACTGCAGTTGAGGCCTGACAGGGTAGAACCTGCCTTACCTGTACATTATACTTCTGCTAACCTAGCATATCATATTTATTCTTTTGTTGACTTTATTATCATTATACTTATCCAACTCATGAATCAAGCCATGTAAAACTTTAAGTTTCTAGACATGTGTTGCTATTTAACCAGTTGACCTCCATCTTGTTATTTGTATGGTTATTTTTAAAGTAAATACAGGCCTTTAACTTCATTTTTATTTAATTCCATTTTGCTAAATTTAGCTAATCATTCTGCCTATCAAGGTCATTTTGGACTCTGTCTGCAAAAATCCAAATTACACATTAGCTCTTTCAACCAAATTGGACTTTATCCAAGTTGTTGCTAATGTTAAATACAAAAAATTCAGGACTGCATGTAGCAGCATGTTCCCTGTTCCCTCCAGCTTGCCTATATGGGCAGCCCTTTATGGATATAGTATTCAACTAGTTAAAAATCTACCTAGCTGTGAAACTTGTAGAATTTCTTCACCTCATACCCAAGGTTATCCTGAAAAGGGATAACAAATAACTTTACTTAGAGGACTGGCAAATCAACTCACCAGGCATACAATTATTACTGCTTTAATTTATACCTGATAACTCATATTTCTATCTATTAATTTTATGTTAAATTAAGTATTAGTAAAACTTTGAGCCTAAGTGATCTGGGACACATGCACTTTTACTTTGCCCTTTGAAATGGTTAAAACTGAACTAACAATACTTTATCCAAAGAGATAAGATAACCATCAATCAATAGATTCATTTATACTAAAGACTTCTAGAGATCTACAAAACTACCTCTTCCCAAAGGGGTTCAAATTTGAGAGAACTCATTCAAGTGGTATTGCAAAATACCAATAGTGGATGTAGAAGAAATCAAGGTACAAGAAGACTACTGGCCTTACTATCTCTTTCCTGAAGACCAGTGAAAAACAGCACCTCCCTGATCTTCTTAATGTCAAGTGGCCAATGAGGACATCTGAGACAGAAGACGACTTTTTCTTTTATTGAGTCCAGAGGGACATCAGGAGCAAAAAGTTTCCATTTTGTGGTTAACACATCAGCACTGTGAGCAGCTTTGTCTGTAAGTAAAACCTAACCTACTAACTTAATTTTAGGATGCTCAACGGATAGGAAAAATGATCTCTAAGATATTACTATTAATAATGCACTTTGCAGCTTACAAGGCACCTGCGCATATCATTTACTTCAAACTCACAAAAATCCTGTGACACAGATAAGTCAGGCATTACTACTGGTTTTTCTAGATGAGAAAATTCAAGTTGAAGAAGTACGAACTTTATCAAGATCACAAGTAAGCAGTAGAGTCACGACATTAATCAAGATATTCTAATAATGAATACTAGGTTCTTGAAAATTTTTCAAGAGTGGTATCTAAGTTATTAGGGTGGTGCAAAAGTAACTGCAGTTTTAGCATTGTTGAAATTTGCCATTTGATATTGGAATGCATTCTTTTTTTTTTTTTGAGACAGAGTCTCACTCTGTTGCCCGGGCTAGAGTGCCGTGGCGTCAGCCTAGCTCACAGCAACCTCAAACTCCTGGGTTCAAGCAATCCTTCTGCCTCAGCCTCTCGAGTGGCTGGGACTACAGGCATGTGCCACTGTGCCTGGCTAATTTTTTTCTATATATATTTTTAGCTGTCCAGATCATTTGTTTCTATTTTTAGTAGAGACGGGGTCTCGCTCTTGCTCCAGCTGGTCTCGAACTCCTGACCTCGAGCGATCCGCCGCCTTGGCCTCCCAGAGTGCTAGGATTACAGGCGTGAGCCACCATGCCCGGCCTGGAATGCATTCTTAAATATGGTTATGTATATATCATTTTAATGTGCATTTCTCACTTTATGTTTTTTTGCTAATGACTTCTTCTTGCTGTTTATTTGATATTTATTTTAGACTATGGAAATGATGTTAGACCAAAAGCAAATCTGAGCAATTTTCTTATTTGAGTTCAAAATGGGTAGTAAAGCAGCAGAGACAACTTGACAAAGAACGCATTTGGCCCAGGAGCTGCTAATGAATGTACAGCGCGGTCATGTTTCAAGAAGTTTTGCAAGAGAAGAGCCTTGATGAGGAGGAACACAGTGGCCGGCCATCGGAAGTTTGACAACAACCGAGAGCAATCACTGAAGCTGATCCTCTTACAACTACACAAGAAGTTGCTGAAGAACTCAATGTTGACCATTCTACACAGTCATTCGGTATTTAAAGCAAATTGGAAGGGTGTAAAAGCTTGATGAGTGAGTGCCTCCTGAGCTGACCAAAAATCAAAAAAATTGTCGTTTTGAAGCGTCATCTTCTCTTACTATATGCAACAACAACGAACCATTTCTCCACCGGATCGTGACATGTGATGAAAAGTGGATTATATACGACAACCAGCAATGACCAGCTCAGTGGCTGGACCGAGAAGAAGCTCCAAAGCACTTTCCAAAGCCAAACTTGCATCAAAAAAAGGTCATGGTCCCTGTTTGGTGGTCTGCTGCCAGTCTAACCCACTACAGCTTTCTGAATCCCAGTGAAACCATTCCACCTGAGAAGTATGCTCAGCAAATCGACGAGATGCACTGAAAACTGCAACACCTGCAGCTGGCATGGTGGGGGGAGTTAGCTACGTTCCCCGCAAGGGGTTGTTGGGTCCCTCAGGCAGGGGTCATTGTAAAGGATGAAAAAATAGTAGGAAACAGAAATAAAAATAATATGTAGAGTCAAAGATATAGTTTATAAAGTAAAGATTTATGAAGATAGACAAAGGAGGGTGTCCAGATGGTTACAATTTCTTCCCATGGAAATGTAACCAAGACTGAACTTTTACACAGGTACTTATAGGGCAGATACAGATTCTTGGTTGCCCAGGGTAATGGGATTTACATAATAATAGGTAGTTTGGTTTAGGGTCAAAGTCTTTTAAAAGGCTACTACAGATCTTTTAATTAATTTTATCTAGGTGAACAATGAGTTATAAAATCTTTTTAGGGCAAACTTCTAAGTTTTATGATAAGGCTATTATTTTAGCAAAAATAGAGACATCTTGGCTATGGTCATTGTATATTAGAACAGAGATTTCAGAAGTCAACATGAGCTGTGCCTTATGTTAATTACTTTAACTGCATGGTTCAGTCTGGGCCCGGCTTGGGCAGTAGCATATCTGTTTGATCAGCTCTTAGCATACCTATTTGATCAGTTTTCACTTCCAGCAGCCTGTCTTTGTTGATCAGCTCTGGCAACCTATGGCTCTAGGTAAGACCTGTTTTGTCTTTTAAAACAGGTGAGAGCCATAATTTAGATTGTAGTGTCGCCTTGGAAAGTAACTGCTACTGACCATTGAGACGCCCTCCTGAGGTGAGGCAGCTTTTGATATGTGAACTAACACGTTTATATTTTCCTTTAAGGCAAAGCCTTGCTTGACTTCTGAAATCATATCTGTCTCTAAAAATACAGGGGGCATTTCTATAAATCAGTATTTCTTAGGCTCAACAGCATTGGTCAACAGAAAGGGCCCAATTCTCCACGACAACACCCGACCGCACGTCACGCAACCAACTGGGCTACGAAAGTTTTGCCTCATCTGCCACATTCACCTGACCTCTCACCAAGCAACTAACACTTCTTCAAGCATCTCGACAACTTTTTGCAGAGAAAATGCTTCCACAACCAGCAGGATGCATAAAATGCTTTCCAGAGTTTGTCGAATCCCAAAGCATGGATTTTTACACTACAGGAATAAACAAACTATTTCTCATTGGCAAAAATGTGTTGATTGTAATGGTTCCTATTTTGATTAATAAAGATGTGTTTAAGCCTAGTTATAATTATTTAAAATTCATGAGCCCAAAACCACATATACTTTTGCACCAACCTAATAACCAGAGAGGACTTAGGATAATATATTATTTGTCTCCTAGATGCATAGTAGTTATTGCTAACAATGGACAATGCAAAAGGGAAAGTATTCCATCAATTTTACTAATGCTGGGGCAGCAGTACAATATACCAGTGACACTGACATATCAACTGTGAATAAATGAAGGAAACAAATGACTGATACAAATTTTAAGGACAGCTGTAAAGGTAGGGAAAAACTAACTTTGAGCTTTGGGTACCCTATAGGGTGCACTAGGCAGGTACTATACCGGTTTTACAAATAGAAAACTAGGAATTTAAATTAATTGTTTATATGCACAAGTAAGTTAGGGTGGGTATCCTCTTTCCAATACACTCTTTTTACATTGCCCTACAAGGAATGAGTGACACTACACATGTGTGGTTAATGTGATTAGCACATTGCTTCCTGTGCAGGACATGTGCCTACCTCTACCCAAAAGCCCATGATCCATGGGCATGCCTGTGATCTACACCTTGATCCCTGTCCATTTGACTGGATCAGGGTGGTACCTGATAGTAAAAAAAATCCAATGGATCAATGATTGCCATACATATAAAAGCATTAATTTCTCCAGTTAAAATAAAGACTCTCAGATTGAATTGAATTTTTTAAAATAAAGCAATGGGCTACACAAAAAATACAGGCCTTAAAAAAAAAAAAGTGACACCATCAGAACTAGAGTGAGAATCAACTGATAACTACTTTGGAGAGTGATTGAGATATGTTGGTAGCTGAAGATGTACATACCTGCCACCCACAATTCCACTACAAGGTATATTTCCAGAACTCTAGCACACAGCTCAAGGAGGCAGGCACAAGATAATCCATGCAGTATTGTCTTTTTCAACAAAACCATCACCCCTAAAATTTCTATAAGTGAAAGAGTGGGGAAAATGTGGTACAAACAACAGAACGTAATTAGAATTAAACCAACCTAGCAATTAATATCAATAAAAGAGAGAAAAATGTATTAATATAGATAAATCCCTCAAAACAGTGTTGAACAAAAAAGTTTCAGAGCCACGTGTAATGTTTATTCAAAAAATAAAAGGAACAAGGATGAAAAAGTACAAACTGGGCACATATGAACCAAATAAGCAAAATTAATATTAAACACTTGAGTACCAGAAACTATACTAAATAAAAAGTGGAAAGAAACTCAATCACAAAGGAATAACTCCTTAGTAAGATGTATAGTTCCTGAGCCCAGCTAATGTGCACCTTACAAATTAGCCCCCAAATTTATAGAGGGGAAAAATAATCTGACAGAAGTACAAGAAAAATCCATTACCATAATAGGAGATTTTAACATCTTTCCCCAAAACTCAAAAGTGAAATAAACAAAAGACCACACAGAAGATATGATCCAAACAAATAGCAAGTTTGATCTCATGGACATTATGGAAATCTGAACCCACCACATACACAAGATTAAACTTTTCAAGAACATATGAAACACGTAGAAAAACTGACAAAGTACTCAGCTATAAAATTAGTTTCAACCACTGAAGAATCAATACATATGGTCTATGTTCTCCAAGTAAAACAAAGTCAGAAATCATAATGAAATGATTGTAAAAAAAAGAAAAAAATATGTTTAAAAACCTAAACACACATTTCTAAACAGCTCAATGGTCAAGAGAGAAGTCAAGAAGAAAAGAAAAATTTCAGAGTAGCCAGTAGCCCAAGATCTGCTTACACCATTTTTCTTGGATTCCTAGAAGCCCTCTTTAAATTCTTATTATAATTCTCTTTTTTTGAGCTAGCTAGAGTGGGTTTCTGTTCTTTGCAATCAAACAGGTCCTCCTTAGAACAAAATCCTAGGAGTATTTCTAAATCATTAGTGGATTTGGATGGTCATATACACTAAATTAAGCAAAGCTGCCAAAAATATAGATACCTGGAGTAAAATGAATCTTGATAAACAACCTTGATAACGTAAGAACCTTTCCATGAAACATCTAGATACAAATATGGTAAGTACAAGAAAACACCAGCATAGGCTAGGAAAGAAACAATACAGAGTCAAGGATAACAGACTCCTTGAAGTATCAGCTGGCCAAAAATGAGAAAGCTAAGCAAGGATGGGGGATGGGGGAAATCAACATATTAGAACACACAGAAGGCAAAAAAATTATTTTTGCTATGATCAACATGACTAAGACATGATCCAGCAGTGGTCAAATTTGGGTTAGTTTTTCAAATGCTTACGGGGAAATTATAGAAACATTCAAAGCAGGAGGATAAAATGGTCACCATTTCTTATTCAAGTCACTGTTAACACATGTGATCTCATTTATTCATTCCCCTTATATGGATAAGGATACCAAGACTTAGGAAGATTAAATAGGTTGCCCGTAAGTCACAAAGCTGGTAAGTAGCAGAGAAAGGACTTTATCCTAGTTTTATCAATATATAGGATAGTTCTGCCCTGTTTTGCATGAGTGGAGGTCCTATCTGTTTAAGTAAAGAGAATTGGCGGGCTATGTACTCCCACAGCAACTCCATGGACCAAGAAGTTAGTAAGCCAACAGAAGAGGTCTGACATGGAATTTACAGGAATCAAGAAATATACATGATAGGGGGAGACAGCATGGACTTTGGGGTCAGAAAGCCCTGGGTTCACATTCCAGCTTGGTCAGTTACAAGCTGTAGGATGTGACAATTAGTTTCCCTTTCCTCACTTACAAAACAGAATCTTCTTCATGGATACTACTGGCTCAGATTCAACATGTTATGCCACTAGAGAAAATGCCCTATAAATAGTTGTATTACATATATTTACATTCTTTCACTACATGACACTGTATTTTTAAGAGGAATCAAAAGAAAAGCTTCTTTCAAGATTGAATATTAGGAGTTAAGCATATACCTGCACATACTTTTTGAAAATAATGGATAGTATAATTAGGGTAAACGAGCAGGGTTGTATCTCTGCACTGGTTAATGCTAAATAAAGTGTCCATTTCAAAGAAGTGTAAGCAACTTTATATTGTGCACTTCGGGTATTAATGTCCCTTCTGACTTCATTTTACTATTTCTACCATTTGCTCTTTAGCCCTCCCTGGCAGGCAGAATAATACCCTCCAAAAGATGTCCACACCCTAATCCCCAGAACCTATGAATATGTTACCCTACCTGGCAAAGGAACTTTGCAGATGTGGTTAAGATTAGACTTTGAGGCTAGCCCGGTGGTTCACGCCTGTAATTCCAGCACTCTGGGAGGCCAAGGTGGGAGGATTGCTTGAGGTCTGGAGTTAGAGACCAGCCTGAGCTGAAGCCAGACGCCGTCTCTACTAAAAATAGAAAAAATTAGCTGGGCGTGGTGGCCTGTGCTTGTAGTTCCAGCTCCTCTAGTCCCAGCTCCTCCGGAGACTGAGGCAGGAGGATCGCTTGAGCCCAGGAGTTTGAGGTTGCTGTGAGCTAGGCTGATGCCGCCGCACTCTAGCCCAGGCAACAGAGTGAAACTCTGTCTCAAAAAAAAAAAAAAAAAAGATTAGACTTTGAGATAGGGAGATTATCCTGGATTATCCAGGTAAACCCAATCTAATCACATGAATCCTTAAAAATAGAGAAACGTTCCTATATCAGAAAGACAAAGGATGAGCCAAGAACAATTGGAAAGGTGGGACACGAGAAAGACATGACCTACTGTTTGCTGGCTATAAAGATGGGGAAAGGAGGCCATGGGCCAAAATGTGGGTATGTGGATGGACTCTAGAAGCTGGGGAAAGCCCTCAGATGACAGCCAGCAAGGAAACAGTGATCTCAGCCCTGGAGCTGCATAGAAATATAGTCTGCCAACAATCTGAATGAGTAAGGACTCTCCAGAAGGGAACTCAACACTGCTGAACCCTTGGTTTTAGCCCAGTGAGACACATCACACTTCTGAACTATACAACAATAAGATAAATTCATGTTGTTTGAGCTGCTATGTTTCTGGTTGTTTGTTATGGTAGCAACAGAAAATTAACATACCCTCATTCTCTTATTTACCTTAAAAAAACTGAAAATGGCACATAGGATTTAAACTGCCTTCAAATCCTTTTTGAAACAAGGAGGAATGAACTGGTCAATGCACCTAGCCTACCCAGCAGAACCTACCTAGTACACATTCATCATTTACTGAGGCACTAACTCTAACTCTGTGCAGGCACCATCCTGCCTTCAGGGAGTTGGCCACAGCACACAGCCATCAATATTCATTTTCTCCCTTTCTCGAACTTCAGATTTGGCCAGAAACATAGTAACTGTCAGCTCCACGTGAAAATGAGAACACTTTGAAGAGAGAACTGGACGAAATCTAAAGTTACATCATAGCTATGAAAAGCAAAACCTCAGAAACGGTGAGGGAAGGAAGGGCAAAGGGGGAGCCACACCACCCTACAATCAAGAGCCCTTGGAGTCAGACAACCCGAGGTCTTTGTTTCCCCACTTACTAAAATAATTTGCCCCAAATGACACAGCTTGGTTTCTTCATCTGTAAAATGGTAATCTGTATCTGCTGAAGGAGTAAGATAACAAGCCTTTGATATTGTGTAGGAATTATAAAAACTACAGAGGATTCCTTATGAGAATCTACTATACAGACATAGTGCCAAAAGCTAATGTGATGGAGAATTCCACACAAATTCAGCCTGGATGTACCTTAGGAGTTACTTAAATAAAATCCCAAAAAGCAGAAATTAATTAATTAATTTATTTATTTTTGAGACAGGGTCTCACTCTGTCATCCAGGCTGGAGTGCAGTGGCACAATTATAGCTCACAAAAAGTAGAAAATTTGATATTACAAAAAGAATCAATTTTAGAAAAATAAGCAAAAAAGGCCCATGACTGACTAGTAGAAGAATATTATATTATCACTGTTACAAACAATATTTTTTAAAAATATCGATGTCCAGGACTCCCTGTAGAACTACTAAAGCGGCATCTCCAAGGATGAGACCCAAATAGTTTGAGTTGAGAAACACTGAAGGAATTAAAAGGGGGTGACTACCTATGTGAGATAGCAGAGGGAATCTAACATTTTTTCTGCCAGACATTCCTTACCTTCAGGTGAAGAGTAATAGCTAAAATGTATTTTAAAACCTGCAAATAAACGAGGCTAATGAAATCAAATAGGGAAGTTTCATTGTAGAAAACAAAAAGTTAGGAAGGGGACAAGGGAGGGCCGCATATGGCAGCATCTTTTGTAGCAAAGTACACAGCCTCAGGGACTAAGGCTGAGCAGAGAATAACAAATAGAGCAAGCACAGCTGGCCCAGAAGGAAAGGGAAAAACAGCTGAGCTGGCAAAATTAGGGTCTGCCCAGCAAAATGATTGGCTAGTGCTAGAGGAGGAGAGCTGGAGAGATAAAACAAAGGAGGGGGACAGAGGGGGAGATGCAGGAGAAAAGTAATTTCATGCTGGAGCACGAATGGAGTGGGACAAAAAGGACAAGAGCACCAAGAAGGAAGAGGGGCATTCTTTGAGAAGATGAGGAGTGAGGTTCACCAGGGGAGGTTATGAAAGGGAAAAAGGAATGAGAACATCAAGGCCAACAGCCTCTGTGGTTCAATATAAAGTTTCCCCCTACAAATATTAGGGGGAGGAAGTAGCAAATAAATTGGGTTAGGCATAGGAAACAGAAAAGAGCTAGTCCAAAATCTTGAAAGACTACCAATAACAATATGTAAAACAAAAATTTAAGAATAATCAATCATCTAAATTCTAGATGATATTAAATTCTAGATGACATTAAAAGGTCTCAGATATGTTTCAACTCTTCTTTGATAAATAAAACAGCTAAACACATCTAAAAACAGGCAAAACTAAATAATACAGGAATGTATAAGTGATACAACTATGAAGAAAAGCATGGGAAGATTAACATATAGTTAAGGCTAGTGGAAACCTGGTTAACAAGGAGTTGTAGTCCTTTAGTATGAGTGTTTATTATTTTTTAAAACTATTAAACTGTGCATATATATTCTTTTGTATGCATAACATATTTCATAATAAAAAAGCTTTAATGGAATTCTTCTACCTCTGAACTTCCCAGTTTGTTTTTCCAGGATACTCTAACAAATCTGCTCATGAAATAAAATGATTAGTGTTTCTGGGCACAGGTTTTGCAGCAGTGAGTTCCACTTCAAATCTAGCAAATCAAAATCGCTGGGTTTGGGCCACTGAATCTTTTTTTTTTTTTGAACAAACACCCTGGTGATTCACAAGAATCTAAAGAAATTCATCTGAGTCTCCCGTAGGAAGAGGTCTTCTGTTAAAACTCTAAAGATCTAGAGAACCTAATCCAATTCCTTCCCCAAACCCGCTAGGATTTTGCTCCTCCCCTCTCTCTTGTATTTTCAACCTCAAGTCTCTGCTGTCTTAAAATATACATCTATTCCTACACACGTGCATGCGAGTGCACACATACCAACTGACCAAGTCTAAACTTCTCATTCTTTCCTTCCCTTTCACATTCAGTAGTCAATAAAATAGCCCACAATATGGCTCTACTTTTAACTTCTCAGTATCTTTTTTTAAAAAGCTCCAATACTATTTGTGATATTGCTTAAATTTTAAAAAGAGAGATAGAAAAAAAAAAAAGTGTGAGGACCCTACAATATATTAATAGAAAGACCCATTTCACCAATACCAACTCTTGCAATACAAGCACACAATTTTACTCTCCTCCCCAGAAGTTACTGTTAAGTGCATAGTTTTCAGAATTTTTTTTCTATATATTTACATGATATATAGAAAAATCCATATTTTTTAAAAACATAAATGAAACTATATCTTACAGTTCTCCCCTTCATTCACCTCTCAATCCAACACTGTGGCAAAGTACTAATGCCTTCCTATCATTTTAACCAACAGTCCCTGACTTCTGCTGCATTTTGACACTGGTGACCACTCCTTCTATGGTATCTGTCTCCTCTGCAGACTCCCTGACACTGTACTGTCAGTCTCTCTTCCCCTTTGATTCTTCCTTCTTAGTCTCTTTTGCTGATAACTTTCTCAATCTGCCCCACGAACACCGATTCCTCACCATCACATCCAAGCTTTCTTCTTTGTCAATATTCATTCAATGAACGATCATCAGCTACTTCATTCCAAGAGGACCACACTGTCAGATTCCCATTTGCCAATGGTTTTGCATGTGAAGGAACACTCCAAAACCATTTTCATCAAATAAACAAGTGCTCGCATTTTTGGCATGATACATAATTTTACTTTGCAACTAATTCAAACAGTACTATAATCAACAAGCCCCTATCCCAAAGCAAGAGGATGGGGATATAAATGGGGAAGAAAGTTTGGGAAGGATTAATTTCTTAAAATGGTAACTTATCAATAAATATTTTCATGTTATGAGAATTTTTCTTCCCTCATAATTTCAAAAGCTCAGATAATGAACTCTCAGGTAATAAATAAGAACTCCATTATATGTTATTAGCTCCCAAATCTCTAACCCAGGTCACTATCCTGCGCTGCAAACATTAACTTCCAACCACATACCAGACATTCCCCCTTGCCCACCCCAACAAATCCCTACTCATCATTTGAATTTCAGATCAAACACCACCTAGCACCTCCCCCAAGGGGCCATCCACTAATCTATTAAAAATCTCTGAAATGAATGGCCTACCTTTAGACCTAAGAGGAAATCAAAGGTCTTCTTAACAAAAAAAATTATTTAAAATGCAAGTGGGAGTAGGAAGGCAGGGGAGGGAAACAGAGAATGAGGGAAGAAAGGAAGAGACCAGTACAAACCAACAAGGAGGAAAAACAGGAGTTGGCCAGGTGACAAAAGGTAACTTTTCCTTTTTTTTTTTTTTTTTGAGGGAGAGTAGGACCAAGAAGGGGCATTTAGATAGAAGAATACAACCAGGTTTGTGCCTTTGCATGCCTGGTTGAGGGGCAAGGAGGGCTGATGATGAGGTTAAAATGGTAGGCAGATGCAAGAATTTTAGGAGCTACAATTACTATAGGTTTATCATGATTTTTCTCTCTATGCATGATAATTACCTGTTTACGATATTGGCCATCCTTGTTTAAAACCACTTTCCACAAAGTATCTAAGTTTAAATGACACATTTTCCTAAATGTTTTTTTCAGAAACAAGACACTACCAAGGAAAAAATTTAAAGCTACATTTTAACTGCGTTTAGCCTTACAGTAAGAAAATAGTTGAATAGTATCATCATCATGTCTCAAAAATCTCTTCTATGAAAGAGGGAACTCTGAAAAGGAAAAATGTGCATGGTTCCTTTCCCTTAGGAAATCAAAGTACTTTGACATTTATCTTCATTTTATCTCACATACTACTGAGAGAGGGAAAGCTAAGAATGTTTTACGTAAAAGAAAATTTAAGTGATTTCCTTTATTCGAAGATGTATGTTTTTCACATCATGATTTTCTAGAAAAATCATTATGAATCTCACACTATTGATTTAATATCATCTTTTTTGGGGGGGAGGGCCACATTGAGTGTACCTTACAACTATGGGTATACTTTGAATTAAGGAACTGTGGTAAAGGATTTTGCCCAAAGTCAAAAAAGTGGCAGAACTGGGCTAAAAAAAATTTGTTAATATATATAAACAGGAATACAGTGGACTGATTCCTCGTTCATTTAATTTAATATATAGGGTCTACCTTTTACTAGGCTCTTCTTCAAACAAAGAGCCATGCAAAACACTTTTTCCGCCTTCAAGATGTAATCAAATACAGATGCCTACACAAGTATCTATAAAACAAAACAGTCTGGGATTAATATCAGAAGAATGATACAAAGTGAGAAACATAAATCCAGAAAAGGAGTACTCACTTCCAGTCAGAATATCAGGAAAATCTTGACACATAACAAGAGTTTAATATACGTTGACTCTGAAGGCGTTAGGGAAGACCCAGATAAGACTTGGAAGGACTTACAGAATTTCCACAGGCAGAGATTGTGGTGGAAGGCACTCTAAGCAGAGAGAGTAGCAGAGCCCAGGAAAAACCACAGAAATCAGCCACTAGGCCTCAATGGCAGAAGCAAGGTGGGGAATATGGGAAAGAAGGCTAGAAATGTAGATAAGGACTAAAATATAGAGTTCATTGAAGGTCAAATTAAAAAATGCGAGCAAGCAGAGGAGCAACCTCCTGACATTCATGTTTCAGGAAGATTAAACTGACAGTAAATCACACTGGCTGAACTGGAGTGGTGAGAAAGTACTGCTGTAAACAGTCTAGTGTCAAGTATTCAGTGCCTGCTGAACTGTCTTAACAGCAGCAAGAGCAAGAAAGGAGTGTCTTCCCTTGGAACTACATGGGGACTGTTTTTGGATGAGGGCAAATTCCAAGAGAACCGAGCACCATCTTGTTAATATCTGTAGCCCTGCTACTCCCTGCACAATACATTTCTCTCCAATCTCATTTTTACAGCCTAATTCCAATTTTGCCAGGTCTGAGAACCCTTCTTCCTTCTTTCAAATATACCTCAGCATTTTTTAAAGTTTATAAATTTGCTACCAAACATTTGCAAAACACGGCTTTACCCAGGATTTTAAATAGAAAACCATCTAGTTTCCATACACAGATGCACAACAAAAAACCCTTCTGAAAACCCGTATTTATAGAAGAAAGTTTTTCTTTCAGGCAGCAATCAACATGCTTTAGTTACTTATAGAACCTGCTACATCATTAGTGCAACAACAAGCTGCTGCTTACATTTCCAAAGTTGTGCAAAGGGTCCAAAGTTATGCAAGAGTCACCACTGAAATCAGACTCTGGTATATTAATAGTTATAACACCTGAACAAGCCTTAGGTTTATTATTAGATTCAAAGTAATGCCAAAATTACAGGTTTTAAAAATATTTTACAATGACTTTGTTTACTTTTCTTAGAAATATATCAGGATGTCACTTAAGTTGGAATAATTGTATTTTTTTCCACTTCAAATGGGCATGAGAGTACCTGAAAATCAGCAGTTGTGACACAGGACTTGACATATTTAAAAAAAAATTAGCGTCCTCAACATACACAGATATGCATACACGCAGAGCACTGAACGGCCTTGCATTACTATCAAATAATCCCAGTTTACACATGGCAAAAGTCCACAGAACTCTTTCATGCTTTAATAACCCCGAAAGGAATTCTCCAGCCGTCAAGTAATGAGATGTGACTTATTCTGACTTGGGAGTTGAGAGTGTTTAAAAAAATAATATATATATATATATATACACATATGTATATATATATATATACACATATGTATATATATATGTCATTTTTTTAAGATTTCTTTCTCTTCTCAGCTGGCTGTCCCACACCAGGAAAGCGCCTTGCCCAGGCCTTGGCAGAAGCGTGCAAGACGGAGGTGGGACTGGTCAGGAAAACGAAGACCCTGGTCCCATCACCTTCTGCTCTCCTCGGCCTCCCCCTTTCTTTCTCGGGGGCCGCGAGGAGAACCAAGGTGAGGGGCCCTGCAGGTGGGGTGCAGTCATCTGAGCCGGGCTCTGACGGTCCTGGGCTGTCCCTCCTGTCGCACACTTTCCGGATGGGGCGTCGCAAACGGCTGCCGCGGCCCTCAGCTGCAGCCAGGGCTGGCCGGGTCGGGGGCCGCGGACCGGGCCTGGCCAGGCCGCGGCCGCTCGCAGTGCCCACGTCACCAGCTCCAGCACTGCGGAAATGGAGCGGCGCGGCCGGGAGGGAGGCGCCGGGCGGAGTCCGCGTCTGCGCCCCTGCCAGACGCCGTTTGCCCCTCAGCCCGGGCCCAGAGGCCTCCGACACCCGCCCAGCCGCGCCCGAGGCCCTCACCTGTGTCGCCGATGATGATGTACTTGAAGAGATAGGCGTACGCCATGGCCGCGGCCGCTCAGTGCCAGGGCACACGGCTCCTCCTCCTGCTGCTGCTCCTCCTCCGCGCCCCTCACCCCCGCGCTGCTCAGCCTCGAAACGCCAGGCCCCGCCTGCCGCCGCCGCTGCCGCTGTCAGCCGCCGGGAGTGAGGGGCTGAGAGGAAGCCGGACAAACTGACACCAGCGAAGTCGAGAGAGACAGCACCCGGCCCAGCCCAGTCGAACAATAACAGCCGCCGCTGCGCCTCCGCCCCGCCTCCGCGCCGACCCGGAAGTGCTGCGGCCGCCGGCGCCGCCGGAGGAAAGAGGAGGAGCTCCGCACGCCGGCCGCGCCCCGCCGGCCGGAGCCCCGCCCAGCCCCGCCGGAGCCCCGCCCCGCGCCGAGCCGGCCGCACCCCGTCGGCCCAGGCCGCCCCGAGCTGGGCGCGGCCGGGCGCGGTCGTTCCGGCACGTTTGAGCTGGCGAGCCCGGCGACCGGGAGACAGTGGGGGAGGGGAGGGGCGGGGTCGGTCCTGTCACCGCCCCGCGAGCGGGCGCCGCGGCCTTCCGCCCTGCAGAGTGGCGGCGGGGCGTGCGGTGGGAAGGCGGGGGCGGCGTTCGGTGCGGGGCCCAGTCCTGGGCTCGTGAGCAGGTGTTTGAAAATGCGGGACCCACGGGGGGGCTGGGGTGGGGGACGATGGTACTTCTGTATATGACGACGGGGCCTTGATGGTGAAAGTGGAAGTATTTGTAAACTGGAAACCGTAAGTCAGGGACTGTGAAGTAAATCACGGTATGCCCCCACGGTGGAATACTAGGGTGCCCTTAATTAAAGAAAAAAGATGCCTGACTTATGCTAAGAAAAAAAGGTCAATTTTGTGTAAAAATATATATTTAAATTAAATATTATTTATATGTTATATATAATGCAACAATGATACATATGCCATGTATAAAATACAAGTTGTTTACGTATATTTACATGTAAATGATATCTTATATAAATTTTGCTGTGTGTAAAAAGCAGGAACACACTTAAATACCCATATGTGCATAATCAATCTGAAAGGAAACACAACTGGTATTAAGGGAGGGGAGGGGAAGGAATGGGATTGGAGGAGAATCTACTTTCCCTGAATTTTTTTTGTGTGTGCAGTTTGAAATTTTTTGCAGAGTTCATCAATTACCTACTAAAAAATACTGTTAAAAGAAAAAGTGACCATTCAGCTAATATTTATTGAATACGTACTATGTTTCATGCTAGGCATAGCAACTACAGGCAGACCCTGTTTTAAAGGAGCACAGGTTTTGGAAGAGGAGTTAGAGGACAGTTAAAGTGTCAGGAAGGGTTATCTAAAGAAAATGATGTCTGAACCAGGAATATAAATAAGAGTTTGTCAAAAGAACGACGGTTTGGGGGAGGGAACCAAAGTTTACCGACAAGGAACAGGATGTGCAAAGTTCATGAATCTGCTCAGGGAATTTAAAGTATAATATCATAAGGGGAGAGCACGATGGCTTACGCCTGTAATCCCAGCCCGTGAGGAGGCTAAGACGGGGAGGTCCCGGAGGATCGCTTGAGTTTGGGGATGTCGCGGTTGCTATGAGCAGAGCTGTTGTCACACCACTGCGCTTCAGCCTGTGGAGAGAGCGAGACCGTGTCTCTAAAATGAATAAGTAGAGTTGCAGAAAACTAATTTACTAACCATATCCTCTAATGTCAATGAAAGAAGAATTGTTGCTGAGGGAGAAGTGGACTGGGATTTAGTGGCCCTGGTTCCTGTTGCCTCATATTCTCCTTTCTCTTTTGGGATCTCATTGTGTAATTACTGCTGACACCATCCTGCTGGCTAGATGTGATGGGTTGCTACATAGCTTCCATGGCCTTCCCTAGTGTGAACTCACAAGGTTTTTCTGAAATATTTGGAGGGGATATTATTAAAGGTTCAGGGAACCTGAAATTTGACCTGGAATTGCATAATCTGGTCACTCATCTTTAGCTTGAGGAGGATGGAGGCAAGGCCTCCAGGTTCCAGAGGCCATTTTGTCCCTCCCACCTGAGTGCCTCCACCCAAGTCTTCCCTGGGTGATAGAGGAGAAACTCAAGTCCTCTCAGGACTGTGTGGCCTTTACCAACACAGCCCCAACAGGACAACTTTATTAGGATGTTACACAAGAGCCTAGCACCCTGGGGAGTCAGGAGCATTCCCATGCTGTAAGAGGAGGTCAATAGCTAGAGAAGTGTCTTGTGCCAGATTACGCAGGGCCTCATATGCCATGTCAATATGCATTGCAGAACTTGACCCAGTAGACACAAGGGAAATTGTGAAGGGAAGGAAGGTCAGAATTGGGTATGTAACAAAAATCACAAAAATGGGTAGAAAGCTATAGAGGTAATGTGGTATAAAGAAGAGAATTTAGGAAACCTGGCTTCTGGTCTTGACTCTACCTTTAACTGATCAGATGAATGTGACAAATCATTTGGCCTCCCAGCACTTCAGTGCACTCGTCTATAAAGTAAAGAAGTGTTTCCTAAAAGGGCTATTCCAAATGTGAAGTGCTTAATTTTTTGTCTAGCCAACCTCCAGATCTAAAGCCACCTACAAAGAAGGTAGCAATCCTCTTGTGAAAATACCAGAGCCGCAGGCATTGAATGCATATTGTTCACACAGAACTGAAATGTGTTACTTTTTTCGTGTATGGGAACTGTAATGATCAGTTGCTACATGGCAATATAATGCAATGAAAAGGGCAAGGGCTGAATGCTCAAGTCCTTCTCCAAGCCTCAGTTTCCTTATCTAGAAAATATGGATAATAACTGCCTCACAAAGTCAATTTCAGATCAAATAAGATAATGGATATGAAAATATTTTGTAAATTATAGAAAAATATTTTATGATTTTTTTAAGTACATAATTTTTAAGATTATGTACTTAATACATAACACTGCTGCATAATTTTTAGAAATTACCTTGAGGAAGTAAAGGCCTAATCACTATATAAATTCATGTTTTAAGATAAACTCCAATCCTGGCTTTATTTTTATGTCTCTACATTTTTTTCTACATTTAATTCATAGTATTTTATCATATTTTCTGTAAACCTATAAGCTTTTAGAAATCCTCTTGGAAGAAATACAAGGTATAAATAAAAACCATATAAACCTCATTTAAAACATTTTATTTAGCCCATAAAATCCGAACACATTTTTCAAGAAAAATTCCCCAGACAAAATGACAGAAATAAAACCTTTTGTCACTTAGGTGTAGTATACTTCCTGGGATTTTCCATTGAATTTGATTTTTGGCTATTGTCACACTCTTGGGGATGTATACTGATAACCTCACCTCTCAGTCTTACATCATACATGGTCTGCAGGTCAAACTGTGAAATTTAAAAATTTCAAGACCATATTCTTAAAATATCTTCTTATTCAAGCCTCCAAGACATTTTTTTTTTCTTTTTGAGACAGAGTCTCGCTCTGTTGCCCGGGCTAGAGTGCCATGGCGTCAGCCTAGCTCACAGCAACCTCAACTCCTGGGCTTAAGCAATCCTACTGCCTCAGCCTCCCGAGTATTTGGGACTACAGGCATGTGCCACTGTGCTCAGGTAATTTGTTTCTATATATATTTTTAGCTGTCCAGATCATTTCTTTCTATTTTTAGTAGAGATGGGGTCTCGCTCTTGCTCAGGCTGGTCTCGAACTCCTGACCTTGAGTGATCCGCCCGCCTCGGCCTCCCAGAGTGTTAGAATTACAGGCGTGAGCCACCACGCCTGGCCAAAGACATTGTTAAGTACAGTACTATTTTAGAATTTGGCATATGCTGCTCCCAAACAAACTTTGATGTTTACATTTCCTTTGGTTTTGTTACTCTCAGACTTTGGGAAGAGGGGTGGGGTGGGATGGAATGGGAGAAGGGTGGTTTGGAATACTGTGATCTTGAGGTTCTTACCTTGGTTTCCATGGTTCCTTCACCAGTCCTCCTAAATGATATGCAAAATATATTTGCATATATCCAGTTTTATGGGAGAGATCCTTGCAGACGTCCATGACCCAGAAATAATTAAGAACAACTGTGAAATGCCTTTGTTCAGCCATTTCTAAATACCATAACAGAACTAGTTTTCCAGCAAATACTTAATAAGCTCAATACCAGTTTTGCAGGAAGAAAGAATTAGATTCAAATTCTGACTTTACCACCTATCAATTGAGTTATCTTGGATAAATTACTAAATGCTCTAAGCCTTAGTGTTCCCCATGAGATGACATATATAAAGTGTCTAGCATAGTGTCTAGCACAATGTCAAGCACACAGGAGACACTAAATAAACATTGAGGTCATTTCTCCCTTCCCTTCATTCCCTCCCTGTCCTCCACCCCTAAACTGCCAATAAGAACTATAGGACTTAAATGAGCCCAAGCAGGACCCTGCCTTAAAGGTGATTAGAGTCTTGTGCTAAGTCATGCGTAGTCTGATGAAAGCTGCAAGAGAGGTGCTATATTTTAGAGACCAGAGTTTTGTTTTGGGAAATGAGGGTATGTTTTACAGAGAGACAACCATTTAAGCTGGGCCTTCAAGGGCATTATTTTTTATAGTTCTTGCTTTAACTTAGTTATTCCAGGTGCTTCAACACCCCTCTTCATTGTATTTTGTTTTCCTCATCTACCTGATCTGCCATTTCTATTCTAGTTAGGTAACGTTAGTATTCCTTGTTTTACTTCTCTATTCATGACTTTGCATTTCTGGCCTCTTGTTAAAGCCAGAAATGACTGTTTTGTCTCTTCCTTTCCATTCTGCTCATCCTTCAAAAGCTTACTTGAAGAGTCAGAAAGTAATGACAGCAAATTTGCATCCTTAACGTGTTTGTGTTGTTGGGAGAAGAAACTTTCTTTCATATGTAGGCTACTCTGTTTACCAATAGACTGATCGTCAGTAATAGAAAGGACCAACATAAGTGCATGGACCAGAGAAACGGTGAATATTGGAATAATATTAATAATATGGTCATTTTATAAAATGGTGCATTAAAAATATAACTACTAATATAGAAAATGTTTTGAATTAATAATTAATAAAAACTTTAAAATGAGTTAAAAACCAGAAAAGTACTCTTAAATTAACAATTTTTTTCTAAGTCCTTAAGATTTACTTAGTGCTTTCAGCAGAGAAAATGGTCTAGAGAAAGGCCCAATATTGGATTCCAGGGGGGCTGAATTACAGTCTCTTCCTCACCATTAGCTAGCTGACCTTGAGAAAATCTTCTTCAAACTTTCCATCATCTGTTCAATAGTGATAATGATTCTGGTTACTTACATAATAGAATTGCTAGAGATAGATTTGAGGACACTCTGAAAAATACATTATTACTAGGAAAGAACATAGATACCAAATTGCAGTTGGATGATTTTCTACAAATGAATCCAAGTATATTAAAAGACCAACTCCTACAGAACCATTTAATATCAGTAGCATTTTATTATCTACAATGTTGATTTTTGGTCAGTGGAAACCAGATCTTGCAATTGTTTGAAACCCTATTCTTCATTTATTTTTAATGTATTCCCTGTTTTATGTTAAGTGGTAGGTGTTCTTTGCTTTGGAAAATTTGGTACTGGAATGAGAATGATGATACATGAAGAACACACCTTATGTTATGCTAAAGAGAGAGCAACTTAATCACTGTCAAAACTGCCTCAATTTATTTTAATCTTTGTACCTAAAAGTGTTTAAATTTTGATAAAGAGAAATCCATTTTTTTCTCCATTTTCAAGGAAATGATAAGCTAGCTCTGTTCCATTGGGAGGTGTGGACAGAGAAAACCTTCTGTCACTGATGTCTTTTGTGTGAGATGAAATCTTCGGAAATAAGTGGAGCAGGGGATTATGAGATCACATTTCACCCCTCTTTTATCTCCTCTCTCTTCTACATAATTTTTATCTCTGCTTCTAACAATCTCATTGTCAGAATTTTCAACATATGGAATGAGAGGAAAATTGCCACCGTAGGATCAAATTTCACTGCTGATCTGAAGAAAATAGGAGTATATTTTCTCAAACTTTCTTATTTTTTAAAATAAAAGTTATTAAAAGATTAGTTTGTTCTCCAAAAAGTAAAATTATATCTAAGGGCTCACATTTAAAAATATGTAAGTTTAATTCAGGTTTGTGCCAAGAATCATTGCTATGCTTCCATTTCTCTTTTAAATTTCCCAATTTAAGGAATCTGGGGATCAATTCCCAAGGACCTCTACAAATGAATGGATTAGGAGAAAGTACAATACAACCTTGAAATGGCAATAAGCATTTGTTCTCTTTTGTGCACCAGGAGTCTCTCATGGAGTTTCACTTAATTTTTCAGCCAGGGATGCAGTCATTTGAAGGCGTGAGTGGGGCTGGAGGATTTGCGTCCAAGATGACTCACTTACGTGGCTGTTGGCAGGAAGCCTCAGTTCTTTACCACATGGACCTCTCTGTAGGACTTCACAAATATCCTCATGATGAGGTGACTGATTTCCTCTGCAGTGAGTGATCTGACATTGAGAGAACAAGGCAAAAACCTCAAATATCTTTTTATGACCTAACCTCAGAAGTAACATCCCATCACTTCTGCTGTACTCTGTTGGTCCCACAGACCAACCATGATAAAATATAGGAAGGGACTACACAAGGGCATTAATACCAGAGGCAAGGATCATTGGGAGTCCTCTTGGTAGCTGGCTGCCACAAACCTGAATAGATCAAGATCAGCCTAAGCAACAGTGAGACCCTGTCTCTACCAAAAATAGAAAAAATTAGCCAGGCATGGTGGCCCATTTATTTCCCTTTTTTCATAAACTTCTTTGAATCATTTTGTGAAAATTGAATATTGTCCTACCTGTGAAAACTCTTATATCCAAATGTTATAGCAGTTATTACACATTATGCATAATTATGCATTTTAGTTTCAGTTTAACAAAGTCTACATTAAATGGTGGTGGTGCAAGCAATGACTTTAGCTAAGCAAGTTTAAAGTACAAACCAATAGAGAAGGTTCACTATCATTTTATTCCCCCAAAGTGTCTTTTCTGGTGTTATAGTTTCGTAATCTTTGTTAGGAGAACTGCAGGCTTACGTCATTTTGGTATCTTATCTTGAAATTTTCGTTACCAGACTTAATGGAGAACATTTTTTACTCTTAGTAAATGGGTATTTTAGTTTTGTTGATATTGCCTTTGATACAAATTGTAATACAAAAGCATCCATTAGAAAGAGCAGAGTATTCAGCATTGATATACTATACTTTTTGTTAATTTTTCCCTTTAGAAAAATCAATTATAGAGAAAAACCTCTTTAGACCTAGATCCTTCTTCCTCTCTTTGAATTGACTGAATGTGTTTCTGGAAGGTTCTCCTTTCACTTCACCTCAAAAGACACTGAATCTAAACACCAAAGGTGAGATTGTCTTATCTGAACCCTGAGATAAGCTATTTTGCATTTAAAAAAAAAGAACAGACTGAAGTTATTGAATTACTAATTGAAATACAAAAACTGAATTATTTCCCTGTTCTTTCTTGGAAACAAGCAGAGATGAGAAAGTAAATATGTAACATGTTTTATTATAAGTGACCCAGGATATGGGTAATTGAAAGTGGACTCAGTTGACAGGCATCCTTCAGGTAGCGTTAATTCACTCAAGAAAATTTTTAAATCACTTAAGTAAACAACTGCTTAATGATTCATTTAATGTAACTCTATGACAAAGAATATTTGAGACCTGTCGTTCATATGCCAGGCACTGTGCCCAGTGCTGGGATACACAGAGAGGTAGATTTATCAGAAAGCTAGTGAAGCTTAAGCTCGGGGCCTCTCATTTGCATGAATCTCTCCCAAGGCAAATATGTTCACATAGTCAGTTTTCTTTTTTTGGTAAAATTTGCAAAAGTAAGACATTTAAACTGTAATCAGTTGATTCTGTTGCCTCTTTTCACTCTAACTTCCGATCTATCACATTTCCCCTTGTGTCAGGAGGTGTTTAGAGCATCCGCAGATAATTTTTTTGGTTACCGGAGAGGTGAGTTGAGGATACATTTAGCTTTGTAGGATATATTAATTTGGTCACTTGTGCGTGTAGTTTAATTATTGCTAAGAGTTGTCCAGTATAGAAACGGCTTCCAGTAATACCACAGTCTCTACTGTGCCCATTCACATGGCCTCACATGATGCAGAGGCCGCACCTCAGTACTACCATGTCCTGCTGGATTTGTTCTTTTATTGCTGAATAACAATTCACCACAAACTTAGTGGCTAAAAGCAATACTCACTTATTATCTCACAATTCCTCAGGGCAGAAGTCTGGGCATGGTGTGACTGGATTCCCCACACAGGGTCTCACAAAGCTAAAATCAAGGTATTGGCTCAGCTCCAAATTCTCATCTGGAGCTTGGAGTCCTTTTCCCAGCTCACATGGTGTGGCTGGATTCGCCTCCTTGCAGTTGTATTTCTTTCCTGGCTATTGGCTGAGAGCTGCTCCCAGCAATTAGAGGCCACTGGCATGCCTGGCCACATGGCCTACTCCATCTTCAGAGCCGGCCATAGAGGATCTCCCTCATTTTTAATCCTCCATGCTTTGAATTTCTTTGTCAGGAAAGGCACTGTCCCCTTTAAAGATTCAACTGATTAGGATAATCTTTCTACCTTAAAGTCATCTGATTTGGGATATCACTTGCATATACAAAATCCCTTCACAGCAGCACCTAAATTAGTGTCAACTGAACAACTGGGCAAAGGTATGTGTACCCATGAGCATGTACAAATAAAAATAAATAGGGGAAAAATAAGGTATGGGTACACCAGGGGGCAAAGATCTTAGGGGTCATCTTAGATTTCAGCCTACCACACCTGCTGTGCCTAGCACTGGACATGTGTGGATGAGTGAAAGTTCTACCTGCTATAAAGGATTTCAACTCAGAATATACATTTTCAAAGACTTGGAAGAAAAATTTGAACATTAAGTGAAATGAAGATGTATTCCAAAAGTTCACACAGCTAGAATATACTGTTTTAACCACAATGTTTCTATTAAAACTAATAAGCAATTATAGACTCCTGATTTATTTATCAAAAACCTAGAGACTTTTATTTATTAGAAACAAAAAGTTCATAAAAAATTGATAAAATGTGCAATAAAAGCAAAAAGATGAGTGAAAAAAGTAATAAAAACTATGCTATCGTAGAGAATTAAATTGTAACAAAAGTTTTTGCAGAACACACCAAAAGCAATTATTTATTTAAAGGAAGAAAAGAACCTTGAAAATTAGTAATGTTCATACATAGGCTCAGTGCCTTTCTTGGGATCTGCCCAGACCCCCACACTTTAGAGTCCCTCGCCCATGATAAATACTGAAGCCCAAGGATATTTAGTTTCTCCTTGACCTCATGGCCATAGGAGGCTGGCTCAGAACAGAAGAGAATAACTTGGGGGAAAAATATGTTTCTAGGTGTCTAGGCCAATCAGGGTCCCTAGACACTTGTTCTTTTCTTTCTCTCTTCTGCTTGGCTGATATAATTTTGAAAGGTGAACTTCTAGAAGAGTGAGATTTTTTTGTGAAGCAAGAGAAGGGGTATCTGCCCATCCTGGCTCCCTGAGGAACTTAACCAGGTCACTCCCCTTCTGGCATTTGGGTGGGTCCAGGCAGCACCCAAGAGTCCAGGGCCTTGCTGGGCCCCAGCTCACTGACAGAGTGTGTATGGAAGGACTGGGAAGGAGAAAAATCAAGCACGATTCTTATGTATTTTGCCTGATGAACAATTGATTGAGGTGTGGGAAAGAGGAGAGGGAATCACAGATTCTGTTTTGGACATGTTAAGTTGAGATGCCAGTGGATTTCTAAGTGGAGATGTCAGATGAGCAATTGGACATTTAAATCTGGAGCTTGGGGGAGTGGTCTGATCTAGAAATAGAAATACCATATAACTGGTATTATTTTGGGGGGCAAATGTTTTTTTCAAGTGTCAGCTAGACATTTGTAGTTGCTCTTTTATAGATTATATGTTTTTATACTCTCCTATTTACTTACTGAGTGTCTGACAGTTATTCTTAAAATTCCCTAAAAGTTTAATACAATTGAAAATGTGGGCCAGGTACAGTGGCTCATGCCTGTTATCTCAGCATTTTGGAAGGCTAAGGCAGGGGGATCACTTGAGGCCAGGAGTTTGAGACCAGCCTAGGCAACCTAGCAAGACCCCATCTCTTAAAAAAACAAAGAAAATGTTTAACAAACCATCTCAAAGCATCTAATCTTCACCAAAAACCTGACATAGGTTTTTTTTTTTTTAATCTTTATTTTATAGGGAAAGAGACTGGGGCTTAGAGAGGTTAAATAATTTCTCATGTCATTACAGCTAGTAAGTGGCAGTGATGAACACTGGATCTGTGGATCTAATGAGAGTTCTGACCTCCACAGACAAATTTAGAAGTCATCAGCATATAACAAATAAGGAAAACACATTTGTCCTCCATGAGGAAATGATGTGTGCTTTATGTTCATAAAGAAAGGATATATTGAGTCTCCCAAGAGAACTCACAGGATGGTATATATAGTAAATCAGGCTTAGAAACCTGATTTCTCTGTATATCAAGAGTGAATCCATCTTTCAGGAATGGACTCACATTAACCTACTTTATGAATCTGATTTTTAAAAGCAGGAGGTCAAATTGCAATGAGAAATTATTGTCCCAGAGACAGGGATATGTAAAATCCATGCAACTAGCTTTTCTCATCCTCGTCAAAGGATAAAGTCTATGGAATGTTTAGCAACCTTAAGCTAAGAGAACATGAATCATCCATCTTCCTTTTGGGATGATCTTTCCAGGAAACAAACTCTGCGACTCCCAATGCCTTTAATCAGCTCAGTGGCTCTCTCATTTCATCAGTCCAGCCACACCCTGTCATCTCACTCTGCCCCACGTGATTTTTCAGTTTGGCCTCTGAAGGCATTTTTAACTCTGGGCTAATGGCTTGACCCAAGAACCAAACACACTCTAATGAGTGAAAATCTCCTGAATTTTTCCTCTGAGATCTTCCTCTTTCGAGACTCTAAGGCTGACCGACCCCCCTCTGATAGACAGGCACTTCAGGTACCTTAGCAAACTCAGTCAAATTACCATCCAGTTTGGCCCTGGCATCCAATCTGGACCTTTAGGTCACTCCCATAACTTTGTTTTGCCGAATTGTAGGGCCCTCAGCTTCTTTAATTACTGACCATGTGACATAGCCGTGCCATTCACTCCATCTGTGCTTGAATTTCATCTGTGAAACGGGGAAGATAATATCAAAGTGCTAGGATTCCTGCGCAGTGCCTAGGATGAGGGAAGCACTGAGGACAGGTTACCTATTGTTGTCACAACATGTCTGGCATCATTGTATGTTAACTTTTAACATTAACTCTTAGGGTACAAACTTATTTCCAAGTTCTTAAGTGGACCTCTCTGAAAAATCCAATGACTGTAATGTCAGTCACCAGTGGTTGTGAAGCCAGAGGAGCAGGGGCAGCCCTGTGGCATGAGCTTCAACATAGGACTGAGAGGCAGTAATTGAAGAAGTTTTTTAAAAGCAAGGGCAGGAAACATTAGGCATGTTTTGTTTTATTACATTTTTTTTTCTTTTAGCCACAGACTCTTCAGCAGTGTGGTGAAGCCTATAGATGCCTTCTCAGAATAATAGCTTTAAAGGTTCAGAATAAAATACAGAGGATTACAGAGAACTTAAATTTATTGAAATTGCTATCAAAATATTCCCAAAACAAATTTGTGCTAGAGTAATATATGTGCTTATTTATTAACATGTTAAATGACGAGATATAGCAAGAAGTCTAATAACAACCATAATTTAGCAGTTTGGATGAGTGCAGATAATATCACAAGATATTTGTACCAATTATATTGTGTGATAAAAACACCTGACATGGCTAAGAAGTTCCAGGTCTCATCAGTGACAAAGCCATAGGCATGCCATTACTACCACAGTTTATTGCCAATAGTCATAATTGAAGAAAATGTTAAATTTCAATTTTTTCCCCTTCCATATCCATGTGGTCCATGGACCCCAGGTTAAGAACCCATGCATTAGAGGGTGGCAGTACAAGACACCAAAAGAAGAGAGAATTTTTGAAGGAGGAATTGGTTATTACACTTAGCAGAAAGATTTAGACACTGTAAAGATGAAAGTACTTATTTGGGATATTATTTAGGAGATAATTGGTGAATATTGCCAGTGCAATTCCTTCCTTCCTTTCTCTCTTTCTCTCTTTCTTCCAGTCTTGCTCTATCCTGCAGGCTGGTATGCAGTGCAGGGGCACTATCACAGCTTACTGCAACCTTGAACTCCTGGACTCAAGTGATCCTCCCACCTCAGCCTTCCAAGTAGCTGAGACTACAGGCGTGTGCCACCAAGCCAGGCTAATTTTTGTATTTTTTATAGAAATGGGGTCTTGCCATGTTGCCCAGGCTAGTCTCAAACTCCTGGCTTCAAGCAATCCTCCCACCTTGGCCTCCCAGAGTGCTGGGATTACAGGCGTGAGCCACTGCACCCGACCACCAGTGCAGTTTCATTAGAGAAGTTGGTGGTGTCAATCAGATGATAGCAGTTTAAGGATTAAGTGGGGAAGGGCAGTGCAAAGATGAGGAAATGGAGCAGTAGAGGAAGGAAGCCACCACCTTTAAGGAGCTGGGCTGTGAAGGGCTGAGAGGGAAGCACTGTAGATAAGAAGCGCATTAGCCTGAGGAGGGCTGGTGACCAGCGAAGAGGTCTGGAGATGTGCACGTGCTTTGGGGAAAGGGAGAGGCTGGAGCATCAAGACAGGGAAATCCCGTGTGGGAGAGAGACCTCTGAGGAAGCAGGAGGAGGCGGGACCAAGAGGGCAAGCGAAGGATCCACCTGGACAAGAAAAGGGGCATGTCTTCTACTGGGAGGAGGGAGCAACATGGAAGCAGATGCAGGGAAAACCTGAAGCAGAGAACAGAACTTTGGGAGAATTTAGAAATTCAAGTCTATGCCTCTGTTCTGCCTTTTGCAGCCACTGGCCCAAATGGGCAAGTCCTCTACTCTAGGTAGAGACAGTAGGGCCTAAAAGCCTAAGAAAGGTATTATGTCAGGTAAGACATTTGCCTCGGTAAGCAACTGAAAGCCCAATGTTGAAGATTTATTATTTCACTTTGTTGGCTTAAGGAATAAAGGTGACTTAGGGGTTTATTCTACTGAAAAAGTCCAGAGATGCAGGATCAGCGGTATCACAGCTGCCTTTCTCAGAGTTGTTCAGATCTGCTTGCCTCCAGGTTTTGACTTCATCTTCAGGGTGGCAGTGACATGGCTAAGAAGTTCCAGGTCTCACCACCATACATGAAAACTTCCAGGGGCAAGAAGGTTCTTCTAGGTGTGCTCTCTTCACAGTGCATAAGCTTCTCGTGCAAAACTCCCCAGAAAGCCACCCCTTACATCACATTGACTCAAACTGCTTTCTCGTTCCCGGACCATCCCCTATGGCAGGGAAATTCTCTTCAGTGGATAAGTTCCCACACTGTCTTTGGCAGGAGGTACGGCATCCACGGGAGCTGGCAGTTCTCAGGCAGAGCCGTGACATGCAGGTGCGAGTTGGGCATTTTGGGTTGCTGGGATGAGGGCAAGTGGAGGGCAGGGATGCTGAACATCCTTAGATGCATCAGACAGCCCTGAGAGCAAAGCACTGGCCTTCCCCAGGTGCCAACTGCACCTGCTGTAGACGAGAGACACACACTTGAAGCCTACTGGCTTCCTGAGAGGATGTGGATCTTGAACAAAGGAAGGGGGAAGCCAGTGCAGGGAAGGCGACCAACGGCAGCAACTGTATACATCGCATAGACTTTGGAGGCAGAGAGCCTGGGATTTAAGTTGTCTGGTCTTGGGCAACTGAATGAAACTTTAAAAGCCTTATTTTCTTTAATAAGTAAAAAAGGAATAATAATACCTGCTCCTGAGATGACTGAGAGGATTAGTGAGAGAATGTATAGTCAGCTAGATGTGCCAGCCCACAGAAGGGGCCCAATGCCCATTGGTTCCCTTCCTTCTTGCTCTTCTGAGCATTAGTTTACAGTGCAGCCACTTGATCGTATCTGCAGGGTTCAGTACCTTGCTATCTCCAACATGTTCTTTGAGGTGCTAATATCTTATAATGAGGGCATGAGCCATCATTTAAGCCATTAGATTAGGAACATTACAGATGGTCCCAGCACAATGTGTTCATGTCACAGATGGCTCCTAATAGCAAGTCTTTATTAATAAGCAAGAACAGACATATCAGTTTTAGCTCTGGGCTTTTATTTCCTTCTGAAATATACTATTGCTGTATATGATAAAATATATATACACACGTTTGCCTTTCTATATGTTTTATGATTAGATAAAGATGCATACACAAATGACCTCCATTCCATTTTTCAGTGCATTCTTCTTCCCTGCAGACACAGGGCTTTGTGAACACTGCTGTCTCTGTCTGGAAGTTAATTCATACTTTTCTTTCACTTTCCATTGTAAAATCACTGATTTCCTCTGGAAAGGCCTCCCTGATTTTCCAAATGAGGTAGGTCCTTTTGTTTTGTTCTCATAGCCTATGGGAGTTTTTTGTTGTTTGTTTTAGAGACAAGGTCTCGCCCTGTTACCCAGGCTGGAGTGCAGTGGCACTATCATAGCTCACTGTAACCTTGAACTCCTGGGCACAAGGGATCCTCCTGCCTCAGCCTCCTGAGTAGCTGGGACTACAGGTATGTGCCACCCTGCTTGGCTAGTTTTAAAATTTTTTTTTGTAGAAATTGTCTTGCCATGTTGCCCGGGCTGCTCTTGAATTCCTGGCCTCAAATGATCCACCTGCGTTTGTCTCCCAAAGTGCTGGGATTACAGGCATGAGTCATGCACTTGGCCTGTTTTTGTTGTCTATTTTTGTATTACAAAACACTCCAAAGTACAGTAAAATACAGTACTTTAAATTCTAACAGAGTGTCATTTCTTATGATTCTTTTGGTTGATCAGGTAGTTCTTCTGCTTCACGTGGTGTTGTGGTGTTGGCTGGGGTGCTGAGATAGCTAGAAGGTCACAAGGCTGGCACATCAGCTGGTCACCTGCAGGGAGCTCAGCTAGGGGTGTTGTCCAGGGCCCCTGGTTACCTTTCATGTGGCCTCTTTATATGGCTGCTTGGGCTTCCTCACAGAATGGCAACTGGATTCAAAGAAACTGCATTCCAAGAGGCCTAATCCCATGTGCTTACATTGTGTTTGTAATGTCCCAATGGTAAAAGTTAATTATACGGTCAAACCCGGTGTCAACATGGAAAGGGTTACTCAAGGGCAAAATGCCAGGAAGCATGGTTCATTGAGGCCACCAAAGTCTACCACATTTAATGAACCTCACCTTCACAGCACTTATTGTTGTTTACAATTATACATTTATTTGTGTTATCATGTACTATCTTTCCCTCAATAGACTCTAAAAGCCATGAAAACAGAGACCTTTTATTTATTTATTTTTTTGCTAATCGTCATAGAACAGAACTTTAAATGTAGTTTAAAGGTTTTGACGATGCTCAAGTGGCTGAGAAACTAACAATAGGTGCCACCATGCAGGGCAGGAATTGGTCCCAAACTAGTCTGGCCGGTGTTAGCTGGTCACCCACCTCCACACTACAGAGAGAGCTCCGAGGCTGCTGTGCTCCCTCCCTCAACACGGGAGCGGGGTCTGGGGTGCTTCTCTCTCACCTCAAGTAAGTAAAAGGATTTCAGAAGCTTCTAGGAGAACTTAACATGTGGCTCTTGGATTTGGGTGTACCATCAGTCCAGGGAGGGGAACCAGAGAGTGGGTTCAATCACGTGGCCAGTGATTCAATCAGTCATGGCTTCACAGTGAAATTCCAATCAAAACTCTGGACACTGAGGCCTGGAGGGGCTTCCTGGTTGGTGAACACTGCTGTGCTGGAGGGTGATGCGCCCTGGCTCCATGGGGGGAGGCACTGAAGCTCTGTGCTCCTTCCCCGACCTCACCCTGTGTGTATTCTTTATAATAAAACTATTACTTCAAATATAGCACTTTTCTGAGTTCTGGGAGTCATCCTAGTGAATTATCAAGCCTGAGGGGGTTCTGGGAACCCTTGAATCTGTAACTTGTCAGCGAGAAGTGTGAGTGGCCTAGAGACCCCCTGAAACTTGCAGCTGGTGTTTGAAGAGAGGACTGTCTTGTGGACAACTTTGTCCTTAACCTGTGGGGCCTGTGCCAACTCTGGATGGCTAGTGTTAGAAATGAATGACAGCACTCCCAGTTGGTATTTCCCCAGTTGGGATTAAAATGAAATACTGTGTAACTAACCATCTGAATACTTAGTTGTTTAACATGATTTAAAAATTGATTTCTCACAGTTCTGTGGGTTGGCTGTGCAGTGTGCTAAGCAGGTACATTGAGAAGGTGGCTGGGTTGGGATGGCTGGGGCAGCCAGGACTGCCTGGGAACCTCCCCTCATAGCTAGTCTGCCCTTCTCACTGCACGGTGTTCTCAGGGTGCTCAGACTTCTCGCAGGGTGGTTGACTGTTCCGTGAGTGAGCATCCCGGCAGGCAGGAAGTGGAAGCTGCTGGTCTCTCTTAAGATCCACTCCCAAATATGGCCAGGGCATCACTTTCACTGTATTCCACTGAGCAAAACAGTCACAAAATGCACTCAGACTTAAAAGGAGGGGACATAGAACCCCACTTCTTCATGGATAAATAAACCAAATAATTTGTGGCCATATTTAATCTGCTTCATACTCTCTTTGGTATCTGACCCTGTTCACCTCAAACGATAATGACATCATGTTGCCTGATTTCCCTTCTTCTTTCATCTCTAATTATTCTTCATTGGTCTCCTTCAATCATGTCTTCTTTCCCCTAGTACTTAAACATCCTCTTCCCTTTTCTCTCTCATCACTCATTTACCCTCAATGATCATAACCACTCTTATGACTTTACTCACTACCTTGGGGGGCTAGAGATCCCCAAATCTCTAAGGAGGGCTCCTCTAAGCTTCTGCCTCATAGCCAGGACCTTTACAACACCCGCAAACAGTGTCTGAACAGGCTTGGTGCCCTCTTCACCCACCCACAGACAGAGCCACAAGTTTTGTCCTAAAGGTGTCTGGATCTTCCTTCTATTATTGTCCTGGGGGTCACCTGCTTCCTTCCTTCTAACTGTGCCCACATTCATGGCAACTTCCACATTTCCAGGATGACTTAGGCCACAGAACTCAGAAGTGTCAAAGAGCTGTGGGAAGGCTGATCACCGGTGTGAACAGGAATGATTTACATGAACACTCTTAGAAACTTACTGTATGACCTGCGTTCAGTGATTTCCAGGTCACTCCGCTACAAGAAGCATAGACATGTATGTGTCTATTAATTGCACCTTGTCATAATTACACTTTTTTTTTGAGACAGAGTCTCGCTCTATTGCCCAGGCTAGAGTGCAGTGGTGTAGTCATAGCTCACTGCAGCCCCAAACTCCTGGGCTCAAGTGAGCCTCTTGCCTCAGCCTCCCCAGTAGGTGGGACCACAGGCATGTGTCACCATGCCCGGCTAATTTTTCTATTTTTAGCAGAGACGGGGTCTTGCTCTTGCTCAGGCTGGTCTTGAACTCCTGAGCTCAGGTGATCCTCCCGCCTCGGCCTCCCGGAGTGCTAGGATTACAGGCGTGAGCCACCGCGCCCGGCATAATTACACTTTTATAGTTAAGAGATGAACGGCTCAATTAGCCAATTCACGACCCATAACACTCCTTTCAATTAAAATATGTCCAGCGAGACCCTTTCTCACAAAGTATGTTGACATGACATTTAATATTAATAGTAAAAGTAAGCTGGTGGTTGTCCCTGAAAACATACTTAAAAACAGGTATAAATATGAGACCCACTTTCTTAAAAAATAGAAGCAGATAATGAACATTGTTTAAATGGGTACTAATTTTGTTACATTTATACTTGAGTTCTGTCTTAGCAGACCGTTTCTGTGTCGTATCACTTATTAAACTCCAAGATGCAAGGACTTAAGTTCTGGAATGGGTCATCAATGTAGCTTTACTGTAACTGGTTCAAATCTAGGACTGATCTAGTAATCAGTCTATGGTGCAAGCATTTGAGTTTATGCATGTAGCACAGTTTGGCTCCCTGTGTCTGATGCCACTTCTAGTGAAATTCAACAAACATTTTTAAGGCACTGCGCTCAGTGCTGTGGAGGATGTGAAGGTGCCTAAGGAGTTCAGCTTAATGAGGGACAGAGCAGTCACAGGTAACTGTGAGACAGTGTAGCCAGTGAGACTGTCAAAGAGGTGCAGGCAGTGTTGAGTGCAGGGGAATTAACTGTGGCTTCTCACTGGAACAGAATGAGGAATGGGAAAACATTTCAGACTGAGGGGACAGGGGACAGGCTTGGAGCAGGGGAGTTCAGGCTGTGGTTAGGAATAATGAGTGAACTCTCTGCTTGAGCAGAATATATGTGGGTGGGAACCAAAGAAAAAGACTGAACACAGGAGGGGGGTGGAATTGGAGAAAGCTTCTTTCAGAGAGAGATGAGTCACCTGGGCTTTTGAGCATAATTGGGACTTGCTCCCAACACTGTTCCACGACTGTGTCTCTCAGGAGCACATTGTCAGTGTGCCCCTGATTTCAGGGGCGTCTGATTTTACTCTTCCCTGATGGAAAAGTCTTGTTTTAAAATAAAAACAAAACAAAAAACCTCATTTTGACTGAGTCCCCTTCTAGTGAGTTTCTCCCTAAATAGCCAAGCCCATCAGAACAGGCTAGAATCTCTGTGTCTAATTTCCCCACTCATGATGCATTCTTTAAAAACCCTCACCTCTACCACTATCAACAAAAATCCACTTAAGTTGCATGAGGTATACGTTTATTAAAGGAAATTTAGAGAATATGCATGAGCAAAAGTATAAAATTAAAATTCACCCATAACGCATTGCCTCAAAGGCAACTGTAGTTGAAATTTGTTGTGCTCTTCTGTTCTTTCCTCTGTAAATGTATTCGTGTATTATCTATCTGTGCATATGATGCTTGACTTATGAAAATGAATACAGACTCTGTTATAATCTGCTTTCTTCACTTATTAATACTATGCAACTACTATTCCATGTTATTAAATATTTTTCTACAACTTCAATTTTTTTTAAGGTCAGATTTATTGAGGCATAATTTATATGCAGTAAAACTCACCATTTTTAAGTGCCATTTGGTGACTTTGATAACTACATATAGTTATATAAACATCACGAAAACCAAGGTATAGGATATTTTTGTCATCCCCAAATTCTTTTCCCCTCTCCAAGCCCCTGGCAACTACAGATCTAATTTCCATCCCTGTAATTTTATGTTTTCCAGAATGTTATATAAATGGAGTCATATAGTATATAGATTTGTGTGTGTGTGTGTGTGTGTGTGTGTGTGTGTGGCTTTTTTTCACTTAAAATTAGGCTTTTGAGATTCATTCATGTTGTTGGATGTTTCAGTAAGTAGTTCATTTCTATTTATTGCTGAGTAGTATTCCATTCAGTGGACGTACCACATATGGTTTATCCACTTACCAGTTTGTTGATGGACATTTTAGTTGTTTCTATTTTTTATTGATCATTAATAAAATTGTGGTACAATATATACAACTGTTGTGTACCTATACTAATTAAAAAGGAAAACGTTAAAATGGAAAAAAAAGCTGCTGTAAACATTTGTGTATTTGTGTACAAGTCTTTGAGTTATTTTCATTTCTCTTGGATAAGTTTCTAGGAGTGAGATTGCTGGGTCTTTTGGTTAATTACATATTTAACTTTGTAAGAAGCTGCCAAACTGTTTTTCAAAGTGGTGCTACCATTTTGCATTCCCACTAGTAATCTTCACCAGCATTAAAAAAAATTAGCCATTCTAATATGTGGGAAGTGGTGTCTCCTTGTAGTTGTACTTTGCATTTCTCTATGCTATCAATATCTCTTAGATGTTAAAATGCCTGTTCAAATCATTTGCTCCTGGTTTTTTTTGGAGGGGGTGGGGAGTTGTCTTATTATTGAATGCAATTTTATTTTTATAACTATAAGAATATATGTAAGGGGGATTCAGGTTTGGAGAGACCTAAATCTTATACAATTTGGGGAGCTCTCCTTAAGGAAAAGACTATAAAATTATTTACACAAAATTGTAAGGATCTCCCCCAGTGTATTTCTTTCTTTCTTTGTTTTGTTTTTGAGACAGGGTCTCACTATGTTGCCTAGGCTGGGTTGAACTCCTGGGCTGAAGCGATCCTCCCACCTCAGCCTCCCTAGTAGCTGGGACCACAGGCACATGTCACCGTGCCCAGCTCTCTCTCAGTGTATTAAAGCGGTCCATGCAAGTGAGGGGCCCAAAGCTTAACTCATTAGCTTCACAGTAAATCTGTCCTAGATAGAATATAATTGGGTGTTTACCCAATACTCTATTACTGTACATTTGTTTCTCTTCTTCCTTTCCTTCATTTTCTATTAAAACCCATATTCAGATGAATAACTTATAACCAAATCTTGGCATAGATATATATTTATTTCCTTGGGATAATTTTCTAGAAGTAGAATAGCTGAATCAAATGGTATGATCATATTAAAATTTTTTTCTTCTGTTTTTTTTATTATTATTTTTTTTAGAGATAGTGTCTCACTCTGTTGCCCAGGCTAGAGTGCAGTGATGCAATCATAGCTCACTGCAACCTAAACTCCTGAGCTCAAGTGATCTTCCAGTCTCAGCCTTCTGAATAGATGGGACTATAGGCATATACCACCATGCCCAGCTAATTTTTCTGTCTTTTGTAGAGATGGGGTCTCACTATGTTGCCCAGGCTAGTCTCAAGCTCCTGGCCTCAAGCAATCCTCCCACCTTGGCCTCCCAAAGTGCTAGGATTATAGGTGTGGCCTTTAGAAACTTTTGATACAAAAAATTCATACTATTTACATTTCTTCTAGCAGTGTATGAGTATCTCTTTTACCCTCACAAATTCTGATTGTAATCTTTGCTTTTGTTTTCTTATGTTTCCGTCTCCATTGGACTTCAATCAAGTTTCTACATCTACTGTGTCACTGAAACTGCTCGGCACATCACTAGAAACAGAAGACCAAATCCAGTGAGTTCTTTTCACTTTTCATCTTCTCGATTTCTCTGCATCATTTGATATTGTTGATCATTTCAGTATTTGGGGGAAGGCAGGTGCTTCCATGATCCCATATCTACAGTTCCCCTCAGGGCTCTGACTCAAAAGTCAACTCTGTTACCAAGAAGCCTTTTCTGATGTTCCCAGGTAAAATCAATATTTCCAGACTCAAACAGAACCTGGCATCTGAAATACTTCATTGCACTTTTTAATTTATATGTGTGGCATCCAAATAAATCACACATAGTTCTTTACTAAGTTGGGGATTAATTTTTCACTTTTATATCCTGAGTACCCAGCACAGAGTCTGACGTACAATACAGGTATATATTTGTGCCTGTTGAATAAGTAAATGAATTCATTGTTGTGGAAAGAGCATTGTTCTAGGAATTCAATTATATGAGTCTACTCCTGGCTCAACTGCTTTCTTGTTAATTCACCTTGAACGAGTCATTAACTTACCTCTTGTAGTACATTGTAGCCTTGGGACTCCCTTGGAAAGGAGGTGGTAAAAACATGAGCAAGTGACGACAGGATTGGCACACTGAGTGTAACCGTGACTGTCAAAAGAGCTCCTAAAAATTATTTGTCATCAATATTCATTTTTTTACAATAATCCACATTGATGTCAAAAGAGCTGAGGTTAGAAGTATTAATAATTCATGCTGCAAAAGTATTAACAATATTGATCTCCTTCCTGTGAATCGGGAGAGTATGAGAAGGGGAAACCCTGTATAAACGGACCTCAGGGGGTGCATGCAGCCAGGGGTGGAACTGCTGTTAGCTTCTGTACTGCACAATTTGGTAACTGGTGTGGGGCCAAGAAGGGATTGTCCTCTGCCTCCACATGCAGGGTGCATGATAATGAAGCTACTCCATCATTGACATTTAACAGAAACCCCGGGTGGCTCCTGGGTTTCCTGAACCTGTCTTAAGCTTTAGGGTAAATCTGTTATTCGAGAAGAAACTTGCACTCAGGCTTGCTTTCAATTAACCACGCGGGGAAAGCAGGTGGAAAGAAAAGATAGGATTCTCGACTAATCTTTGTTTTAATTCCTTTTTCTTGTCAGTACAATTTTCCTGAAAGGTTAGAGAATCCCTTCTTCTTGAAGTATGGGTCAGAATGTTCCCCTTTCTTCCAGGGATCTGATACTTTAGGCTTAAATATTCCATTACAGCAATGAAGACGATGACAACAACAGAACAGTAACAACAGCCGCAGCAGTTGTAGCAGCAGGCACTGCTTTAGTAGTTAATGTTTTCCAGACATTGTGCTAATCCATTTGCCTGCTTACTGCATTTAGTACTTGAGGTACCCCTATGTGATAGGTGTCTTTATTATGTCCATTTTACAGATGAATAAACAGTCTCAGAGAGACTGAGAAACTTTCCAAAGCCACACAGCTAGCAAGTGACAAAGCTGAAAAATGAACCCAGGTCTGCCTTGCTCCATACTCCTCTTAACTACAGAGTCTTCTTCATTTCTCCTGAACTGTGCTGACTATGTAGCATGCACTAGATTGACATTGATAATTTGACATTTCATGAATTCAAATCTTTGAGTTGATTGAGCAAACTTATATGCACAGTCATGTATAATTATAAGAAAACTTGTGACAACTTGGAAGAATGTGTCCTTGGATTTTTCTGATTTCAAAAAAGAGAACAATTGGCTGAGTGCAGTGGCTAAGCCTATAATCCCAGCACTTTGGGAGGCAGAGGCAGGAGGATCACTTAAGGCCAGGAATTTGAGACCAGCTTGGGCAACACAGTGAGACTCTGTCTCTACAAAAAATAAAAAATACATAAAAAATTTAAAAAGAGAAAAACCAACCAAATGATCAACAGACAAAAACCTCTTAGGCTGGAGACCTTTGTCCTAAGCAAAAATACATTGTAAGTATTGGTAAAGTCACAGGTTCTCAGATTTGTGTCATCTGGTGAATCATTTTTCACTTCCAACATGCAATCCATTCCCAAACACCTTATCAATTAAAGATTGATGCATGACCTCTGAAAGTCTTAGAAATTATTCACTATATGTCTTACTGGCTCCTCAGATGAATATTTTTCCTACCAGTGGTTCTGACCAGTCATTGCTTCAAATACATCAAATTTCTGGTGTTGCAGTTTACCCTCTACTCCTACAAGTTCATTTCTTCGAAGCTTTGTCTCTTAACCAAATGCTTTTTGGTTTTACTTTTTGCCTTTTTCTCATGCTTAATGATCTTTCACTGCCAATTTGTGTGAATCATGGGTAGTGACAAGCCTGGAAAGTGAAGAAAAGACATTCTTGTTTTTACCTTGCTGTGGTGTTCCAACCCTTCCACCTACACCCCATGCTGTGAGGACACCCGACTTTTCTGTTGAAATCATAAGGTCTGTGAGTTATAAGCACTAGATGGCAGTGGGAAAGATTAAGCTCATTCTCTACCTAAACATATTATCAATCAAGAGGGAGACAATTTAGCCAGAAGGACATGGCTGTGCCCATTAGCCCTTAGGCCCAGCTATTCCTGGCAGCCTCGAGAACCATAAATACCTCCAGGCTGCAGACACACTTGGCTCATCTTTATCTCTTTGAAATTGGTATCCTGCTTCCAGATGGCTGCCATCCATAACTGACTCAGAATTCCCACAGGATACAACCATAGAATTTATCCTCAGGCAGAGCTCTAGCCAGCAGTTATGGCACTTGGGGCAAAAAGTACAAAACTTTCCTCAAGTCAACTTTGTAATTTTAACTAATCATTCTTACAGATTAGGTGTCAACACTTATAACACTGTTATTTAAAATGGTGTGCCTGCTATATTTTGGGGGCCTGGGACAAAGCTTTGTCACCCCATCATCACTGTGTGTCCCTGTGGTGGTTTCTGATATGTGGCTCCAGTCCCCCTTCAGGAAAAGGGATTTGTCCCCAACCCTCCTGCTGGGAATGCTGTCTTCAGGTAGCCCTCGCTGTCAGTGCCTTCAGATCCACGTCAGCTGAGGAGAGCCACCTTGCCAGCATGGCGCTCCCATTCCGCTGTGGTGCACATCTGACTAATGGATGTCAGAGCACAAGGGGCTACTGTCTTGCCCCAACTTGGGACTACTCTGAAGGGCCACTGTAGCTCCAGAGCTCCTCGTGGTTGTGGGGGTGGGTGTCAGCGCAGGCTGCCATTGTGACGGCGTTACAACCTGGCTTCTCCCTTTGCCCCATCTTACTTCCATACCATCCCTTCCGTGGTATGGATCTCTAAGGCACTCCCTGATAAACATCCAGATGAACCACCCACAGCCTCCCCCAAGCACCATGCTCTTCCCTTACACCTGAGAGGGTAATGTGTAGCAGAATGGAGCCAAGCACACGCGCAGTCCAGTGATGAGTCAATCAAGAAAAACGTACACCAATGACAATTACATGTGTGATTTTACTTGCCCAGCATCCATTCCCTTCTTCTGGTAACAGAACTCACGTGTTCTTTAGGGACTCACCCACTTCCCCTTCCCATGTGAGTGGTCCAGGTGGGTTGATTTTGTGCTCCAGTGATGGGCATGTCACCCAGGCCGGCCATTCAGAGCATCACATCCATTCCTTCTGGCCACAGCGATTGGTTCTGGGGTGGGCATGTGAGCAAGGTCACCTACTGTGACTCACCTAATGTGACTCAATTCCAAGAGCTTGCTTTGTGCGGTGTGGAAGACAGTTCACGGATTCATACTGTACTGGAGGAGGTGAATCTGGAGCTGCGGGGCTGACTTGAGGAAAGCCTGCCTGGGACTGAAGATGTTAGAAAGCAGAGCCAAGAGGTGGGAGAGATAAGTCCTGAAGACGCCATTGCTGCCCCTGAATCCAGCTGTGCACAAAACTTCTCACTGGTGTGAAAATGAGCTATCATTTCCCTTAAGCCAGTGTTGAGTTCAGTAACACTCTTTTAAGTTAACATTTACTGAGTGCTTACTATGTGCCAAGCATGGTTCTTAGTAATTTGAATGCATTTAGTCATTTGATCCCATGCGAGAGGTGCCATTGGCATCCCCATTTTACAGAAAAGAAAACTTAAGCACGATGAGGCTACATAACTTTCCTAAGGTCACAGAATTAGTAAATAGTAGTGCTGGAGTTCAAACACAAGACATTTGACTTTTATCTCAAGCACCTAACAATAATCCTGAAAAAACCTAAAACAAACAAACAAACCATACTAATAAAATTCCCATATGTTGGGTTCTATTTCTTAGGCTGTAAAGAATACAAAATATGTAAATTCCATAGCTTCTAGTACCATTTAGAGGAACCATGAAGTCTTGGTAGCATGATAGTAAAACACCATGTAGTAGTTATCCTCAAAAATCGAGATGCAGTCTCTACTTCCTCCTTAACACGCATTTCTCTTCACCAACATTTGCCAATTGGGTTAAGTTCTCAACTCCATTCTCTACTCTGCCCAAGATCACTCTTCTCTCAGAAAACTGTCATTAAAGTTTGAATGCTATAAAATCAACTCTAACTGGAATAACTGCTATAAGAATTCTATTTTCTCAAGATGTATAGCACAGCGTCTTGAATTTGTATAACAAGGAAGAGAAACACACATGCAGCATTAAAACTTAGGTTGTAAATATTTTCTATCCCTGGATATTCTGAATGTTAAGATAAGTGGCACAAAAAAAGCCATTGTCCCTTATAGTCTCTAACTGTTTAAACAACCTTATGTTTTTGTGACTTTGTTGTTAGTCAGGAATCATGGTCGCGAGTAACAGAAATCCAACTCAATTTGGATTTGGGGGGATGTAACTGAAAAGTACCAGAGCCCAGTTGGTGTCACTGAGACATAGTCTCTCTCTCCATCCCTAATCTCTGCTTTTCTCAGCATTGGCTCCCTCTCAGGCAGCCTCTCCCTTATAGGGGCAGGATGGAAGACCTAGAATCACTTCAAACTTTCTTTGTATTTTCTTAGCAAATCCCACAGGGGGTTTGGGTGAGAGAAAAATGTCTCTTCCCATTAATTCAACTGAAAGTCCCAGAATTTAACCTCATGGCTTAATTGTACTCTATACCTTCCTGTTCTCAAGCCCACTTAGATGAGATCGGGTGCGTTCAGGGTGGTATGGCCCTAGATCCCAAACCCACTTAGTAACAGGGGACGATGATGTTCTGATTCTGTGTTGACCAGGCCAGGCTCCCTCCTGGAGTAAAAGAATGGAGTTAGTGCACCTGAACTACGTGGACCAAATTCTGATATTGTAATTCCCAAAGGACAACTGGCAGTGCTGCAAGTGGAAGAAGGGGGTTGACAATGGGGCAGGCCTCAGAAAACAATGTCCAATACAGAGGGCAAAATAGGAATTAGGGAAATGAACCATGATTCCTTTAAAACTTATTTATAAGTATGTATTGATTGATTGATTTTGGCAAAGAGGAAAAGAGTAAAACAGTAGAATAAAGCTAAGGATGAAGTTGCTATTCAGAAATACAATAGAAATGGGCTGAAAATTTGCTTCTTGAGTTTTGCGGCAACCAAGATAAAGAGGTAAGCACTTCCAGTTGGGAAATTCATGGGGTTTAAGATAAAAATGAATAACTTACTTTGAAGGAGCACAGTATTTTCTGGCACTGAAGACTGGGACAAAAAAACCTCACCCTCACCCCTAGCATACAATATTACTGTTTGATATAATGGACATCATACAATATTATTCCTGCTGTGTGATATAATGATGTCTTAGGTTGGGTTTCCTAGAAGTGGGTCCTAAGATGGGGTTTCTTGCACACTGATCCAGTGAGGGAGGGTTCTCGGGAGAAAGCTGGAAGGAAGTGAGGAAAGCAGGAGGGAGCAGAGGACAAATCCCAGCAACGTTGTAGTTTCAGCTGAAGGCAACGTGGTCCCATGATGGGAATCTGAGAGGCACCATGAGGCTGTCCTGCCTTGAAACAAGAAGGCTGGGCATGGGCTGTGGTGTGTCATCTCCCAGACATCTCCAGAAGAGAAGCCACCTGTTAGTCAAGAGCAATTTTCTCGAGAAGGGTATAGCTCTGAGCTGTTAGTAGCTGATGTGCATGGCAGCTATGGAGGGGCGGAAGTGATGAGGGCGCTAGCCTAGCAGAGGGTTGTGGGTAGGGTACCAATGGTGTCTTCTAGAACAACATCCCACTGACATCCCTAACAAACACCAAGGAGAATGACTGCTTCTTTAATGGTCTCTCTAGGCAAAGCAGGGGCATGGGACAGGCACAATTCAGCAAAAGCAATTCTCTTAAGTGCCAAGACAGTATGACAAAGACTAAATCTCAGTGGAGACCTAATCTAACTCAGAGACACAATTTAGAGCATCTAAGAAATGGATGGACTGTTTCACTCTAGATAAGCTTCTTTGAATGCTAAATCTTACATCTAAGCTTTAATAAGAAGTGAGCCACCAAGAGTTTATCAAGAACTTCAATTGTACATATTCCATAGTGCACACTAGGGTAAATCCATAGGCTTTGACAATAAAGCCAAATGTATTTATTTATTTATCACTTCTGTGTCATTTGCTTTGTGACAGGCACTAATCTGTTTTACAAATTTTAACCCATCTACTCATCATAATGACTCTATAATAGATTTTGTTGTTATTCCCATTTTATAAATGAGGAAATTGAGGCACAGAATTTAAGTAAATAGCTCAAAGCACATAGTTAATAAACAGCTCAGTCCCCATTTAATAAGTAAGGTGAAATCTTAATTACAACTGTTAAGATGCTTAATTAGCAGTAAAGTCAATTTTATTTTGTATCTCCAGCTCAATTTCAAACTGGCCCATCAGAATCACGTGGAGATATGCAGAGACTTCTAAGAATGCAGAAGTGTGCAACAAATAGAATCAAATCAGCTGATTAACACCTTTTGTTCATCTTTGTGATTTTAGCAATTTTTGCCATTAAAGCTGTAGCCAGCTCTCAATTAAGTGAGTAATGGGAGGTCATAGATAAACTCAAATTACAATTAGAAGAAATTTAGGAGAAATCTTTTTTTGAGTTTCAGAGCCATATAAGAGTTTAATGAAAATTATGAATCCCCTTTCCAGAAAAATGCACATGACGATACAAAAATGGCTTTTTCCACATAGTTTCAAGGGGTTCATGGACTCTTTGAAGTCTTCGGGATTTTTTGAAGAGTCCTTAAAATTGAATTATTAGCCTGTTGGTGACCTCAAGGACGTCAGAGACAAGACAAGATTTACATGACATTCCTCTTCACAGAAGCCCCAGGAAACTTGCTTGTGACTTTGGTGAACTCATGATTAATTGAATTGATGGGGCTTTCTGGTACCACATGTGATATTGGTCCTTCGCATGTTCATTTCAGTCGCAGGGGGAATAGAGAATCATAGGCCTGTCTATCCTTCCTTACTATATTTTAAGCCTCCTGGTGGTAGGAAGAAAGTTTTCTCATCTTTGTATAATCCATTAACTTAGGATGCCTCACAGAGTATGTGATCAGGAACGGAAGCAGGACATTTGGATGCAGATGTTCTGAAATGGGGGACATTTGGATGCTTCCAAATTTGAAAATGACCCTTTTCTTTACCAAGTAACACGTGAAGCAAATATTGCTGGCTTTCATTCCCTTATCCCATTCTCAAGCCTTGCTCCATTCCCTGGGGAGTATCTGTTACACTCAATTCTTGATAAGTAAAAATACTCTAAAAGTTAAATGTTTGATATCCATCAAAACAATTGCATCAAGATCAGTGGAAGGATGTGTATTCTTCTTTGTATATGAATTGACTGATTATAGGCATCATACCGGTTCAATTTATTTAGATGTTCCAGTTTCCCTAATTGCCTTCCCAAGCTCAGACTGATTTAATACTTCAAGTTTCCCACTCTTCAGGTATAACTTACCAGTAGTAGTCAAGAAATGGTTAAATAGCAACCTTCCAGTCAGTCAGTTAAGTTTCAGCTGTAATTGGACGAAGTATATACAAGTACAAGATACTGGTACTACTACTATTAATATTACAAACATTTAATGAAAATTTGCTACAGTATGAACCAAGTGCTTACATCATTAGCTTATTAGCTCTCCCAATAAACCCATGAGGTAGGACAGTGAGTATTTAACTTTATTAGAAACTTTCAGTTTTCTTCTTCCTCTTCTTATAAGGGCACTAATCCCATTAGGAGAGTACCACCCTCATGATTTCATCTAAAACTAATTAGTTCCCAAAGACTCCACCTCCAAAAACCATTGTATTGGAAATTGGAGCTTCAACATATGAATTTTGGGGAGACACAAACATTTAGTCCTTAATAGTCTATGTGGCCTGCCATTTCATTTTCTTAATGGTGTCTTTTGATGACACATTTTTAATTTTGATTAAATCCAATGTATGATTTTTTTCTTACATGGCAAGTGTCTTTGCATCTTGTCTAAGTTATTTGTGTCTTCCCCAAAGTTGTGTAGATAGTATCTTATGCTTTGTTCTAGAAATTTTAGAGTTTTACCTTTTAACTTTAGGTCTGTCAGACATCTCAATTTAATTTTTGTGTGTAGTGGAAGGTACCAAAGTTGGCATCCAAAGCTCATTTTTTTCCCATACGAATATTCAGTTGCTTCCATTACATTTATTGAAAATTTATTCCTTAACCTATTGATTCGCATTGACACCTTTGTCAAATATCAAGTGGAAGTCTATTTTTGGACTTTCTTTTCTGTTCCATTGATCTATTTCTTCATCTATATTCCAACAGCAAACTGTTGAGTTACTGGAGCTTTAGAGTTGATTGTGAACACTCCAACCTTTCCATCCTTTAAATGATTTTGGCTATTTTAGGTACTTTTCACTGCAATACAGATTTTAGAATCAGCCTGTCAATTTACACAAAAAAAGATTGCCAGTATTTTGATAGAAATTTTGTTGGATCTATAAATCAATTGAGAGAGAGTTGGTATCTTAACAAAATTGAGTCTTCTGACCCATGAAGATGGTATATCTCTTGGCAATGTTTTCAATGTAGACATTTTACATGTCTTTCTTTAAACTTATTCCTAGGCATTTTATATTTTATGCTCTCTTAAATGCATTTTTAATTAAATTTTCAAA
>CM052438.1:81141208-81152536 GCA_028533085.1 Varecia variegata
AAATATTCTGGCCTCACAGAACAAGGATTTCCTCCGCTTCAATTTTCTGGAAGAGTTTCTGTAGAACTGGTGTTAGTATTTCCTTAAATGTTTGGTAGAATTCAACAGTGAAATCATCTGTGCTTGTAGTTTGATTTGTGGGCAGATTTTAAATTATGAATTCAATCTCTTTAACAGAATCAGAAGTACCAGAACAGACTCTTATGTAACCATTCCTGGCTAAGAGCTTTAAAACTCTCATGTGAGCAAAGATTGGTAGTAAATACTAGACTTGGACTATGTTACCACGTTTGAATTGTATGTCTTTGTTACTTATATTTTGGATATGTGTATATATTTAAATTAATTTTTAAATAATATTTCATCAATCACTTAATGATTGCATATTGCATACATAGTATGTGCCAGTTGTTGCTGGGAGCTGGGTATTTGGTGCTGAAAAAAAGTCTTGGCTATGTCTTCCTGAATCTTATCATATATGCCTCACTCCATAGTAAATTTTCTAAAAGTTAAAACTTGTGCTTTCTTTATAAAATCCTGGGTTGTTTATATGCTATCTTCCTAGTTAGATTGTGAACTAGTTGAGGGTAGGTATCCTATAATTTTCATCTTTGTAATCAGAGCCTAGCATAATGTATTACCCTTGGTAGGTTTTCGAGAAATGTTTGTTGATCTGACTCAACCTGTTGGTATGATTTAGGAGAGTCACCTAAATTGGCTAAACCTGACATTTATTGCAGGCAAACTGTAAATCATGTTTCTTTTAAATGGGTGTACTTAGGGAACAGGTGTACTTACAGAGTAGATGGTATTCTCTTATATGATCCATCTAAGGCACTAGCACTGCTGTGTGCTACCACTCCAGGGGAGATTCCATTTATATCACAGTTTATGAAAATGCAACACACGGCACATTGGCTGTGTGCTGAGAAGCGTCTAGTCTGAACCGTGGTCGTGTTGGTACTCTTTCTTGCCCAAGGGAAATGCTCTCGGCTGGCCACCCTTCCATTGTTATGCAGTGCTGTTTGTCTTGGACTACCTTTTTGTTTCCTATTCTACTGTTCAAAACTTTACTCTTTTCAAGCTTTCTATCTTTCTTCTTATTCCACACTTTATCAACGCAGTACCTTGGATATAGTGAAGAATCAACTTTCCCCGGGAAGAGAGGTCTGGCCTTTGCTCTTAGCAACTTGGATGCGATCTTTTGCCCTCAGAATATCCTGCCTGATAGGAATGTCTTTGTTGGCCTGGGGGCTTTGGCCACCAAACTGGCTAACAATGTGATTTATGATGGGGGCTTTGGGTCTCAGGGTATGTTTTGTCTCTGACAGGGACTGGAAGCTAAAGATAATAGCTTGACCTCTGAGAAGGGCTGGACTAAAAGTCAGACACATGGGCAGTGTGTGAAGGAGCCCCAATAAAACTCTGGACACCAGTGGCTCAGGTGAGCTTCCCTGGCTGCAATACTTTGCATATTGTCACACATTGTTGCCAGGAGGAGGTAACACTGTCCGGCCTCCGCCAGGAGAGGACAACTGGAACGTTTGGACGCTCCCCATGTGTCTCTTCCATTGGCTGATTTTATCTGTGCCCTTTCATTGCAATAGACTATAACCATGAGTATAACAGCTTTCAGTGAGTTCTGTGAGTCCCGCTAGTGAATTAATTATTGAAAGTGAGGGTGGTTTCGGGAACCCCCCTTTCCTGTACTTGGTGTCAGAAGTGAGGGTGATCCCTTGAGGGGACTGGTCCCTCCAACCTTTATAGTTGGCTTCAATTTCTGCCAACTGTATTCTTCTCTCTTACAGTATGGATAAAAGGCAAGTTAGAAGAAGTGAATTTTTGCTGTTTCTCCCTTCACTTCTGTAAACTTTTCTTTGTCTTTCCCCACAGAAACCTCTCTTCCTCAAGCCTCGGCGTTGCCTTTCCTTCAGTCTGCAGGTATTCCTCGGTCTGAGCTCTTGTTCCCGCGCCCTCTCACCTTTCTGTGACCTTGCTCCGGGATCCCTTCTTGCCTCTGTTTTTAACTCCTCCCCTCTCCGATCTTTTACCCACTGAAGGAATATGCTCCAGTCCACTCTTCTTTGATAAAAAAAGAAAAGAGAAACTAAAACAAACAATGCCCCAACCTAAACACTAGATTACCCTGTGATTACCTCTCCTTTGAAGAGAGTTATATGCTTGGTTTCTCCATTCTGCCATTTCTCATTTGCATTTTAGCTCATTGTGATTAGACTCGCTCTCACTGTTGTTCCACTACAAATGTTCCCGCAAAGGTCATGAATAACTGCCTATTTGCAGCTCCGTCGTCCATTTGGTAATTGAACAAATATTTATTTAGTGTCATTATAAGTGAGGTATAATGTTGGGCCTTGGGGGTTCCGTGATGACCAAAATAGATGCAATCTTGACCTCAAGGCACTTATGGTCCAGGAGGAGGTTAACACAAGCACTCAGAATACAGCATGCCAAGTACCACATCCTGGGAAATAAAGGCGCTCTGGCAGGCTTCCTGCAGGGCTCAGCCTTCTCTCTGTAGCATTTGGCACTGTGGACCAGTGCCTGGTCCTTTCTGCCTCCTGGGTCTCCTGTTTTTCTAACTACTTCTCATTGCCTTTGCTTACAGCTTTTCCTTTGCCTACCCCTTTAACTTTGGTGTTTTCTAGCATCTGAGCTCAGAATTCTTCTCTCTTCCCTCTCTGCCCTCCCTGACAGTTCTCCTTCACTTTTACAGCAGTAATTCCTACCCATCTGCAATGATTCCGCACCTGTATCTCTCACTTTGGCCAGACCCCTGGGCTGTGGACGTGTATCACCCATTCCCTTTTGGGCATACTTGACATGCCTCAGATGGGTTTCCCCTCAAAGCAGCTCTGCCGTCTATGTTCCTTACCTTGATGAATAATTAACATTGCCATTCACCTAGGCACACATGCCAGAGACCTGGCTATCAGCCTACTCCTCTTCCTCCCTCTGCTGCCTCGCACAGTCACAGCCTTTTGAGTCTCCGGTGTTGTGGGCATTTGCCATCTTCTCTGTCCTGGCAGCTCTGGTGCAGGCACAGGACACACACTTGGCTCCCTTTGGGATTTTAAATTTGGTTTTCCTTCTTCTACCCTTGGCCCTTCAGTTTTGTTTCCAAAGACTGATCTTTAAAAAATATTAGTCAGATCATGCCACTCCCTGCTCTGAATCTTCTAATGGCTTTCCGTCACGTTGAGGATCAAACTCAGAGTCCTCGTGGTGGGCTGTAAGGCCCTGCGTGACCGACTCCTAGCTGACCCTCCTGCTCTCCGGCCCCTTGCTCCAGGCCAGACCCAGAAACTTTGCATTTGCTGTTCCTTCTGCCTGAAATGCTTTTCTCACGGATGCTTACGTGGTTCACTCTCCTACTTAATGCAGGTCTTTATCAAATGTTTATTCTCCAGAGAGGCTTTCTCTGACCATCCTACTAAGTAATAAAGCTGCCCTCAGAGCCATTCTCCGAACCTCACCCCACCTCGTTAGTGTTCAAAGCACTTCCCGCCGTCTGATGTTATATTGTGGATTTATTTGTTTCCTGGCCTATTTTCTTCCTCTTTCACTAGAATGTAAACTGCACAATGGCCAGGGGACATGTCAGCAGCACCCTCTTGTCATCTAACAACCAAAAATGCACATTTATTTCTAATGGCCCTTGGAGGGAAGGTGTGGTGCAGCCCCTGACTGAGAACCGGCGCTGGAGGAAGTGAACTGGACACCCAGGAGGTTGTAACAGATGCTCCTGGGTTTTATTGATCATATTTCTATCATAGCCTGCAAGATGAGTTGTTTCAAGTATTCATTTCCAATTCTGTCTCATTCTGCTAATCTGTGAGTGTTCTGAGTAGGGATCAAGATTTGTCTGGGCGTATGATCCCATTTAATACATGCATATATATGTATGTGAGTACATATGTGTATTTATGTACATGCACATGTATGTTTTCCCTGTCGGACTGCCCAGCCTCCACAGCCTTGCGCTTTTCCACTCTCTGATGCACCAGGTGTAGTGAAGCAAAGCACGACTTTGATGTCACAGACACTGGCCCTTGTGCAATTCCCAGCCCAGTCCAGAGCCAGAATCCACTCCTGCTATTGTGGGTGTGATTAGCTCCTGTTTACAAACGAGATGGAGGCTCATATTCTTCCCCTGCAACTCATTGATTGATAACCAATTGGCCCTTGTATCCTAACCTTTGCTGTTGCCTCCGTTACAAAAAGCTCTGAGCTCAGCCCTAAGTCGTGATTCTAAAGAGAAGGCTCTTTAGGTACTGAGAGAAAATGCTGACTGGCAGTGTCATCATTTTAGGTCGAGGTGACTAATAAACCTGCTGTCCTCCTGTGCTCTGTGCTGAGGGAAAACGACCTTTGATTTTCAGCAGTCGCCCGGCTGGCCACACCTGCGGTCATTGGCAGCTGATGGTGCCGCTTTGTCTCAAGAGATATTAAATGACCTGCTTGGATCCACTGGGCTAATTAGTGACATAGCTGGGATTGGAACTCAATATTCACTTCTCCAGATGACTAGGCTCCCTCTGTGCTTGGTGTCTGCTTGACTTCAAATGTTTCTGAAATGCATATCTGTTAGGACCCTGAATCCCAGTGACCTTTGTCGGTCAACTCCCCTCACCCCAATCCCCCCTACCAGGGGTTCAGGGAGCACAGAGGACAATCCCGCAAACGTGTGCTTTGTCACCAGCAGAGGGTTTCTGTTCCCACCTCTTCTACCTTGGCAACTTGGGCTGGAGCCCATTTAAACCTCAAGCATTCTTTTTATCCTTTTAGTTCCAGGTCTAGAAAGGCTGAAAGACCATTGGCCTACTTTTTTAGCCACAACCCACACTCTATTTTTGCCCTCTGACTGAGGTGTGAAAATATGAGTTCTTGTCCGTTAGGCCTGGAACACAGCTGCCATCTTTTCCCACAGCGAGGTTTTTCAAAAGCTTCGTTATGACCAATTAGAGGATTGTAAAGTCTATTTAGTGGAGTTGACCAGCATTAAAAAACAAAACAAATAAAAGAGAACAGAATATAAAATATAAAATGGCAGTAAAGTATTATTCTGTGAAATGTTTTTGCAGTTGCGTGTGCGTGTGTATGAATGTGCATATGTGTGCATGTGAGTGTATACTGGATCACAATTTAAAATGTATTTCTTACTACACTTTGGAGAAAAAAATGAGATTCTCAACCTGCAGGTGATAATTATGATTTGGCAGAATGTATCAGAATGATACACCACTAAAGGTAGATCAGAATCTCTGAAACAAGGAGCTAGGTGTGTGTGTTTTTTAAGTTTCTCAACTGATTATAGCAATCTCTCTTGCTATGTTCCCAACACATGCTTGCACATACACACACACACACACATGTGTGCACACACACATGCGTGCACACACACAGTCTCCACGGTTGTTGAGAACAACCGCATCATATTTATCTGGGTATTCCTCCCACTGAAGCAGTGTCTGGCACTCAGAGGGTACTCAATAAATTCTTATAATTGTCAAACGGCAGAGGTTTGAAGTCTAAAAAGTGCAATCTGAGTAGTTTTCTTTCATCACGCCTTGCACATATTTGGCACTTGATAAATCTCCTTGGTGTGGTCATAATTACTTACGGAAAGCAAAAATGCAACCATGACAAGCCAAGTGAGTCAAATGCACAGGTGTAGGGAACAGTCATAGGACTGGGCTGGCCTTCGCCACAGCAGATTAAAGCACTTTCCCCCTCAGTGCACTTGAACAAACCAATCCAAACCAGGAAAGCTCAGAGAAGGAGTGGCTGTCACCTCCCTAAGTAATAGAGCCTATCTCCTCTTAACCTTTGTGACCCTCAAAAACCAGTAAATTCCTTCTTTTATCTATCCTAAATCCTTTATATTACCCTCTAAGCCAATTTTCTGTTGTACTGTATTCAATGGGAATTGAAAACAGCTGGTCACCATCTGCTGTAGATTAATTCTTCATGTACTTGAAGCCTATAATTAGGTCATTCCTCAGCCTTCTCTTCTCCAGGCTAAATATCCTATTTCCTTTAGCCCTTCCCAAAAGGTTTTATTTTCCAATTATTTAATTGTCTTCATAGTGTTACTCTCAACACCAGGCTCTCTGTCTCCACACACCTCCATTGAGAAGGCTGATCAGTGGGCAGGGTTATGGGTGTTTAAAGTCACTCCTGCCACTTCGAGGGAGTCCTTTGCTGTGAGTTGTTTGTTTTCAGAGGGCTGTTTAGAAATGAATAGCAGCCTTCAACTGAACTGGACCTTGCCACTCTGAAACTGGACGCAGAGGAATCAGAATGTTTTGCTTTGCTTCTACCCCAGCTCCAGATAAGCTGGCCCATCACCCTGATTTTGCACCCCCAAGTCTGGGAGTTAGCCAGTGCCAGTCTGGCTGTAATTCCCAGTCATTCTCACTCTCGATTATGGATGCATCATTACAATAGCATTTTAAAAATAGAAAGATTTTTAACTTGACTAACTCAGGAAACAGGAGTCTGGTTGAGAGAAGTGTTCTTCCTTTTAAGTCCAGGAAATACCCCGCTGGTGGGATGTACTCAGAAATGAAGAAAGCACAACCCAGCTCCATTCCCCAAGCCAGTGGTTCTCTTCCTTTCCAGAATTACACACGTGTGACACATTCTATAGTATACAGATATTGATGCAATATAGAAATATTTCATAGATCAATAGTTTTTGAAATGATTGAAATTATATCTTCATTTTTTTGGCCCTCGGATCTGTCTCTTGAAACTGTGTTGGAGTTTTACAGCATGACTTTTTGCTTGGAAAAAGTTACGCCCTGGTTGTCTGTACATCATGACTCAGAAATTATGGCCAGACTATATGATATTTTTTGCCTTACTCTATTAAATATCCCTTCTAGCTGTACCAAGCCTAATTCAAACACAGCTGAAAATGCATGGCTTCTGTTTAATGTGCATAATCCCTTGATGAGATAGATATTTTCACCCTCAGTTTTACAAATAAAACAGACACACACAAAATTTTTTTTTAATGTGTTTATGGTTACTTAGGTGGCAGAGCTGGGATTTGGATCCAGCTCTGATTGGTCTTTCTGGTGTCATCAGAATCACCTCACATGCTTGTTAAATCACAGATCCCTGGATACCATACCCAGAGTCTGATTTAGGAAGCAGGGCCCAGGAATCTGCACTCCCAAACAATTTCCCCAGCAATGCTAATGCACATAACCCAAGTCCCATGTGTTGAAAACACTAACTATTTGATGCTGGAGCACCTGAATTAAAAAATCTAGACTATTGTTTCTCAAACTCTGTTGAACATCTACCCAGGAGCTTGTTGAAAAGAAGCCTGGATGCCCTTCTGCAGCTGCTGAATCAGAATTGAGAAAGTTGGAGTCACACATATTGTGGATGTGCAGCTGGGAAGATTCTGAGGTACACTGAAGTGTTCCTGCTGGTGGTTTCCTGTTCCCAGCATGTCTAGATGGCTTTTAGGGAGCTGGAGTCTGCTAGGGTGAAAGATGGGATGGTACTGGCTAAGCAAGCAGTGGGAAGATGCACCCTGAGAATGCTTGTTGCCTTGCTGGGCAAGTATCTTCTAAAAAAGAAGAAAAAAGAAAAAAGATAAAGATAAAAAGTCATGATTTTGAAAGCCAAGTATTGCATTTGCTAACAGAATATAGTGAAGGGATAAACACTTGTTATGATGTCATAGCAGGTAGTGTTGCCATGGCATCCTAGCAGGGGACTTACAGAGGAGAGAGACAGCAGAACAGATGGGCAGGGTGTCATTTCATTGAGCACTTAGGGGACGCAAGAAGGTTTACTGAAATGAGCAACATAAAAAAATACTCAGCATACTGAGAAACCCAGTTTTAGAAGATGAAAACTCACAGGACTTGGTTCCATGAATTTATTTTGAATCTACAAAATATGTTTTAACAGCAGGAGTAGAAGAATCCTCAGAGATGTCTGAGAAATCTTCATTCAACAACCTCATTTGTAAGCAGCTCTCTAGTGAATCACGAACTGTACCACGTGCTCATAGCAGACCATGTGTGGGAAAATGAGTGTGGTGTTTGCACGTAAAAGCCAAAGTCTTACAAAGATGATTAAATTGTCAGTAGATGACCTAGAGTTAATTGATTGAATTCAGCACAGCAATTTCGTGAGTTGATATTTATCCGGTAAGTAGATGAAAATAATTTTGAAGGTGTATGCATATTTGTATTTAAATTTCAGTATTATAATATTTATAGACAATGTTTAAAAAAAGACCAAATTTTAATTTTCTAGATGAAATTTTACTTGTATTTATTTAGTTCATTTTTACTTTGAACCAAGGAAAAGTTATTACTTAACACTTTAACATCTACACTTCATCAGTTCCCCAAATTCACAATAACCTAACCAAAATTATTGGAAAAAAACTTCTCTACTTTAACAACTAAGTTTTATTAGTTCCTTAAATACATAATGACTAAATTAAAATGACTTCAAAAGGAAACAAGGATTCTATACAAATGTTTATCCCATCACTTGATAAAGATCAAACAGGTTTCTGGGACACTGAGCAGTAAACAGATGCTGACCTCATCTGGACAGGGAAAAGGAATTCCTTACATTTTTCTTGTTTAAATTGGTTCTTGAGCCAAAGTAAGGGAAAAAGGAAGGAAGGAATGAAGGAAAAGGAAGAGAGAAAGACACCCAAATATGTGAATAAATTCCGCTCAGAATACTCCTTGGGATGAACTGCTGAGAGACGACTCCTATAGACACGTGTCTTCCCAGTTTACCTTGTGCTGCTTCGTGGACGCTGTGCAATTGCACTCTTCCTCACTCAGATGCCCTGTGATTTCACCGTTCAAATGTCTCTTTTCGCTTCCCAGCCTTGTAAAATGAAACATTTTCCAAGGGCAGGAAATAAGGGCCTCTCTCCGCCTTTCATGTTTTCAGAGGGATCTGATTTTTCCTTCTCTATGTGTAGTCTTGCCATGGCTGTGGGGTTCTGAGTTTTACACTGCTTCACAGATTACCACTCGTTATCACCTTGATTGAAGATTGAAGATCTTCAGTCTTCCCAGAATGAACTTCTTGAACTGCTTCCTCCTGTGCCCACACTTCCTGAGAAGCATAGCTTCTGCGATCCAATTCCGAAGCCGCAACCTTGCTGGGGTCATCACTGAAGAGCTGAACCAAGCACAGGGCTGTGCAGGACCAAAACTGTTGATTCCTGGCCCCTTTCTTATGCCAGCACTAAGGAAGACTGTTTTGGGGAAAAGTGAGATCTGCTTTAACAGTGGCTGAATATGTGAGAAAATTAGGATTCCATGACAGAAATAGATTGGTATAGACAGGTCAGATTGGTATATATATATACCTATTGGCATAGATAGATCATGTGATAATGATCTAATTAATGACCCATGTGCTCATTCAGTCTCTTCAGTTCATCTGTGTTCACAATCACTAGATCATTCCCGAAGACAGAGTAATCTCAAAACGGAGGCTGCCTATAAGAAAGAAGGAATATCTCAGATCCTGGGATGAGTCTCTCTATCACTCAGGACTCCACTACTTGGAAATAGCAGAAGCAGATTTGAACTAGTTTAAGCAAAAAGGGGGACATTTTTTTTTTCTTATTTTTAGTAATTTTTTTAATTCTTATTTCAGCATATTGTGGGGGTACAAAAGTTTAGGCTACGTATATTGCCCTTGCTCCCCCACCCCCCGAGTCAGAGCTTCAGGCGTGTCCATCCCCTAGACAGTGTGCATTGCACTCATTATGTATGTATACACCCATCCCCTCCCCCACCCACATCTGCCCGACACCTGATCAATGTTATTTCTAAATGTGCACTTAGGTGATGATCAGTGAAACCAATTTGATGGTGAGTACATGTGGTGCTTATTTTTCCATTCTTGGGATACTTCACTTAGTAGAATGGGTTCCAACTCTTTGCAGGAAAATACAAGAGGTGCTATATCACCATTGGGACATTTGTTTTAAAGGTAAGGGAGTATCTCATGAAATCCACGTGCAGGAATGCTACCTAAGGCTCCAGCTGCAACCAGGGAATGCAAGTTGGTTGCTGGTCCTGTGTGTGTGTGCCTTCCTCTCTTTACAGACTGGCTGCCCTTGCTTCTCATTCTCTGTATTGGAAAACAAGGGCACGTCTTGGGGTTTGTTTCCTCCATTCAGGAGGGAGCCATGCTGCAGTGAGAATTGTTCAATTGCATTTCCAATTTCCTCTGGGAAGGAGTCTGTTAGCTTGGCCTGGGACATGTGTACACTCCTGGTCCAATCAAATATGGCTTTGGGGAGGGATCACATTGTACGAAAATGACTGTCAGGAGTCCTGATGCTCTGGCCACGTGGATGACAATGAACTAGGGTATAGACAGGGCATTTTCAGAGCTTGGTAAATGGGTTTGAACTGGGTAAACTACAAGACTCCCCTCCTGGCCTGGCATATCTTTCTTTTTTTCTTATACATTTAAAGACCTTTCACTTAAGATGATCTAACTGATAAATATCAATTGCATATAGTATTCGGGATACCCCAAATTTATGTTGTGCCACTGCATCCAAAAGACTTTTTATAGAGATATTATTCAGGATTAGCGATCAGGATTTTTGGTGAATTCCATTCCTCTTGCAGTTCAGTCTTGTTTTTGTCCACACATGATATCTCACTATTTTGTAACCGATGAACTATCTAAAGATAAACACTTCTAACACATCTGATACAACCGTGCAATAACCTCAATGGAAACCTCCCACTTAGAGAAAGGGGAAGAACCATCCTGGTAATACAGCCAGAGTTCATGCTTTCTGCAGTTAATAAATTACAGGATCACAAAATCTCAGGACAGGACATCCATTGGTCATCTGATTCCTGGCAGGGGAATGAGTTCCTTGGTCAACTAAACTGGCCATCTCAGGGTCTGACTGACGGATTGTCCTTTTCCAGTGCCTTTCAGGTCCATCAGAGAGCAGCACTTGGGATGATCTGGGGTCCGTACAAACAAAGCAGTCTACTTTCTGTTAGTGCAGACACTGGGGCTTTGGGATTGCTTTAGAAGCTGAGAAATTTTGAGCCCTTCTTCACTGGTCACGGTTTTTTTTTTTTTTCCGAGACAGAGTCTCGCTTTTGTTGCCCGGGCTAGAGTGAGTGCCGTGGCATCAGCCTAGCTCACAGCAACCTCAAACTCCTGGGCTTAAGCGATTCTACTGCCTCAGCCTCCCGAGTAGCTGGGACTACAGGCATGCGCCACCATGCCCGGCTAATTTTTTCTATATATTTTTAGTTGGCCAGA
>CM052438.1:81152636-81167403 GCA_028533085.1 Varecia variegata
GAATGGTGCCCCAGCCTCTACTGGGGCATCATCGCCTTTGTCTGCCATGAGAGCGTTTAGTCAGAATCCCCACACACAAAGGCTGTCTTCAGGAGAGCCTACCCGGATTTCAGGAATGAAAAGTTGAGCAGAGAGCAGTGATTATCACTTCATTCCCCAGCACTTGAAACGGGGCAGGCTTGCCCACACACAACACTGAGGCTGACTTGCAAGGGTGAGCTACATGTGCCGTGGATTGAAGTAGTTGCATATTTTAAATATTATTTAAAAATATTTAAATAATGTGCTTCTGTCCTCCCTGCAGAAGTCTGCTTGCATTCACTCTCTAGTCTTCAGGGCTGAACTCTTAGCTCTGTGCTCAGAATTAATCCTCTGCCCTCTCTGGCACCCCTGGTCTCCCTTCTTGGTAGTTTGAACTGGACACTCTACGGTTTTCATGTTTTCCTGCCTCTCCAGTCTTGCAGCCCTCTCCTCTCACATCTGATTTTACTTTAGCCCTGGAACCCAAGAGATCCCGTACAGGGGGTAGATACCAATGGAGGTGGAGATTTTTACCCCCTGTTCTTTGTCTCTAACTACATTTTCTAGTTTCTTTGTTCCCAGAGCAAGTGAATAATCCAGAGAGTAAAGTTGGAAGAAAGTATATTCCTTAGAGATGGTAGAGAAGAGCCCTCTGACATTTCTTCCTAGTAGTCGTGGCTCTGAAAGATCAGTCCTGGACCAGGACAAGGGTGTCATGAACAAATTTTGCTTTGGGTCGGTATTTGGATTTTAGTTCCCCGCCCACCATGGGTAACCAAACTGGGTTGTCCTTAAAAAAGGTGAGTGTGTCACACTTTGAACACTGCCTTCCTCCTTGACACTTCCCTCCACCCTTTTCAGCTTGCTTTCTCTTGTAAAAAACACTTATTGATTTCCTATTCTGTGTTGAGTGTGGTGTTCTGTATTAGGTGCACACAAACAGATATTATTCCTGTCTTCAAAGAGCTTCAAGTCTAGCAGGGGAGAGTTGATGATTGACGTATTATACTTGTGAAAAGTGCTTTGAGTGGGGATGTGTCTATAGTGGAGCAGAGCCAGGATGCCTCATCTGGACATGAGGGGGCCAGGGAAGGCCTTCAGTAACTTCAAATTCACATCTGAGCAGTGACTAGGAGGGAACCAGGGACAGATTCGGTGGTGAAGGTGAGGAATGGGAATGAAAAGCATTTAGGTAGCAAATGTCTAACAGATGGCAGCTGTGTCTCTTTCTGCTAAGATCTAGTTAGGATGGACTCCAACGCTCAACCCACATTTTGCAGAAGTTGAAAGCCTACCTCAAGATCCCAGAGGCTGCTTCTTGGGCTGTGCCTGCTACACCCATAGAACTCTGACCTTTCTTCAATTACCACAGAAATCCACTCATACAAGGAATTTAGTCATGACCTTTCTTTTAGCATTTTGGGGCCCCCAGGAGGGTTCCCACTGTGCACACTGCTCAGCCAAATTCAGCAGAAAAACAAATTAGAGATTTTTTTTCTAAAGTCCTTTGCTTACTGTCCCCCCACCCCAACAATGGGGGTTTCCTGCTTTCCTTTCCCCCTGGGATGGCTCAATCTTCCACCGTTTTTCTCGTTTTCCTCTCATGCCTCTCCTTTCATTTCTTCTCCCTACTTTCTCTCAGGAGCAAATCCCCAAAATTCCTCTCATTTTCCAAGTGCTCAGGGTCTCACCTTTTACCAGGGGTCTCTTGATAATATAGCCCCTTGGTTCTGAGGGTGGGAACTCCGAGCACAAAGACTGGCTGTAGAGGAGGATGTGAGTGGGGAGCTTGGTCTCCCCAAGCTGTTCGTAGGCACCCTCGAGTGTGAGGACAGCTGCAAGAGTAGGCGCCCACGCACACGGATTACTTCTGTTACTGCGACAGTACTGCTACCTATTGCTACTACTGCTAGTGCTCTTCCTCCTGTTACTAGTACTACGTATTGTGCACTTACTGGATGAAGCACTTTACACCTGTCATTTCATCTAATCCTTAGGACAATGCCATCAAGTAGGTATCATCTCCACTTGACAGTAAGGAAACTGAGGCTTAAAGAGTTTAAGTAAATTACTTAAAGTCACCCAGCTAGTAAATGTTGGTAATAGCCAATCCTAAAGCCACATATTTAATCACCATAATAACATGTTGCTTTTACAAAGCACCTTTCCAATTTCTCAGCCTTAATTATAAAATGGGTCCAATTATGCTCCTTTGTACACAGTGATAAATAGCACCATTCATACTGTAACACAGCCTGGAACTGAAAATATGTACTTTAGTTGAAAAGCATCTTCAAGTTGGGAAAGCTTCTTCAAATTAGTAATGAAAGTCAATGAGAAAATATATTGGGGGATACAGCTATCTTTTCAGGAACACATGTAGAGAGTCAGGCACAATGGGAATGGTTGAATTGTGTTCTGTTTCAGTTTCCTAAAGGACTTCACAGTTGCACTATGGAAATGATTTCACATTGAAATAATATTTGCATAAGAAAAAACTTGTGATTAATTGCATATTGCTTGAGTGTCCATCTGTGAACGGGAAGAATGAGCTGTTTTCACTTATTCTTTGCTTCTCAGCAAAACAAGCAAAATCTTGGCAAATATCTAATAAATTTGGAGACCACATGTACTAATTTCTGCGTTAGTCCTTCTCTCACTTCCTACCTCCAAACTGATAACTCAGAATTGCTCCAATTACATTTTCCAAAATTTTGACTGTGAACCATGACTTGATGCTCCACATACTCCCATAGCAACCTCCTTTTAAGCTTCAAAAAATATGGAATTGAATCGCAAGATTTTCGTGGTTCAGTGAAAAGAATGTGAGATTTATAATCAGAAAATTAGTGTTTTCATTTTGGCTCCAACATTTACCAGCTCTATGATTTACCAACATCAGGTTCCTTTTCTGTCAAATGGTGAAGGAAGTATGGAGGTCTGGGGAAAGAAGGAACATTTATTGAGCACCTCATAGCAGACACGCGCTATGTTAAGTTCTTTGCATCCGTAATGCCATTTAATCCTCGTAACAATCCTGTATGGTCAATACTGTCATCCTTTACTTACAGAGCAGGAGGCAAAGCTTCAGGAAAGTCAAGACACACCCATGAGCTCATTAACTGCCAGGGTTGGTGACAAGGAGCACCCCAGTGATCTCTTACTGGAGAAGGAAGACCATGGCAGCTGTGCTTCCTGTGAAACCTTCTGCTGCTTTCTTCTTCATTGACCAAGTTTCTCTTCAAAGCTTTGCCAGTGGTCCCCAACTTAGTCCTTTCCCTCTTGGCTTGCAGATGAAATGAGGCTGCTTCCTCTAATCCCCTTTGGGTTCTTGATATTCTCTCTTCTCTGTCTCTCAGTCCACATGTGGGGTTATGTGTTTTCATCCCTTCTCTCCGGAGTCTCTTGTGCTCATGCAAACTTCTTGCCTGGAATTTCTTTCCTTTTCCTGAGATACCTGTTCAAGATCACTGTCTCCTTAAAGTGTTGTCTAAAAAGCAAACATATAACATGAAAGTAACACTACCATATTTTTTTAAATTACGTTTTTAGTTATTTGTGGCAGATGAGAAGTACACAATTACTTTTTGTATATTGACCTTATAATCAGAAAACCTGCTGAATGTTCTTATTATTTCTGAGAACTTATCTAGATATTCTTGGATTTGCTGTAGTCAATTACATTCTTTGCAGGTGATATTAGTTTTGTTTATGGTGTTACTATACAGGCTAGTGTATCCATTATAATGTCAACTAGATGAAATGCTATAGGGCATGCTTGTCTTGTCCAGGAATACTTCTAACTTTTTATGATTAATTATATATATTTATTTTGCTGTCGGCTTCTTGAAATATCTTTTCTATATTTGTTGAGATGATCATATAGTTTTTCTTCTTTATTCTTTTAATATAATGAGTAGCATTAATAGACTTTCAATTTCCAAACAGGTGAATTTTTAAATATAGGTATTCATAGCTACTATTTCTAATATAATTGCATTGAGAAGGTAGTTTATGTGATACTATTTGCTATTTGTCGAGACTTTGTTTCCTAGTGTATGGTTAGTTTTCAAAAATTATCCATCTGTGCTTGAGAAGAATGTATATTTTCTAATTTGGAAGGGGCCAGGTTACTGTATCTATTAATTACATCAAACTTTTAATTGTCTTATTCAAATCTTCTGTAGCATTACTAATATTTTATCTGTTTGAGCTATCAATGGGAGAAAGGAGTGAGTATTTGTGATATTATCAGTTTTGTGTTACATATTTCGAGGCAATGTTATTAGGTACATGGAATTTTAGAATTTGTATTTTAATATTTTATCATTATATAAGAATGCCTTTTATCCCTATTATTGTCTTTTCCTTAAAATTTCTTTGGTCCTGTGCTAAATATATTAAATAGCTAGATCAGATTTCATCTGGTTAGCATTTGTCTGATGTGCCCTTTTTCATCATTTTGCTATCAACTCTTTGGGCTACAGTGTTAGGTCTTTTAAACAACATATAGCAGGATATAAAAGTTATATATCTGATCTGAAAATATTTGCCTTTTACTTGGACAATTAGTCCATTTATGGTAATTGAGATGACTGATAAAACATATTTCATTGGATCAAAAATGCCATCAAATGTAAGATACATCACTATGTACTGCTACAAAAAGAAAAGGAAAAAAAGAATTGCTTCCAACTGTAGCTATTCAATGCCATCAACTGTACGATACTTTATGATATTGGAGACTTCACAATTTGAAAAAAGCATTTCGAAATATAACTATACAAACATACCACTTTCTAGTAATCATATTGGCATAAGTTCAAAAGTTTGACAAGGTACCTGTTAGGGAAGCTATGGATAAACAGGTAGTGTTGTATATTCCTGGTAAGAATACAACATGACACAATTCCTATGGTGGACAATTTGGTGATTTCAAGCAACATTACATATTGATTTACTCTTTGACTCAGCTTTCCCTCCTATAGAAATTTAGCCTAAAGATATAGCAGCAAAAATAAAAAATTACTAATAGGTTATTAATTGCAGTGCAGTTTGCAATAGTAAAATAATGGAAGCAAATCAAATGCCTATTAGTGTTCTTGTTGATAAACTATGGTACACCTATCTAATGGAGTATTATAAAACTGTAAGAAAATAACTTGGAAGATCTGTCTCCCTATAAATATATATATATACATGAGTGAAAAGAGCAAAGTGCAGAAGAGTGTGCGTTATATGTTGCACTTGGGTAAGAAAGGGGGTGCAGGAAATGAAAACATATATAGTATTTGCTTATATATTAAAAAACAAACAATGGGAGGATAGAAACCTAAACCTAATAAAAATAGTTAACCTATGGTAAGGGAAGGAAGTTTGGGGGAGAAGTCATAGATGGACACTAGACTTCTCTAAATATACCTGCTTAGCAGTTTCACTATGGAACCATGTAATGTTTACATTAAAACAGTAAATAAAAACCAAAACAAGACATACCTCCCATATTTACAACAAATAGAAACAAATGAACCTAACTGATATGAAGTTGGTGGTATAACCACACAGAGAAGAATTATCTCAAATGACTTTAAAGCAAAGTATTTTAACTGTGCATTTTGAATGAAAACGACAAAAAAACCTTTTGCTTTATTTAGTAGTTTTAATCTTAGAAATAAAGTAGTCTATATTCTAGTCTTATTTTTGGTATTATTATTTTAAAAGTATAAATATAAAAAGAATAAATATGTTAAAGTTAGTGAGCAATTTATGTGAGCCTCATTAGGAGCTAAGATTTGTAGTGTAAGAAAAATAGAATACATATATAAAATAAAAGAATTTAAGAAAAATCATATATTTGGGAATATCAATGTGAAATAATAGTTGTTTTCTACTTCTAAAAAATTAGTATCCTAGTTCTATCAGCTGAAAGCTCTAGAACTAATGAAAACCCTGTAGTGATGAGCACTTTCAGTGTTGAGATTGTGTTCTCCAAATCCCATTTCCCAATAAAAAGAACTGGAGAGCTTTTGAGAAATTGTTGACTACAAGTCTGGAACAAGAAATGTATAATAAGGTAAGCCTAGGACATCGTCTCATGCCGGAAAGCAAGGAAGTGCTCAGACTACTGGTGTAGTATTAAAAGCACATGACAGCAAATTAGTCAAAGGTGGGACTAATTGAGAGTTAAAAATAGTGATATTTCCAATGAATTGATATAAATCAAATATCTAAATCTGTGAGTTCAATATGAAATTGAAAGTAAAAATTAAATTTATCATCTTTTAATCTTTGCTAGAACACCAACATACTATTCTAAAAACTGATAAATAAAATGAATTAAACATTTGTGCTGTCTTTCCCATGTTATTCTTATTTCAGGGTAAGCAAATATTTGATGAGGGAAAGTTCTTTATGGAAGAATTCCAACTAATAAATGTGGGGAAAATAGTACAATATTCAAAGCATTGTTTTGCGGTCCTATTTAAATAATGGATCTAGGCAATAGTCACCAATGGCTACCAACACTAATGTTTATACAGTTGCTTGGAAACTTTATAAGGGATGGATCAGACTGACATCACCTGAACCTATTACTCAATCCTTACTTCTTTAAAAGTGGGACAATCAGATATTATACGCCTTTTGATGAGATTAAGTAGGAAGTACGTAATATTACCTATGACGTATTCTTGCTAAAAAAAAAGAAGAGAAACATTTAATCTAATTCTGATTAAACCTTTAGATCTAACTAGAATTTATAGGAAATGCAGGCACTAGAGTAACATGTTTACCAATACCACATGAATGCAATTAGCTGAAGCCAGAAAATAAGAAATGCTATACATTTCTCCAACAAATAAATAACAATAAAATATAAAATAAAACAAAAATTATGAAATACAAAAGCAAAAAGAGTGGGAAACTGTGATGGGTATAAAGACATATAAGGACATCAGTAGAATGCAATGTATGGATTTTTTTTAGATCCTGGTTTGAACAAATCAAACGTATGAAAAAGTTTTGAGACATTTAGAGGAAATTTAGCACAGATTGGGTATTAAATGATATTGAAACATTTTTGTTTATTTTGCTATTTTAGACAATGATGTTGTGGTTTATGTTTTTAAAAGTTCTTATCTTACGTTGGTATTCTTAGTGTTGCATTCTGAAGTATTGATAGATGATACAATATGGTGTCTGTTTGCCTTGAAATCATTTGGCAACATTGAAAAAAGAGTGGTGGGGGAATTATATGAAACAAAAGTGGCAAAATGTGATCATTGTTGAAGCTGGAAAATATTACACTGAAATTCCTTATACCATTCTTTCTAAAAATAAGCATGTTAGAATTGATAAAATGTAGTTTTAATTTTTTTGTACAGTTATATAAACTTCAGCTGAAAACTTGAAAAAACATGTTGCTCCTTTTTATATTCTACTTAATTTTGCTCTTTTCTTGTCTTCTTTTTCTCTTAAGGATTTTAAAATTTTGTTTTTCCCCTGTTAACTGGTTTTGAAGAATTCTATTTCCATTCTTTTAGTAGTTCATATTATAACATGCATTAACTTAATAAAATCTAATGTTAATTAACATCTCTACATATCTTTCTGCTAAATAATATGAGGTTCTAGGAATGCTTTAACTCTAATCACTGTCCCCCACAATTTTACATGTTATTATTGTCCAGTTGGTTAGTTCCATTTTAGTTTTATTTCCTTTATGTTTAAAATTATAGCTATTTATTTTTAGAGACAGAGTCTCCCTTTGTCACCTGGCCTGGAATGCAGTGGGGTGATCATAGCTCACTGTAATCTTGATCAATTCAAGCAATCCTCCTGCCTCAGCCTCTCAAATTGCTAGGACTACAGGCATGAGTCACACTGTGCCCGTTCCCATCATTATTTGTTTCTATCATTGTATTAAACAATGTTTGTATTAGATTTACCTCCATGTTTGTTAATTTCTTTTTACTTTTGATTTATTTTGGTTTCAATTTCCTTTTTTCCTGAGATATCCATTAATTTTTTTTCTTTTCTTTTTTTTTTTTTTTGAGACAGGGTCTTGCTCTGTCACCCAGGTTGCCAGGTTGGAGTGCAGTGGCCTCATCACAGCTCGTTGCAAACGCAAACTCCTGGGCTCAAGTGATCCTCCTGCCTCAGCCTCTGGAGTAGCTGGGACTGTGGTGTGCATGCCCACACCTGGCTCATTTTTCTATTTTTTGTCGAGATGGCATCTCACTTTTGCTCAGGCCAGTCTTGAGCTCCTGGCCTCAAGCAATCCTTCAGTCTCAGCCTCCCAAAGTGTTAGAACTTTGGGTGGTGTGACCCACCATGCCCAGCCTAATGTTTTCTTTAAAGGTCTATTAGTTGAAAACTTTTTGTCTTCACTTTTCCAAAAATGTCTTTATGTCATCCTAATTCTTGAATGAACATAGGTATATAAATGTTTTTTTCTCAGACTTTTGAAGATATTATTTAATAGACTTCTATCTTCTGTTATTATTGATGAGAAATCTGCTGCTGTTTTGCTATTCCTTTGTCAGTAATCCATATTAACTTATTTTTTGCTTTTAAAATGTCTTTTTAACTGGTATTCTACGTGTAACTATGATATACCTAAATATGGATTTATTTTTACTTATTTAGCTAGAAATTTTTATGCTTTTAAAATCTGAATTATTGTCTTTTATTACTTTTGTACAATTCTCAACCACTACCTATTTGAAAATTTTTTCTCTCCATGTTTTCTGTTTTCGCCTTCTGGAATTTTCATGTTTCTTGATTCTTGTCACTTCATACTGCATTATGGATTATTTCCTCAGATGTTTCCAGAGCATCTGGAAAGAGTGTCAAATCTGTCATTTAACACATCCATTGGGTATTTAAAATTTCAATAACAGCATTTTACATTTCTAGAAGTTTCAATTTTTAACTTCTAAAATATTTTTTCAGTGTCCCATTTTCTTCTTATTTCTCAATATTTTTATATCTATAAGTACATGTACATACAAATGTATATACTTAATGGTTTCTATGTTATATATAATCTGAAGTTCACAGGGGGTGTTTCATCCTAATATTATGGCAGATTTTTGTTCTTGTGTTCTGTAATTTTGGCTTGTGAGCTCATCTTCAGCATTCTTTTGCCTGTGGGAATGCTGTGAGACGTAGATTGAGTAATCCATCTGGGTAGTTTTGTGTTTACTTACATTAGGATTTCATTTTATTTCTATTTTATCTTTTTTATTAATTCTTTTGAATAATTAATGTAACTTACAACATTAAAAAGCCTTCCTTTCATCTCTGTACTCCATTCACCGAGTTCACCTTCCCAGATGGGACTACTGTTGGAAGTTTCTTATTGTTTCTTCCATTCATTCATTTGACAAATATTGAGTGTCTATGTACCAGACATTGTTCTAGGAGGCTGGGATACATCAGTGAACAAAACAGACGCAGTTTCCTGCCTCCAGAAAGCTTACCTTCTAGGAATGTGTGTGCACACTGCAGGGAAATAGACAATAAATAACAAACACAATAAGTAAATTGTATAATACTTTTGAAGGTGGGGGTGACATGTGAAATGGGACATGTAAAAGAGTGTTAGAAGTATGAAGAGTGCTGGGGTGAAGGGCAGACTGCAGTAGTACATGATATTCTCATGGTAAGTCTCCTTGACTTGGTGAGATTTGATCAAAGATTTAAAAACGTGAGGTCATTAGCAAATAGATAACTATGGATGCATGTTCCAGGCCAAGGAACAACTAGATGAAGGGTATAAGGTAGAAACATGCTTGGCATGCTCAAGGAATTGCAAGGAGCCTAGTGTGTTGGAGTGGAGCACAGGGGTGGGGAGTGGTGAGAGATCTAGAGGTATGGGGCACAGATCAGGCAAACTCTTGCAGGCCCTTGTGAGCACTTTGACTTTAACTTTGGTTGACATTGAAAGCCATTGTAGGCTTTTGGGACAAGGAGTGGCATGATCTTACTTATATTTTTAAAGGATCACTCTGGCTTCCAAATTTAAAGTAGAATGTGTGAGTGTGGTGGGGGGAACAAAGGTAGAAGCAGGGATATGTGCAGGAAGTTGGTGCAGTGATCCAAGTTGTCTTGCATTCTTTCATGAGATGGTCAGTCTGGTGTGGCCACAGAGGGGACACAGCAGATGCACAGGGCAATAATATTTATACTCATTTATACTTATTAGGACTCATTTATACTTATACCTGAGTCCTGGAGAGACAGAGTCACCACACAACATGAGGGTTCATACAGGAAGAGCAGCAAGGGAGTGGGCTAAACCAAGCCATGGGAGCAGGGAGAGAGTGAGGACCTATCAGTGGACATGTTGAGGCAGCAGGAAAATCAGAAGTTTTAAAATTTACAATATACAGGCATTCTTATGATGATGGCTTTGACCAGGGTGGTAGCCAGGAAGGAGGGATAATGCTGTGGAATTCTGGGTATATCTTGATGATAGATCCAACAGACATTCCTGACATATTGGATGTGGGATGGGAGACCAAGAGTGGAGTCAAAGATGATTCCAAGGTTTAAGGACCTAGCAACTGGAAGGATGGATTTACCGCCAATGAAAATGGGGAAGGGTGTGGAGGACCAGGCTTGAGAGGATATAAGAAAAGTTTTGGGTTTTTAGATGTCTCTTAGGCATCTGAGTGGAGATTTTGAGTTGTCCATTGACTATTTGAGTATGGAATTTGTGAGAGAGGTCTGGGCTAGAGATATAAAATTTGGATGCAATCAGCTTATTGTGTTCACCAAGCCTTGAGACTTGGTGAGACCACAATCGAGCGAGTGTCACCAGAGGAAAGACAGGGACCAAAGACCGAGCCTGGGACACACCATTGTTATCTAGAGATAATCTATGCACATACATCATATATGTACGTGGTTATTATTACTTTTAACATTAATGGTATTCTATTACCTGCACTTTTTAGTGTCTTACTTTCTTTTACTCACCATAGGTCTTGTTTCATAGTGCTCCACGTTTTACATTATTTTCTTAGGCTCCATGTTCCTGAACCCTTGCCTAGTGTAAATTTTAACCACAAACTCAGGTGAGGCAGGCCCATTCTCTCAAATCCTCAGGGAAGGTTTTTTTCCACTAGGGCTTAAATATAGACCAGCTTCTTTGTCATCTCCTTGTGTTTGTGGATAGATTTTTCTAGGCTTTACTTTTCCTTAGGTGTAGAGTTTTCCTTTCTCATGAGCTATTCTGTACATTCAAGCAGTTGTTACATTCCGTGCAGTATTTAGTTATGAGGTTTTTCTTCTAGGTGTAGTCTTTCATATTTCCTTAAATATACTCACTCTCCAGTCCTCACTGTTCTCACTGTCAGAGTTCAGGCCCCCTTAATTTATTGTTCTACTACTTCACAAGCCTCTGGGCCAAACTCTTTTTGCAATCTCTCCTCCTCTTCTATGTTTTCATGGATATTTTTTTGGATCCATAGCTGAAGAATCTATTCCCTGGTCTCCAGTTTTTAACAAATTTTCCCTCCCTGGAAGGCTAAATGTCAGTGTCTTCAGCAGGATTTGTAAGAAATCTTTGGTTTTATCTTTCACATCTAACATCCTCTGCCAATGCTTTCTTCCATCCAATCTAAGTATTTTTGAGACATGTCATGCTCTCTTATGCCGCCTTCTTCTTCTTCTTCTTTTTTTTTTTTTGAGATGGGGTCTTGCATGGGCTGGAGTGTATGAGTGCATGGAGTGCAGTGGCTGAATCATAGCTCACTGTAGCCTCAAAATCCTGGGCTCCAACAATTCTCCTGCCTTGGCCACCCAAGTAGCTAGGACTACAGGCACATGTCATCATACCTGGCTAATTCTTAAATTTTTTTTTTTTTTTGTGGAGATGGGGTCTCACTATGTTGCCCAGGCTGGTCTTGAACTCCTGGCCTCAAGTGATCCTCCCACCTCAGCCTCCCAAGGTACTGAGATTATAGGCATGAGCCACTGTACCCAGCCCACTTACCTTCTTACCTTTGCTTAGCTTGTGTCTTTTTCCTGGAAGGTAGGTATTATTACTTAGTTTTCACAAACTGGAAAACTAAGGCACAGAGAGATAAGGTAACATGTCCAGTGTTTTCCAGCTAGCAATCTGTAGAGCTGGGATTCAAATACATCACAAGAGCTTCCTCATCTCCTGTTCTCTCCTAGACTTTGCTCAGACACTTACGTATTTTCATAACTGTAGTTGTAACACACTTATAATCAGGTACTCAGATTTTTATTTACTGTATTCTAAACATTTTCCCAAAATGTTACATAGGTCTGAAGATTACAAGTTTAAACGACTGCATCACATTCTACTAAGTTATGCATCGTTATCAGCTTGACTGTTTCTCAATTGTTGGAAATTTAGGTTGCTTTCAATTTTCTCTATTATACATAATACTAAAATGATCATGCTAATATACACTGCTTTTCTTATCTTTAAATTTTTTCTTTAGAATAAATATTTGAAAGTCAGAATAGTTGTAAAAGAATGTAAATGATTCCATTACTCTTGATGTGTAATGAAATAAAAAGTTATGTAAATATGTGCTGCTAACAGCAGAATGTGAGATCTTTCTTCCCATCTGCTCTAGTAAAGGGTATTAGTCTCTTAGTTTTTGCTAGGTAGTCTTGCTTACTTTTTAATAGGCATATAATAGAATTTCTCTTTTCATTTTTATTAAGAAATTCAATTACTTTTTAATAAAATTTTTTTCCCCCATTGATTGCCATATTTGCTGCAAATACCTTTTGGACCTGTTGTTTGCCTTTTAAATTCTAGTTTGGGTAGTTACATTTACAGAACTTTTAAAACTTTCATATGATCGATTTTTTTGTCTCTTTAGTTATAATGTCTCCTATTTCTTGACTCTTAGAATATGATCATGTATTGTGGGCTATTTGTTTATGGCCAGAGCATATTTGATTTTTGGTATACACAGCTTTGAATTGCTAAGCAACTATAAAAGCTTCAGAAGCGTCTAAGTGAGGCTCTGAATGAAATGCAGTTGTGGCTACATAGAAAACTGGGCTGACTGCTCTGTGACTTACCTTATCTAAGATGTGCGGTAGCAGTTTACAATTTAATGCGCAGTGTTAAGAAATTTATTTATAGTTTAAAGACCTTGAATCCTTTTCTGCAGCACAGATCTGGCCCAAGACAATAATTCCTCCAGTTTTATAGGCTTCAAGCTGTTTTACAACATGGAACATTAAAAGTGAACTGGCACATGCACACCCAATACTGTTGTATTATTTGTTTAAATTTAAAAGACAGCATGTGGCAATGTTGGGATGTTATCAAGGAAGGTTGACTGTATCAATGCTCACATGTCTTTGAGGTTAGCATTTACCTTCTCTAGATTCTACACTATTCCAGGTCAGGTTTTCAGCTTTGAAGGCTCAAGCAGTTAAAATTTTAAGAATACTTGGTGTGAACTAGCTCTGCATAGACTCCCATTAACCAAGGTGACAAGAGACTGACGTATAACTCAAAGTACCAGTATGCTGTAAGAACCCTGAATATCCTTTTAACTGAGACACATAAGCCAATATAACAAGCATATTATCTCTCTCATTAGCTTCCCTGGAGGAGCAAAAGTTATACTCAGGAGTATATGAGATATGGAATCAGAGCAAAAAGAAGGAGTTGTCTGATTTAGATAATTAATCACAATGGGTTTCAGAAGCCATGTATGTTCATGTCCATTGACTGTCACGCTGGGGTCTGTGGGCTGCCCACCTCCTCCCTTCATCAGAGTTAGTGTGGGTAGCATCCCTTCTGGATCTTTAAGTTTACCTCTTCTGTGTGTGAGCTTGACTGCTTTCAAGTTCAAACAGTCTTTCTCCTGACAGGGTTCAACAGTTGACCACGCCCCTGCTTCCCTAATTACAGTTACAATCTAAGTCGGCCTTCCTGTGGTGATTCTTGGGTCCCCTTGATGGACATTTTGGGTGTTTTCAAACACATTTCAACAGTCTCTTGGAGTAAGTGGATGACTAACCTCTTACATTATGTATAGACAATGTCTATACGTTAGAGCTAAACACTGGCTTAGCTTTTTGAGGACAAGCTTTTCCCCATGTTCTTGGTGGAGGAGGTCCCTAAGTGTTATCCCTTTTGGCTCTCTGCATATGGTCCAGGGAAAATGAGGGGTTTTGTTCACATTGTCCAACTCCAAATATCGTCAATCCCAGGCATCTCCTCTTTGCCCCCTCTTGGGAATTTTCCTTAGGACAAATACCTTAAGACATTTGGCCTTTGCCTTTCTTTCTTGGCATATGCCAAACCATACCAATTTGGGGCTTGATGTTCCCCCTTCAGAAGTCTCCTATGATCCCTCCTGAGCTGAAACAAAAGGCTCAGACTTATCTTTGGAGCTGCTTGAGCCTCCAAATGCTCCAACTCAGCTGCACAACTGGACTGTCCTGGACACTGCCCTCCTTCTTGCTGCTTCTCCGGCCACCCTGGTTGCTCCCCTGTGTGGCCTGGCTCCCGGCTGCACACCTGGCTCCCCAACTGCAAATAAGCTCTGCCAGCTGCTGCATGGTTGTTGGCACTCAAAGGCATGTTGGCCGTTTGGCCACATCCCCAAGCAATCTTTGTTAAAACCAACAAAATAAAATGTGTCTGAAGATATAATGTAGTATTTTGGGGAAAAAATTAAATATTTTAGAAGTATATTCAAAATAGTAAATTCCAGAATATTTCACAATGCCTAGT
>CM052438.1:81167903-81268068 GCA_028533085.1 Varecia variegata
AATAAGCTCTGCCAGCTGCTGCATGGTTGTTGGCACTCAAAGGCATGTTGGCCGTTTGGCCACATCCCCAAGCAATCTTTGTTAAAACCAACAAAATAAAATGTGTCTGAAGATATAATGTAGTATTTTGGGGAAAAAATTAAATATTTTAGAAGTATATTCAAAATAGTAAATTCCAGAATATTTCACAATGCCTAGTGCAATGACCTGGACTGATGAAACAAATAAGCAGAAAAACCAGATGCCAAAATTGCAGAAGCAAATAGTTTTTCATCAAACGTAGCTACTGTGCATAAATACTGTCCCAGAACAATAAAACTTTTGTAACTAGAAATCTGTTTAGTAATCAGGAACTATGACACTTATTAAATGTTACAGCTACAGAATAATTCTTCTTTTTCTTCTTCTTCTTCATCTTCATCTTTGTTATCTTGTTACATAATGAATTAAATGGTGGTAGTGCATGTGAAGTGCACAAAGAGATTAGTGCAATAATAGTTTTTTATAATCTATGTTAGAGATTGTGCATATACATATATCAGTTGTATTATTATGTAGGAACAGTTTCATCTACCTAGTCAGTGGAGTTAGCCAAACTGCACATCACGGCTTGTGAAGAGAAATAAGAGGTCTCTTTTTACAGAACGGGTTGTCATCACATCAGCTGAAGGGTGCTCATGTGAGCTTTTGGCTGGAGCACTGCTTTGGCAGTACTGAATTAAGTATTAAACAGTATTTGCTCAAAAGTATTCTATCTGATATCTTGAAAGTGATGAACTTGAAAAATTTGTTGGGAAAAAAAGTAATTGCATTGAATATACATTGCAGTGAACCTGACAGTTGTTTTTAAAAAACATCCTCTTCAGAAAATATGAACATGCCCTGTATTTGCATAGCACTTTCAAGTGTATAAAGTACTTTCATGTCTCTGATCTCATTACAGCCTTATGATACCTTGTGAAATAGTGCATTACTCATGTGTTTGTAGATGAAGAGGCTCCTTTTATAAGTGGCACATCTGGGATGCTAATTTCAGGACTTTCCTTCCATGTGGCAGCCACTCCGGGAGAAATGATGCTGTGTGTGACTAGTGAAAGGCAGGCTTCCCACAGGCACACACCTCTCCTGCCAAGAGCCTATTCTTTCGGGCTGTTATATTTCATTGTTAACAATTACAATGACCAGCGCTAACAGAATGCCTCCTCAGTCTGAGACTGTGTCAGTGTTTTTCTGTGTATGTGCTAGACATTTACTCACCCAATCTCGCTCGCACTATCTCCCCTTTCTCTCCAATTTGTGTCTCTGGGAGCTACACTTCCCAGGCTCCTCTGCTTTCTGACTTCTACCTCCTCTGGGCAAAGAGAGGCACTGGCAGGACACTGCCCCTTCCCGTCTGCCTCATGTGGTAGCTCCACCTGCAGCAGCAGCTAATTCTCTGTGGCGTTAGCTCCCCTGCCCCTCCATCCTCCATTTCCTACGAGGGTGCCTGGCTTGACTCCTGGGCTTTGCAAACCTATCACCTTCCTTCGTCCTTCCAGCAGCCAGTCTCCAGATGGTCTTTCTGTTCTGTTTGGCAACTTAGCTTTTCCATCTCCCATGGAACCAAATCCTTGCCTTGAATTCTATTTAAAAGACCTAGAGTAGTTTTGTTTCATGATCAGACTATGCCGCTATGACATGATATTACTTTTAACCTTCACAACATTCCTGCGAGGAGGTAATATCATCTGCATTTACAGATAAGGAAGGTGAGGCTCAGAGGAGACGCTTAAGGTGCCCAAGCTCATACAGCCCACTCACGGAGGCTGAGGGACTCAAATCCAGCAGTCTGGTGTTATGCTCACCTCCAGTCGACAGGTGCTGCTGAGTGAGTGCATCCTTGTGCCAGGCCCCAGGGCCCGTGATGAGGGGATGGGGCTCAGAGACGTTAGCTTGCCAAAGGTTCTGAGTTGGTAAGCGGCAGAGATGGGATTCAAACTCAGCTCCGTCTGACTCCAACCCTGTTCTTTCTACTACAACTAGGTCTTCCCAAAAGTTAACGTGTAATTCCCATGTGGAATGTGGTTGAAATGTACATTCCCAGTCCCTGCTCCAGAAATTCCCATTCAATAGGCTTGGGAAGGAGTCAGGAATATGCATTTTGCACAATTGCCTTCAGTGATGCTGAGTCCAGGTGGGGCCAATCCTGCTCATTCTTTATGGCCTTCCTGTTCTACCTGTGACACTCCATATGGCCTCTGCACACCTCTCCTCGCTGGCCTCAGTTTCCTCATCTGTGAAGTGAGGGGTTGGACTAGAGGATCTCCAGGGTCTCCCGGATCTTTGCTGAGTCCCCTAAACCTGTGTGCTGCAGAGATGCACGGCACATGATGTCATGTGTGCAAGGGGACCGCTGCTGTGCCACCGAGCCCTCCCAGGGCTGGCAGCCTGGGTTTCCCATGGGCTCCCAGGCTGCGAGGCTCCGCCAGAGCCCCCTGGCTGGAGGGTGAAGGAAAGCGCTGTTTATCAGCTTATGGTAGTTAGCAAACTGACATTTTAAAAAGGAAGTGAATTGTGGAGTGGGGGTTTTAATTCAGGGAACTATTCGAAGAACTCAGTGTTTGCTCTGAGAGGTCATTAAATAGGTTTTGTTCCCACAGTCTTTGGGAAAATGATGCTTCATTAAAATGGCAACATGAGGTGTAGTGAAAATGGTGAAATTGGGAACACTGAAAAGACACATTCACTGGATTCCACTTAAAATGTAAAAGGAGTGTAAAGAAAACAAATAGACATTTTCTTGAGGCAGCTGAGCGATACAAAACACAGGCATCTTTGTCTCCTTCTTGAAAACTTCCACAATGCGTTCTCCTTTCTTCCTCTTGACTAATCTGTCCTTCTAAGAGGTGTTGAGTTTCGGCCAAACTCCGTGCTCCGCTGGCATCAATGGCCGCCCTCTTGTGGGTAGCCAGCTCTCACCTAACGTCTCCGTGCCCACCCGACAGCGGGCGCGGGTCACTCTCCTTCACAATTAGCTCACGGACAGAGTTTGCAGGCGGGTTCCAGGGGTGTCAGTCACAGGGATGAACGGGGAGTCCATGTGTGGGAACGGCAGGGCGAGCCGGGCGCAGGACACCCGCCACCCCAGCCTGGTCACCTTAGCTCCTGCCGGCGTTCCCCCCAGCTCTGGTTGACAGAGCGAGCCGGGCCAGTTACCAGATGGATGAAGACGGCTTCCTAGGCACCAGTGCTGGCGAGGTATGCTCAGTCTCAGGTTCTGGTGTAACGGGATCTTTCCACCTTGTTCAGTGTGCCTTGGTCCAGGCTGGGTTCCGTTTGTACCACGAGAGGAGTTATGAGCTGTTGGGGAGCACCGTGTGTTTAACGGCAAACAGGGGCCCGGGGGACTCAGGTTCTGCTTCCACCCTACTGCTTAAATGGCTGATTTCCTTCATCTATAATATGAAGTGATGGTCCAGAATTATTAGCTAATAATGAATAAGAGAGGGGATAAAACACTTTGAAAATACAGCATCCTGTAAATGCGAAATCCTTCTTTGCTCTGTACTGACAGCCTTTCCCGAGGCCCGTCCGACTCCCTGTTCTCTCCTGACCAGGTCTGGGGTCTTGATGCTGCCTGGCTCCTGCCCCTGAGACTTCAGAAAGAGCCCGGGATCTGGGAAACTGAGTTCTGTGCCGACATCAGTTTGGTCGGTTCCGCTGCCTGTGAATTGCACACTGACCCGCGTGCCTGCTCTCTGAGACCACCCTCAACCCCAAAAGGCAGCCCAGTTGGGCCTCAACCAGCAGCTCAGAGTCCCCTGCCCAGCACTGGGCACCTTCAGGGCTAGGGTGTGCTACCCGGGGGCTCTGGGCTGCAACTCCTGGACACGTCCAGATTCCTGCTGCACAGAGAGGTTTTCCCCGGGGGAAGAGGACACTTGGAGACCAGAGAAAACCCACCGCAAGAGCCTAGCGACGCGGACGAAAGCAGCTTCAGGTCTATGCTGCCCCCTCGTGTTCATGTATTTTACTACACTCGGCTCACACGTAACGTTACACTCTCTTCAGCGGCCGGTTATTGTCTTCTGTTGCACAGGGTGGAAGTCTAGAGCTATGGAGATTCAGTAAAGATAGTTTAAGAGCAATAAAATCACAGATTTAAATCTTCTCATGGGGTTGAAGACACAAGTTTTACTGTGGGAGCCATTCCGTCTTTACCTGGTAGAGCATGAACTGGTAAACCATCCCAGAATACAAATAACAAATTCAATGGATTTAAATCGGATTTGAAAATGAAGACTTGAGGTTGTATTTATTTAGTCTATTTTGACTTTTACCAAAGTTTTCTTTAGAGTTTCATCTCATTTCCTCCCCTTCCCTAGTTTGGGGGGAAGAGAAAGCTATATTTTTAACCCTTATTTCACTGACATGGAAACACAGACAGAGGCCTGAAGTCTTCTCAAGGTCACGAGCAGACTCAGGCCTGCAGGCTGCCCATCCCTAAATCAGAAATCGGGTGTGAGTCAGGGAGACAGGTGTGGGCAGGGCTGGAGAGTTTAATTTTGGATTAATGGTTTCCTCTTCACTTTCCCTCATTCCTGTCACAGCACTCTTGGAACATTTCTAGTCAGCTGTGTGTGCTATGTTAGGCATTTCAAATATGTTTCTGGAAGTTGTCGACGCTGTTCTCTATGAGGCCTGAAGGCAAAATTCAATGTTTGTAGTAAATAAAGTACTAAAATTATATCAGCTATTAAGAGGATGGATTATTTCCAAGTTGCTTAGCCGTATTGGCTGAGTGTTGAATTCAGCCATGGTGCCAGCATATTATGCACGAGAATCTCATATTCCTGGGCACTGAAAGTTCCATTGAAGATGGTGGTGCAGTGTAGGATAGGTGGGGATGTCAGGGGGAGGTCAGCAGGGTTCAAGAAGGGTTTATGGAGATGTAAGAGAAGGTTCTGGAAACTTTGCTAGTATGAGACCTCCACTGGACTAGTTCCCAGGGAGACTGATTCACAGGAGACAGGCAGGATCAGAAGCTAGACAAATAGTATTTTATAAACAGTGAGCTCCCAAGGAATAGTCATTCCTAGAATTAAAGATACATTGGTTTGGGTTCTTTGTTCCCCTCCCCCTAAGTCCCTGTTATGGGCTGATTGTGCCTCCCCCAAATTCATATGTTGAAGTCCTAACCCCCAGTACCTAAGAATGTAACTGTATTTGGAGACAGGTCTTTACCAAGGTGCTTAAGGTAAGATGAGGCTGTTAGGGTGAGCCCTAATCCAATATAATTGGTGTCCTTATAAAGAGAGGAAATTAGGACACAGACACACAGAGGAAGGACCACGTGAAGACACAGGGAGAAGACGCACATCTTCAAGCCAAGGAGAGAGGCCAGAGAAGAAACAGCCCTGTCAATATCTTGATTTTGGGCTTCTAGCATCCAAAACTTTGAGGAAATATATTTCTGTTGCTTAAACCACCTGGTCTGTGGTACATTGTCACAGCAGCCCTAGCAAACTAATCCAGTGTCCTTTTGAATTCAGGGAGCATGACTGGATGGTCCATCCACTCACTATCAGCACCAGCCGAGTAGAAACCATCAAAGCCCACTCCATATATAAGGAACTAAAAATCTTAAAAAACAGGACAATGACTAGTTGGAAAGGCATCCCGTATCTTTCACCAGACAAGATACAGAAGCATAATCTCTGGAGTAAAGCACAAAAACATGCTCAAAATATCTATACCACAGTTATGAGTGAATATAAATCGTCCTCCCCTACCCCGTGGTTCTGTGGAATCCAAGTAGTTTGAAAAATGTCTTCATGTCTAAATGAATCATACAGCTCAGTTTTATGGAAACCAGCTACAAAGTTATCAATTGTTACAAGAAAAAAAGTATTCACTTATGTTATCCCTACTTTTTCTTTAGCTCTTCTGAGATACCTGGGATTTAGTTTATGGATTAAAGGATTTGATGAAACTCTACAGAAGAGTTGGTGAAGACAGGAACCTTAGCACCAAAGACTTAGAAGCCTACTAATGCGTGTGTCCTGCAGGGCATTGTCCATGGTGGAGATGGGGCTGATGGCGGTGCGTAAGCTGAGCACTTCCTGTAACACTTCCTGTAGAGCAAGTGCTTGACGTATGTCACCAGAAACACCAGCAGATGAGACATGTTGTAAGGTAGCAGTTCCATTTCAGTTATGCTCAGCTACATGAGCAAACTTGAGCAAACTGCTTCACTGTCTGTGCCTCAGTCTTCTCCTTTGTAGAAAGGTTGTTGATGATGCGTGTAAAGTCCTCCAAACAGTGCCCAGTACAGGCGAAGGTTTTAGTGAGTGTTGACTGCTAGTATTTTTCCCAACATCCTCAGATGAGGACACAAAGGACAGTGGAGGTGTTAAGCAACTGGCTTAATACCTCAGATACTATCACGGAGGGGGAACTGGGAGGCACACCCGGCTGCTGCATTCCTGAGGCTCCCCAGGGCCTCCCATTTGTGCATACTGTCCTTGCAGAAACTTGTCACCTTCTTCCTGCTGAGACACACATGACGATGACTTTAGTATGTGTGACACCTGCTCTTTTACTTCCCAATATTTTAGTGTGTGTTTTCTAAAAACAGGGACATTCTCTTAAGAACCACCATAAAATGATCAAAATCAGGAAATTAACATATCTAATCTATAGATCTTATTTGAGTTTTACCAACTGTTTCACTTTTGTCATTTATAGGAAAAGAAAATCATTTTTTTTCTGGTTCAGGACCTGATATCCAATCCAGGGTCCCACATTTCATTTCATTGTCTTGCCTCTAGTCCTTTTTTGTCTGGAATAATTTCTTGGCCTTTTTTTTTTCTTTTATGAACTTGAATTTTAGAGTATAAGCCATTTATTTTTGGACTGTCCCTCCATTTGAAAATAGATTTGTTTTTAACATGCACCTTCTGGAAACACAATAACTTTACTCAAAGGAATGAAAAAATGGTGGGAACATATAAGACATCATAACAGACACCAGGTGGGAATTTTTGAGGCAGGCAGATCTTCTGAATAACATTTAAATCAAACTGTATTTGTGGGTATCATGGTTGACCCTGCTATGAAAGTTGTTGACCATTTGTCTTAGTAAATCAGTTTCCTTATATATAAAATCATGAGTCTCATTTATATGGTCTCTAATATTCTGCCAGGAATTATTCTAGCATGAAATTCTGACACATCAGTAATGATGCTAGTTACATGGTTTCTTTAAGCTCACATGGGCTTCCCATGCTAAGGAACATCCCAGTTAATATCACTTATCTCTAACTATTCAATTCCTTCTTTCTCTAACATTTACAATTTTTATTCCACTTTCTTCACATACTCAACTACCTTTTAAAAATCATGTTTCTGCCATGTGGTTGCCCTTGGAATGTAGGAAAAGCATCGTATGCTAGGACAGTGATTCCAGAACTTTTCTCCATAGAGGAAACTACCAGCCACGGTGGAGCAGCTCTGTGCAAGGAACTCTCAGCTCATCATCATTGCCTACGTCGATATTTCTTTCAAACTAAGTTGTAGCTTCTTCTTCCCCCAAATCAGTTGCTGTGTCCATATACCTGCAGGAACTGAACCACCTGCTGAAAGACAATGCAGACCAGGGGTTGGCCTTGATGTCATTGTTCCCTGGGTGGCAGTTCTCAGGCACACTTTATAGGTCTTTCTCCCAAGGGTTCTATTTGCTCCAAGTTTGCTTTTTGGGGGTAAAAGAGAGAAGCAAAAGGCCCATTGTAATGTTACACTTTGGGAGGGGGTCTGAGAGAAAAAAATATGCTAATGAGAAAGACAAAATTTAGCTGACAATTACATAGTGAAGATCTAGAGTTTCTAGCTGCTGTTGACATGGCAAAGAATTGCTGTCTACTTGGAGAGTGAGGAGGATGGGCTCTGGGGGAAAAGGACAGTTTGTATGTGACAGTTATAAAATGACTAGAAATGGAACTGTTTGTACTTTACAAAGCACTTCCAGGTATCCATGCACCCATCCATTATTTATTTATTCAGCAGGTCTCCGGTGTTATTCCAGGCCCTGGGAATGCAGGGGTGGAAAGAGGAAAATCTCAGTCCATTGGTGGGGCAGGCCTCACAAAGGGCAATTACAATGCCGCATGCTAAGAACTCTACAGAGGCCATTGATGGGATGAGAAGGGTACAGAAGCAGGACTAAGTCAGGAAACACATATAGAGAGGGAACATTTGGTCTGGATCTTGCAGACGTGTAGGAGTTTGCTGTGTGGAGAAGAGAAAGCACATTTTAGACACATGCAAAGGCCTGGAGTTATTTAATACATACAAAAAGGAGCTGATCTCTGGAGGTTGGGGGAGGCAGAGCTTTCGATTTTGACCAACTCTGTAGGTATCTGAAGCCCAGCAACATCTGATTAGGCACAATCGGCCCAGATAAAATCAGGAAGGGGGAGAAGAGACTCACCCAAGCCCCGGTCCTGTGCCTTCACTGCCTTTCATTCTTTTGAAAGAGAGAACGGGCTTGAAAAGTGTTTAACGAAAGAGGAAAACAAATAACAGTTTGAAAAAAAGTAACAAATAACAAAACAAATAACAGTTTGGAAAAAAGAAATAACAGTTTGAGAGAGTTGTTCTCATCTAGGACTGTACCTCGGAATCTCTTTCGGAAGTTTTTGCAATTTATGTGGCCAGGCCTGACGTCCAGGTGCTCTGTCCAAATCGGAGGCCCCCGGTGGCCCCAGCACTGACTTGCTCAGCGGGGCTTCTTGTGGCATCCTTGGTGGGGCACATCTGTTCTGTGTGTCTCCCAAGCTGGGAGTAGCTGCCTAGCAGGAGGGCGCAGGTGCTACACATCCATCTCTGAAGACGGCACCTGAAGAAGCTTTCAGAGCAGCCACGCCCTTTACCCACCGCACTGGGTACGAATTCTGATGGTAGCTATGTCAGCCAACGTTCTGAGGAAGGCCGTCTCAAGGTCAGGAGACACTTTTAAATAAGATTTTCTAATCTCCTCCAGAGTCCTAGAGTCTATTTACACCACACTCCTTTGTTAATTTTTACAGTCAGTTTTTATCATCATATTAGAGACAAGGGAGGTGTGTTGAGGGCCGTGGTGTGCTGGCAACATTCAATTTCTTGACTGGATATTGGTTCCATGGGCGTATTCATGTTGTAAACATCCGCTGAGCTGCTCACTGAGCATTTGTGTACTTTTCAGTAAATATATGATACTTCATTAAAAAGTCGATTTAAAAATAAATGAATATTTTTACGAGTTGAAGTTACAGCATAATGAATGCAGAGACCGTTTTCCCCTTGGCTGAGTCCCTCAAGGCCGGCGTGCCCCTAGGGTGGCTTGCATCGTGGCTCCGTGCTCTGCCAAGGCTGCAGTTTAGCGCCTAAGCAGGGACACAGGGTCACCTGTGTGTGGAGAGCCTCAGTGGGCTGTGGGAATGGCAATCTTGGATTTCCTGACTTTTGTGCATTGATGGCTTGGCTCACAGAGTCACATTAACCCAGTTTCTTAGACTGAATGAAGCCATTGGCAACTTTCTGATTTGTTTTTCAGCCCGAGTCGAAGCTGGTAAAGAAGCCAAGAATTCCCAGGCTTTCCCAGGCGAGTGTGGGGGAGCACTGGGGCGCCTTGTTCTTCCCCTCTGTCCATCTGCAGGCCAAGTGTGCGTCGGCCACGGGCAAACTCTGAATCGAGCTTTGTGCAAGTCTCTGGAAAGAGACCCAAGATCATGTGATGAGCAAAAGTGACAGTAGTGGTGGCCATGACATCTGCAGAGTAGCCCTGTCCCTATCTGCAGCAGAATGCGTGTGGGCATCTTTTATGAGAACAATCCACCCAGGATAGAATGGGGCTTTTGACATCAGCTGAGACCAGGGCTGCCTTACAATGAGAGGCCTGTTGGTCAAAGGGAGGACTGTTTAATGGACTGTGAAGCAGAGGCCAGCTTTGGCCATCTGTACTTAGAACCATTAGAGCAACTCTTTACTGTAACTAGCTACATCGAACAGTACAATAAATTCATATTTCAAAATTGTGAGCGTTAAAATTTTTTGTGTGTGTGTGATGAAAAGCATTATATAAGTGTTAGATACTATCAATTTCATAGTAAACAAGCCTGAAAAAGTATCTCTCTTTTGGCTCTGAGGTCAGTAATGATAATGGTTTTCTCCTTACACTGGAAAGCAATGTTCTGTCAAGGATATGAAAGCACTTTATGAAAATGAAATTCATTAAAGCCCTTAATCGTGTAAGGACGGCAGGTGCTCATGATTGTCACCCCTCTGTGAATGAACACACTGAGGCTCAGGGAGGACAATGACTCAGGAACAAGGTCAAATCGCAGGTGGGAGGTGGAGCTGGTATTTAATGGTGTCCTCCAGCCCCCGGCACTGGGGAAGGACACGCAAGGGTTGCACTGACTTTTCCTGGCAAGCTTGTGATTCCCAGCCAGAACGCAGGTGGCAATGTTGTGATTCCTGGCGTAACCTTCAATGCTTCAACGATAATCTCTGCCAGTGCCAGGCACCAGCTGAGTGTCACCGTGCAACTCCCAGGCTTAAGTGATGCATGCCGAGGTTTTCAGAGCAGCCTCTCATTTATTAGTTGTGTTGGAAAGAAATCTCTAATACCTAACTGGATACCTCTGGATTTTAACAGCTGTGGTTTATAAAAGATTTGGGAGGGAGATTGTTTTCAAAGTGCCTTTCAGAAAGTATCACCTTAGATTTGAGTTTCCATTGTGTTCCAGTAGGATAACTTACAACACTTCTATGCTCAGAAACCCAATCATGCAAGAAAAATCGGGTTATATTTTCATACAGCCCATTTTGGCAAATGTGCCTCCATACTTCTTTCCTTCCGCCTTGCCCTTTATTGGCAATAGTCCAGAGGGAAGAGTTTTATGTCAAATGTTGAGTATCTTGGAAGATGTCTTGCAAAGACATGACTGCTTTGCTGGGTGCTGGAGAGTTGTCATTGGACTGGGAAACCTGAAGGTCCCGTCTAATCTGAGATGTTATGATTTTAGAACTAATTAGTCTCAACTCTTAACCTGAAATGATAATAGCTGCCATTTATTGGGCACTTTCCATCTTCCAGGCTCTGTGCTAAAATCTTAGCATCATTACTCTGACTGCTAACAACCTTCCACCAATATTATCCCCATCACACACATGAAGAAACTGGGGTTTAGAGAAATTAAACACTTGTCCAATGGTATAAATTTCAGATTTAGTAACTGATGCCCACCTGGAAATTGATTATGGATCATTCTAATTCTATGCTTGAAGCCCACAATTTAATCAGAATGAAATCTGGACACCTGCTGGTTGCCTTCTTCTTGGCTTAGCTCATGACTCCCAGCTCTCAGGGTGGCTGTCCTGATCCTCTGGTCAGATTCGGTGTTGACGTCAGGCAGGAAAACCTCCAACAGTGCTAGAGATCTCCTGGCCACGAGTATCTCCTCCAGGTTTACAGATAGCCCCAGGATTAATGTCACCGCCAGGTGCCAGTAGAGAGCCTCTAATTGTAAGCAATACAAATACCCTGGAGGAGATAATGCATTAATTGTCACCCATCAGCAGCATTGTGTGACTTAGTGTGATTTAGCAAAATGCCCAGAGGGAAGAAACTCAAGCTCCACAAGTCCGGATTACTCCCGGAGTGGTCACCCGGTGTACGGAGTAGGGCATTGGGAGCCCCGAGGAAGTCTTTCACAATGCCTCTCCCGTGACTCCAGCTCCGCAAATAGGCGTTGACTTGTCAATTCACAGTCTTGCTTTCTGGTGGGTCAAAGGATGATCTTTATAAGAAAAAATACTCAAAATTCTGATTTGTGTGTATATCGAACACATACAATAATAAGACTACAACCTAGTTTTAAAATGTAGTCTGAGAAGTCAGATTTAATATAAATGTGTAATAAATATTTTCCACAAAAGAAAATATAAATATATATTTCCTTTTTTGTGGAAAATTAATCCCACAATTTGGCCCCAAGGGGATTTTATTTTTTTATCCAATCTGTGGCTAAATGTATTATAAAGAAATGTTTCCTGTCTTTCCCTGTGGCAGGGGACAGGGGTACAGTAGCAGTCTGCACTGACAACTTTTACCTGTAAATGTTTTCAGGCTTCAGAAGTTACTTATCTTCCACGATAGGTCCTAGATGTTTTATTTTAAAAAAGAAAACATCCCTTTCATAAAGGAGATGCTAATAACTGCAAAGTTATTAAAGCCATGTGAAATATACAAGGAGAATCTAACACTCATGGTGATAAATGCAATGATGAAGAGCAATTCAAGTTTTTCGGTTTAACTTTAGCATTAAAATAAAGTCAGAAGTTAAAAAAAATGGAAAATGGCTTTATTACATGTCAGGGTATTGAGATATTAATATAAAGTATATATCAGATATTGTAAGAAAATATGCCTCATCTCGTCACTCAGTGTCCATTAAAAATAAATACCAAATGCAGATTTCATCCATGAAGCTAATATTTTCTCTAATATTTTATGAGGACTTTTTTTTCAACTCAGATGTTTTCAAAAATACACTGGGGCTCAGGTGGAAGTTGCGTGGTGACACTGCCTCCTGCTGGCCACCAAGAAGATCGTCTGAGCCCAGCCAAGGGCTGTGGACAGTAGGAAGCAGGCGAATTGTCTGTGTAAAAGGGATATGACCAAATGTTAACAGCTTGAGCCCTTTAGCTTCTGCAAGGACATCATTGAGGCTCTACAGATCATGCAAAATAAACAAAGAAAACGGACTTCCACGTGTATTTCTCTCGCTGCCATTTTGGCATTTGAAACACGTCATAGAAACTTCAAATGGATGTGCAGAAAGGTAAGCTCTAGTCCACCTTTGAGATCTATGAACTATTATGAGATATTTTAGTTTCAAAAAGCAAGTGAAACATTATAAAATGGCAAAAATTATTTTGGAGAACATCCTCACTAGTGGAAGTGCCTCATTAAATAGGGAGTGGCAAAGGGCAGGGGGATTTAGGTGGGCCGGGGCTGGCATAGCATCGTGACCCCATGTGTGGTCCTGCAAGTCCTAAAGCTGTGCTGGCTCGTCAGAGCCCCCTCTTCCTGCAGGGCGCAGGCTGCGGGCAGCTCTTTAAGGAGGCTGTGTGCTCTGAGGCCAGGCTGGTGGGTGGAAGTCCCACAATTTTAGCTTCTCCTCTGGGTCTGCTGACCTTTTCTAGACCGATTGCAATTTGAATCCTGCACACAATTTGAAGCTTGACTGCCTTCCTGATGGCTAGGATTGCCTCCGTACATAGAAAGGAGAAAGTGTTGGAGATGAAGGCAGTCCATCAGCCAATCAACAAATCAATTTTGAATTCAGAGAATAAAATGTCCAGTGCAAGAGAGACTGGCTAAAATGGGATTTTGAAGGGGTTATATCTGAAATTTAATTACTAATCTGTATCTCTTCAACACTGACGTGTCATACAAGTATCAGTTCAATATCTCCAAAGCTTGTCCTGTTTCTTCTGTTTTTGTCTTATGTCTTATTAATTATCTTATTCAGGTAACAGTGTAAGTCTTCCAAAAGTGTTTGGAGCTGGCTGGACCAGTAAATCCTAAATGAGTGAGAGTATGTACATTTAGACTTGTAGTTCTGTCACATCGCACTCAGCAAGTCCCACATCAGACTTATGTAGCTACTCCCATCTCAGTTCAACTTAAGATTTCTTCCCTTGTTTTGTTTTTTATTAAAAATTTTTTTTGAGATAGGATCTTGCTTTGTTGCCCAGGCTAGAGTGCAGTGGCACAACCATAGCTCACTGCAGCCTTGAGCTCCTGGGCTCAAGTGATCCTCCTGCCTCAGCCTCCTGAGTGGCTGGGACTGCAGGCATGCACCACCACACCTGGCAGATTTTTAAATTTTTTGTAGAGATGGATCTGCTATGTTGCCCAGGCTGGTCTTGAACTCCTGGCCTCAAGTGATTCCCCCTCCTCAGCCTCCCAAGTCATGGGATTACAGGCACGAGCCAATGTGCCTAGCTTTTTTCCTTGTGTTTATCAGCAGATCCATTATTCTTCTATTTACTCAGACACAATATTTGGTGACCTGTCATTTTATTTATCTTTGTTTTCTTTTTTTTTTTTTTTTTTGAGACAGAGTCTCACTCTGTTGCCCGGGCTAGAGTGAGTGCCGTGGCGTCCTCCTAGCTCACAGCAATCTCAAACTCCTGGGCTCAAGCAATCCTACCGCCTCAGCCTCCCGAGTAGCTGGGACTACAGGCATGCACCACCATGCCCGGCTAATTTTTTTCTATATATTTTTAGTTGGCCAGATAATTTCTTTCTATTTTTAGTAGAGACGGGGTCTCACTCTTGCTCAGGCTGGTCTCGAACTCCTGAGCTCAAACGATCCGCCTGCCTCGGCCTCCCAAGTGCTAGGATTACAGGCGTGAGCCACCGTGCCCGGCCGCATCTTTGTTTTCTTAATCAACAAATATTTTTTGAATGCTTAGTATGTACCAGACACTGTTCTAGGTGCCGGAAATACAGCAGTGAACAAAATTGATAAAAATCTCTGCCTTCTTTAGCGTACAGATTAGTCTGGTAGAAAGTCAACAAACATGATAAATAAATTTTGGATATTGGATAGTGGCATATCTTTTCCTATTATTTGTCTTTTATTATTGTTTTTAATTGGCACATAATTGTACATATTTATGGGATATAGTGTGATATTTCAATACATGAATACAATGTGTAATTTTCTATTCAGGGTAATTAGCAGATCCATCACCTCAAACATTTATCACTTCTTTGTGTTGGAAACCTTCAAAATCGTTCTTCTAGCTATATGAAAACATATAGTAAATTGTTGTTGATTATAGTTGCCCTATGGATAGTGATATATCTTTGCATGGCCATTTTCACATGCCCTCCTCTTTTTTTTTTTTGAGACAGGGTCTTGCTCTGATGCCCAGGCTGCCATGCAGTGGCAAGATCATAGCTCACTGCAGCCTCGAACTCCTCAGCTCAAGCAATCCTCTTGCCTGAGCCTCCCAATTAGCTGGGATGACAGTTGCGTGCCACCATGCCCGGCACTTCTTCTGTTTCATATGAGGACACTTGTCATTGGATTTAGGGTCCACCTGGGTAATCCAAGATGATCTCATCTCAAGATCCATAATTTAATTAAATCTACAAAGACCCTCTTCCCAAATAAGGACACAATCTCAGATTCTGGGGGTAGGATGTAGATATATCTTTTGGAGGGGTCACCACTCAACTTAACACAAGGGAGAAGAGGAGAGTTATTTTTTTTTTCTTTCAATTTTAAATTAGGTGTTGTAGGGAAGGCCTGTCTGAAAAGGTGACATTTGAATAGAGATCTGAAAGAGGTGAGGGAGGGAACCTGCAGACTTCTGGGGCACAGCAGCCAGGAAGGGGGAAGGGCGAGCGCGAAGGCCTGGCCTGTGCTGTTGAGGAGCGAAGAGGCCAGGTCGGGCCAGCGTCCAGGCCGGGTAACAGCGCAAGTTTTTGCCAGGAGCATGCTAGGGAGCCAGTGGGGGCATATAAGCAGAGAAGTGGCACCACCCAACTTCTGTGTCACAGTGCGATGTTGGCTGCTGTGTGGAGAATGGAGGGAAGGGGCAGAGGCAGAGACAAGATCTGCTCGGACACAACATGAGCACAGGAGTGGATGGTGGCTTACACCAGCCGGTTGCTGCAGGGAAGTGGTTGGATTCTGGGTGGGTTTTAAAGATGTTGCTGAGAGGATTTGCTTGCAAATTTCGGGTGAGATGAGGGGTGAGGGGGGAAAAAGGGGTCCAGGAGAGTCTACATTTTCGGCCTGAGCAACTGGAAAAAATGAAGTTATCATTAACTGAGATGTGGAAGACTGGGGGTCCTGGAAGCTCAGAGGCGGGCCACTAAGTTGCGAGTGTCCTACTGCTCGTGCAGATTGGGTATGCGAGTCTGGAGGGCGGGGCAGGGCTGAGCTGGAGATGTAAATTTGGGACTTAGAAGCACAGAGACGATTAGAGAAGACCCTTACAGCCGTGAGACGGGATGACATCACCGAGCCTGGGAAGGAAAGACAGGTGACCCGGGGGCTGGGCTCTGCGACACCCCCACACTTCGAGGTCCAGGAAGTGAGGAAGCAAAGGAGCCTGGGGTGGGGAAGTCAGAAACACGACGCGTGGAAGGCGGGTGGAGAAAGTTTTTGGTTCTCTGCTCACTCGTCCTTTACCCAGACACCCCCAGAGGCATCCTCCCGTGGGTTTTTTTTCCCTTTCTATCATTTCTAATTACTCTCCTGTTCTTCCTCTTCTCACTCTGTTGCTCATTTCATGACCTCACCTTGGGGTCATAGTGCTAGGGTCAGTTCCAGGTGGGAGTTCAGACCCCCGTTCATTCACCAGGAGCGCTCCGGTGCCTCCCCTCGCCGGTGCCTGGGTACAGCTGCGCGCCAGGCGTCGCGCCGGACGGCGGATGGAGGCGGAGAAAGGCCAGCTTAGCTGCTGGATGGGTCAGCCTAGAATAAGCTGCAAGCTGCCCGGGGCTGCCGCCGCACTCCAGCCCCACTAGGGCGGCCCTGAAAGACTCGGGCGGTGAGTTGGTGGCGAGTCCGGTCACCCGCTCAGCGCGGAAGGAGAATGGCCCGTGGATCCGCCATCGACGCAGACGGCTGGGCGGTCGGTCAGAGGCCTGCGAGGAGAAAGCCTAGATCGTCAGGGACAAGCAGGTCTGGGGAAGGAGCAAGCGGTGGGCACCGGTGTGAAGGTCCACTTTGTTTCTCTCATTGGACAGCGTCCACCACGCCTGTGGCACTGACCCAGCGACAGAAGCGGCAGCCAGCCAGCCTTGCCGCTGGCCACCCCGGTGCTCGTCACTCTGGGAAGGGAATAGCGGTGGGGCAAGAGCTGAAGCCACGCGGGGGCCACTCACCAAAGCTACTGTGCGGCGACTGTCCACCCAAGACCAGGGCTGAGCCCCGACATGGCACGATCCTTCCAAGTGGCCACCTGTGGCAGGCGGATCCCACTGGACTCTGTCGCACCGGGGTCACAGGTCAGTTGCCCCTGCCCTCACTTCCTCCCTTCCTGAGAGCACGGCCTGATTAACCTCCTACCTGTAAATATCTGCCTCCAGTCCTTCCTGGGGAACCTGCCCTGAGACAAGAAGACAGCAAGAGAGAGACACAAAAGGAAGAAAGATGAACATTCCATAGGGCGTCACATTCCATCACATTCCAGATGATATACCGCCTGCTTACTACTCTTGGTCTCTGTCTGTAGTGCAAACTCGCGTGCACATTTTAATTTTATTACAGTTTCCAAAACATCCACTAGGTGGAGGACTTGCATCAGGTTTGCCACTGAAATCGTGCAGCCGATCTAGACGGTCGAGGGCGTTGCATTTATTTATTTATTTAACCATTACTGAAATAAGATGATAGGTTCTAAAAACAATGAAATGCGTTTATGACTCTTCTTCGTGGCCTAAGTTTTTCATACGTTTTAGGCCTGAAAACATTATAAAGAATTACATTTCTCTTGTGATTGGTTACTATGGAATGGTAAAGAGATGAACTGTGTGGGGGCACAGCTAACATTTCACATTATCATTTTTGCTGAACACTGCCTCCTGATTAGTTTATTGTGATTTATTCTAAGCTCTTTGAAATTTGCAATATGGTTTTCTTAAAAAAGGATTTTGAAAGTGAGTATTGATTGAAAGATAACTGCAGATTAAGAAAACAATTTTATTCATTAAAAAGCCTTATCCATTGATATGCTTTTTACATTTCCATTTTCAAACACTAGACAAAGGATTTTCTTTCCATGTGCATTGTTATTCTTGCTGATTATTGAGAAAGTTTTATTGAGGTCATAGAATGTAGGTTAATAGAATTTAGTATACTGTGCATTGCTGGTTGCAGCTCCTAGTAATAGGAATGTGGCCCCAATTCAGCAGCCAGCCAGCCCTGCTTTGGGAACATTGCACCAGGAATCCTTGCTGGATTTGGGGGCGGCTGCTCTGTGGGCTTGTTTCCTGCCACCAGGGTCCAGAGCCATGGACAGCATCTAGCGGTGGCCAGCCCTGTGCACAGTCCCATCAGGGCTCCTGAAGATAGTTTGGACCTGGATCTCTAGTTGTTTAGAGCAGGGCTTAGCAAAATGTGGTCCTTGGGCCAAGTACAGCCCACTGCCTATGCTTTTAAGGCCCTTAAAATAAGAATAGTTTCTAGAAACAAACATCTGCAATTGATCTGATGATTGGGAATACTAACTTGGAATCACAGTCAAGCGAAATGCTCTCTGCCCAAGTCCATTCTCATTAGCAGACCCGTATTGCAAAAGAGTAGTACTCAATTATTATTGTATTTTGAATTTTATCAATTAAAATTTGTGAGAATTGTTTTTTCCCTTGTTATATACGTACCTACATAATATTCATTGTTTTGCCTCTTGACCCACAAAGCCTAAAATATTTACTATCTGGCCCTTACAGAAAAAGTTTGCTTACTGCTGCTTAAGAGGGTTGTAACATTTTACTACAATTCCTAAAATTACAGGTGAAATCGTGTGTGAAGCATGTGAAGTCTTTCTGGAGAGAAGGTATCTGACTTTCTATGATTTGAAAAGTGACCCGGGTCACTGACATGTTAAGGACCACCAGTCTCACTGGATGAAGGACAGTCCACTGCCAAATAGTAATAATAATAATAATAGCTCAAAGTATTATGGGGCCAATGTACAAAGAATGACCAAAACATGGCTTACAATGGATTTAGGGGACCTAGGGTGGGGCTGAATTGAATTATTGAAAATTTGAGAACAGCTTTTTAGTCATAACTACAAAGTACACAAATGCTCCAAGACTTTTGATGGGGTTATATGTCCTGATAAACCCATCCTAAGTTGAAAATATCATAAGTCAAAAATACATTTAATACACGTATCCTACTGAACGTCACAGCTTAGCCCAGCCTACCTTAAATGTGCTCGGAACACTTACGTCAGCCTACAGTTGGGCAAAACCATCTAACACGAAGCCTATTGTATAATAAAGTGTTGAAGATCTCATGCAATTTATTCAATACTGTACAGACAGTGAAAAATGGAATGGTTGTGTGGGTACTTGAAGTATGACTTCTAACAAATGAGTCAAAAATAGGAGCACCCTTTTTTGATGCACCTGAGTAAAGCACACTCTTTGGCACTGAATAGGTGTGTAGTTTGTGTCCGTAACTGAATGACCCACATGAACACAATTAACTGGACGTTTCAAAACAGGTTACAGTTAAATGCATGCAATTAGAGTTAATGAAGTTATTATTCTTATGAATTTGAAGTTCAGCTAACCAGGATGTTACCTATAAGCAGTGAGGATATAAATTATGTTTTTTTGGTATTTCCTATGCTTTTTTGAGTCCACTTTGTTTTTTTAGTAATAACTCTGAGGGCTAATGCCTCTTAGAAAGCAGAGAAGGGCAGAGGATCTTCTGAGAACCAATAATGAGTCCTTAGAATGGATGTTCAATATTTCAGTTCCATTCAGTTATGATTTCTGGGAAACTGAGTTTATTCTAGCTTTTTCAGAGCACCTCATGTGAGTATTGAAATATGCTAAGTGTTGGCCACACCAAACCCACTCTTTAGCCTGTGTGGTGGTGCACACCTGTAGTCCCAACAACTTGGGAGGTTGAGGCAGGAGGATTGCGTGAGCCCAGGAGTTTGAGGCTGTAGTGTGCCATGATAGCACCTGTGAATAGCTACTGCACTCCAGCTTGGGCAACATAGCAAGACCCCATCTCTACAAACAAAAAACAAAAAACCCCACAACACACCCCTTTTTTCTGGAGCTGCCTCAGATTCATCCTTTCTGCAAAGATGGGTGGAAAGACTTGGCATTTAGCCCATCTATCCACTGGCAAGAACTAGGGCAGAAAGGAAAACAGTTGAGACAGTTACCTGGAATCAAAGCCAGCATATTCTTGCCCAGTAACCAGGGAAGTGCTGTGTCAAAGAACTGTCCTTTTTCTCTTTCCCCTCAAGCAGGATACTTGTTTCATTTTATGAAAAGAAGAATTTGCACACCTTCTTTGATTGAGCTGTTTATGTTGGTGTGAATTCTGGCAAATGTCTCTGAAGCCTTAGCTGAGTGATTTGGACACAATGTCATAGCCTGCCCCAATTTAAGAAACTCTCATGATATTACACTAAGGAAAAGCATCTGCAGAGAGGTGCAGCCCCGCAGTGCTCGAATGCTCTAATCTGAGTTCTGCTCTGCAAAGCCCTTCTAATCCTCTTGTACCCTGCTGTGGCTAGCAGTCTAGGGAAGGCAGCAAGAGCAAAAATCTGCAGGATACAGATTTAATTCAATCTAGCAAACATTTACTGAGCACCTCTGGTGTCCCAGACACTGGGCCAGGTTCTGGAGTTACAAAGATTAATAGGATATGATTCCAGAACTCAAGGAGGTCACTTTTTATAGGCAGAGAGCACAGCTGAGGGAACAATAAAACAGCAGTAGGGAGGGAAGGGGATTCATCACTGAAGGAATGATGTGGATGCATCTTAAATGACAAGGAGACCTTAACAGGTGGAGAAGGGCAGGTGGGCATCTCAGGCAGAGGAAACATCAGCAAAGCTAAGAAGGTATCAAAGTCTCGGTCTTTGGTGTGAAAGTTGAAGCAAGTTTGTCCTGGGGAGAGGTGGGAGAAAATGCTAGAAATGTGAATTGAGGCACAATTGTTAATTAATTCAACAAAATTTACTGCTGGAGATATAACAGCAAAAATGAACAAACAAATCCCTGTGTATGTGGAGCTTACCTTCGGAGGTGGTAGGGTGAAGACAGACAATAAACACAAAAAAACAGGCGAATTATATAAATAGTATATATTTTAATTTGCTAGGGTTGAATAACAAACTAGGTAGTTTAGACAACAGAAGTTTATTGTCTCATAGCTCTGGAAGCTAAAAGTCCAAGGTCCAAGTGTTGGCAGGGTTGGTTTCTTTCGGGGACTGTGAAGGACAATCCGCTGCAGGCCTCTCCCCGGCTTCTGTGGGTTGCCAGCGATCTTTGGTATTTCTTGGCTTGTAGAGGCATCACCCTCATCTCCACCTTCATCTTCACGAGGCTTTCTCCAGGTATGTGTGTCTCTGTGTCCACATTTCCTTTTTTTGTTTTAAGAAGGACACTAGTTATATTGGAATAGGGCTCATTCACTCTAATGACCTCATCTTAATTTGATCATCTGCAAAGACCCTCTTTCCAGATAAGGTCACATTCACTGGTACTGGGGTTGGGACTTCACCGTCTTTTAAAGGAGCTTGATTCAACCCACAGCAGTATGTTAGGGCGTAATAACGCTTTGGAGAAACATAAAGCAGAGTAAGTGTGTTGAGGAGGGCATCTGAGTGTGGCACTGGGAAGGGGGAGGTTTGCAATTTTCCATCAGGGAGCCTAGGATACAATTCATTGTGGAGGAGAAATTTGAACAAAGTCCGGGAGGAGGTGAGGCCATGGGACTTACAGGTGTCTGGGGTAAGAGTGTTCTAGGAAGAGGGAAAAGCCAGTGTGCAGCTTGAGTTAGCTTGTGACTGGTGCATGTGAGTGGGGGCAGGAGGACAATGAGGCCAGAGCAGAGTGAGGAGGAGGCAGTGGAGGAGACGAAGGCAGTGGCCACAGGCTGCAGGGGTATGCAGGGTCGTGTCGGCCGCGGGAGGACTTTGACCATGGCACCAGGGGGAGTTTCGAGCAGAAGAGTGAAGTAATCCAAGTTAGGCATTAAAAGCTTTGGGGCTTGCTATGTTGAGAACGATCTGGGGGCAGGGGCCAGGGTGCGTGTGAGGGGACCCGTTGGGGGATGACGGTAAGAGTCCAGGTGAAAGGTAGAGGTTGCTTGGAGTTGGGCGGTGAGAGATTCGGATGTGGAGTTTGAGCTACGTCTGCCACACGCGTGCGGAGGTGGAGCTGGAAGCTGAAGTCAGGCTCAGGAGTTAGACAGACGTGAGCTCATGCCAACCTAGCCATTTCATCATTTCCATGGAGATAAACCTCTCTTTGATGAGGTCGTGGACTCACATAGGCAGTAGGACGCTCCAAGAGCGTCTTTCAGTTGTGCATTTTCTGTGTTCCTTAAGGGCAATTTCCTTCCTACCCCAGTCTGAAGACACAGACTTCCAGTGAGAGGGAATCATGTATGGTAGACTCTATCTCTTCTTAAAAATAGAGAAGAAATAGATAGGAAAGGAGCTCACTGTGGCCCAGGCATTCTGTTTTTGCATATCTTGGGCCTAGTGGATGTCAGGACCATCCAGAGCAGCGGCTTTTGGCACGAGGTGGCAGGCTTTGCGCTGGGTGTGCCGTAGGGGCATCCTCCACGAGGTGGCACGAGAAAGACAGACCAGAGCTGCTCTGGGGTTGACATCACCTCATCCTTGACCACTTCCCCAGTTTAACTGTGCACGAGGTTATCAATCCTTTATCCCTTCCTTTGGACACTGTCCACGTTCAGGCCTGAATCTCCTCTCACCTGGAGCGTTAGAATAGTTTCTTCAATGGTCTTCATACTATGGATCCCTCTTTACTTCCTTCTAAACTATCCGTAAAGTTATTTCCAGGATGTTTCCCCTAAAATATGAAACTGATGATAAACATCACCCCCTGGTCCCTGTTGAAACCCTTTGATGATCCTGTGATGTTTTGTGACTGCAGCTTTCTTCGTTCTGGCCCACGAAGCTGTTCCCTCCGTGCCCAGAGCTGCCTTCCTGGACACCCCTGCACTCTGTGGACCTCAGACTCCGCACCTCGTCCTCGCTGCGCCAAGCCTTTCCCCACCTGTCCTCTCTAGGCCAAGAAAACTCTGCAGGGAACAGCTATCACGATTCAATATCCTGTCTTTCTGTTGATGCTGTTCAACTTGTGGAGCAGTGAAAAGAGCGTGGATCTATGTGCCAGCAAGACTTGGATTCAAACCATGGCTTTGGCCATGACCAACAGTGTGACTTTGATCTCCAACTACACGATGGAGATAACGATGTTTGCCTTGCAGGAGTGTCACAAAGGTAGAGACCGTGTTATGAAGATGACTGCTCCACGTCAGACCTGTAAGAGGCCCTCGGTGAGTGGTTACTATCAGTATTAAATATCAATGTGGTACTCAGGGGAGAGCCTGTCTGGACTTTGAAGCGTTGTGAATATCTGTGGAAGCTTGGGCCACTTACAAATTCCTGGGCAGATGGTGTAGAGAAAGAGACAAGGACCCCAGATAGAACATGCACAATTAATTGACATTAGGTTTTAATCTAAGGCATGCTCACACTTCACCAGTTTAAATTCAACTAATTTAGATTTTATGATATTGCAGGCAAAACTGGGTTGCAACTTACTTTTGTGCTATTTATGAGAAAATTAATAGGGATAACATGATTCAGAGCTCCTAATGTGGGGGTGTTTAACCTACTTAAGCAAATAAACTTGCAAGTTGTGTTAGAATCCATTTAGCAGGATCAGTTTATGTAGAGACCATGTGCCAGTTGAAATGATTTAGAGATGTAAAATTAGAATTTTGGAGCCAGAAAGAGTATAAAGATCATTAGCATATTCCCCTGGTTTTAAAGATGAGGAGATAGAGGAATAAAAAGGCCAGCTGATTTTCACGAGCCCGTGCAGAATGAACAACGAAGCTGAGATGAGAATCCAGGTCACCTGACTGCTGAGCCATGTCCACTTGGATGTGCTGGACATCAGCTTCTGCCTTGAGAGTCTTCAGTGTTTTTTTCTAGGCCACACCTGGCTAGCCATTAGTGTTTTAGCAAATTCTTGTTGGCAATTGAGGGAGTGCTATTTACAAATTACTGTGTAATTCAGACTTATTATCAATTCATGCTGGTGTTCCCAGTGTGCTTCTGGAACGGACTACAGGGATTTGGCTGGTTTACTTGGGCAGAGTTGTGAAAGAGAGACCTGTACAATGAGTAAAATCCTGTTGGCAGCGTCACACTGAACAAATGTTCTTTATTTAAAATAAAAAAAAATTGGCCTCTAAACACTCAATCTAACTCACTAGTCCTTAATTAGGACCATTGTAAGTTTAAGATTTGTTGTCCAGAGTAGGTTTTCTGAATCCTGAAGTCTGGCTTGCTTAGCAACTCAGTCTCAGCTAAGATCGAAAGTATTTTCTTGACAATACAACACCCTCCCCTTATGAGCTGACAGCAGAGAGCTTGGGTGATTGTGTCTTTCAGCATCACTCCTCTTCAGCCTTCCTCATTGGCTGATACATGAACACATACACATTTAGCTCACTGGATGTGTTCTGAGAAAAAAACAGCCAATTGAGGCAAATGGTCTTTTTTTTTTTTTTTTTTTTGAGACAGAGTCTCACTCTGTTGCCTGGGCTAGAGTACTGTGGCATCAGCCTAGCTCACAGCAACCTCAAACTCCTGGGTCCAAGCGATCTTCCTGCCTCAACCTCCCAAGTAGCTGGGACTACAGGCGTGCACCACCACATCCAGCTAATGTTTTCTCTTTTTAGTAGAGAGGAGGTCTCACGTTTGCTCAGGCTGGTCTTGAACTCCTGAGTTTAAGCTATCCTCTGGCCTTGGTCTCCCAGAGTGCTAGGATTACAGGCATGAGCCACCGCGCCGGGCTGAGACAAATGGTCTTAAAGGGTGAATCATTTATGCAGATTATTGTTGACTGTAAAACCTTTTTGTCCAAGAGTGGCTGGTTCCCAGAATTCTTCTTACCTGACTTCAGGAGAATCTGAAAAGAAGGAAATCTAGTGTGATTCATTTTCTGTGGTCTGTGTGTTTGTTTGATGTAAAAATTTGTACCCTTAGCACCATTGCTCCAGGTCACCAAGATGAAATAAATCAGTGTGTTAATTATTTGAATAAAATAACAGCAGAAAAACAGCTGCCACTAACAGAAAGAAAACAAAAGGAGGCTGTATTATTCCACTATGGAAGATTACAGACTAGGCTGAAATTGTACACATTAAGAAATTGATAAAAATGGACATTTCTCACCTCTGCAAACCACATAACCACAGTTAAACCCTGTAGACTTTTTTCTACGTGGAGATGAAACAGACAAATTATGACTTACCTTTTAACATCCAAGATATGCATGGCTTTGTCTTTTCTTCTTCTTTTTTTCTCCTTTGCCTTCTTAGATTTAACAATTATAATTAGAAGAAGAATGCAGATAAAACTTAAACATATACTTTTTGTCAGAAGGACAAAGAGCATATAAAAGATGCTGGGATGAATCCTACTGCACTCATAGTTCTGCAAACTGATCCAAACTTCAGCATGTGGCTAGGAGGTCATGGGACGCTCCAGATGCCCTGTGGCCAACCTCTCCTGCTGCAGGGTATTTGAACTTGCTGTTCCCTCTGCCTGGAACCCCGCCCTTTCCTTGGCGGGTTAACTCTGACTCATGATGCAGAACTCAGCTCAAAAGAGACTTTCAGTGACCTCAGCAAAGATCAGGTCCCCCGATGTGTGTTGTCATTGCTCACTGTACTTTTCCTCCATAGCCTTTCTCAGACATTGTGATTATGGATTTGTGTGATGGTTTGATAAATGTCTGTCTCTCCCTCCAGATTGTAAGATACATGGGGCAGTCTCCAGGGTTGTTTTGCTCATCATTGTACGCCCAGGTCCTGGCACACAGTGGACTCAATAAATATTTGTCAAATAAAATAACAAGTCTCCTTAAATACCAACAATAATGCCTACCATTTATGCAATGTCTATGTGTCAGGTACTGTAATAAATGCTCTATGTATTTTAATTAATGCACACCATCATTCCACAAAGTTTTACTTTAATACCAAAAGTATAACACTATATTCATTTTCTTTTTTTTTTTTTGAGACAGAGTCTCGCTCTGTTACCTGGGCTAGAGTGAGTGCCATGGTGTCCTCCTAGCTCACAGCAACCTCAAACTCCTGGGCTTAAGCGATCCTTCTGCCTCAGCCTCCCGAGTAGCTGGGACTACAGGCATGCGCCACCATGCCCGGCTAATTTTTTCTCCATATATATTTTTAGTTGGCCAGATAATTTCTTTCTATTTTTTTAGTAGAGACGGGGTCTCACTCTTGCTCAGGCTGGTCTCGAACTCCTGACCTTGAGCGATCCACCCGCCTCGGCCTCCCAGAGTGCTAGGATTACAGGCGTGAGCCACCACGCCCGGCCCACTATATTCATTTGTCAGCCATTTGATGTAAGGCCAGAGCTTTCTTTGGTTCTAAGTCCATTGATTAAACTCCTTTGGTCTTTTTTTTTGGCATAAACTACATCTATAATGCTTTATTTATGATTTCCAAAATGTCTAGGATATAAGAACACTTGCAAAGCAATTTGAGTACAGAATCCTTTTAAATGTTTACAACTTCTCCCAAATCAATTTTTCCAGTTATATCACCAACAACTAATTTGACAATATTTTTTAAGTGACTTGTCTTTTGCTTTTTGCCTTCATATTCCATTAGTATATAAAATGTTTAGCTGTTTTGTAATTAAAATAATAAGCGAAATGGGTATACTTAAATACAAACACAATTGTGTCTTAGTAAGTATACTCTTTGGTAGAAGGGTCATTACCTTCTTGAGTAGCTTGTAAGCTGTGTGCTTTCAGTGTGGTTGGCCATTGGTCAGTATGTTTAAGGGAGAATGGAGAGTGTTATTAATAATTTATTTGGAGAGTTGGTTGAATGTAGGTTGGTTAAGGGACCTTCTACCTACCTGGTATTATTATATCCATTTTACAAAAGGGAAAATTGAGTCTCAGAGAGGTAAAGCAACTTTCCAAAAGTCACAAAGTTAGTGAGTGGTGGAGAATTTGGGGTGAAAATTCAGGTCTGTGTGATTCCAAAGCCTATGATCTTTCTATGGAATACAAGATTCTCTTTCACTGCTGCCTGATAAATCCTTCTCATGGAAATCATGCCTAATTTCTCACGCAATTGTGGTAATATACAATAGCCACTCAATAGTTAATAAATTATTTGGGATTTTCTTGCTGAAGCAGGGGCCATTGTCTCGTATCTACTATAGCTGTAAGTCATCATATGGTGTGAAGTCTGGCATTGAGGCATCATGTCCATCTGTTGGCCTGTGATCTCTGAAAGGACAAATATGCATGTGTTTATGTATTAATTTATAATGATGTCTAAGGAATACTGGATAATCGATGTACATTTATTTATTGAACAAATAAATTAATTAAAAAGGAAATGAAATCAGTCATTCTCCTGAGCAGGATTTCTAGACCCCCATTCTACTGGCTTTTCTGGTGCTGTTGGTCACCCATTAGTGTCCCTGTTGATTCTTACTCATCTACATTTTCATTCAGGAAGTTTCTCTTTTATATTTTTCATTTTTTCAAAGTGATGTAACATGTTCCAAATTTAAGCTTTTTGAGGTGAAGTAAATAAAATCAGACTTACTGCATGATGTGCAAGACAAACAGGATGTGTCTTGTTGTAAACTGAATTACGGAATTCTGGTGTAAGATGGTTGACTGCCCATGCTTATTTATTTTCTGTCCTTTTAAAATCCCTATTAAAATTACTGTAAAAATTTAAAAGATATATTAATCACAAAGTCAAAAAGAGCAAAAGTAGATCATCATCAAAGGAGAGGTTTTTAACAAATTTCTGGAAGACAGAAAGTGGATGAAGATTATAGGAAAAAGAAAACTGCATCCTTGAATTCACAGAACTCTGGGAGAGTTTGGGACTCATTTAGTTGCAAGGGAAGAATGATTCTTTGGGCTACATCAAGAGGGTTTTAGCCTGAAGAATCATTAAAGATTGAAAATCTGTATATGAAGAGTCTGTGTCTACTTCAACTTGTGTTGAAAACACCTGATGATCAGTAACTTACCTCCAAACCCACAAAAGCATGTTTTACAAACAAACGGAACAAACTAGGGAGATTCAGGGCAATAAGAATAGGAATTTCTTTTCCAATGCAATTCTGTCATTTGGTGGTCTTAGGTCAAGGCTAGCTCTCTGTCTGCTCACCCTTGAGCAGAGTCTTCCAATCAACAAGCTCTACTCACACACACAGAGCTCCTAAGTAGTTCTCTCCCTACTGATACTGTTTTTAAAAATTTTTTTTTAAACATTTCAGAATATTATGGGAGTACAAACGTTTTGGTTATATGAATTGCTTTTGTGCATTTTGAGTCAAAGTTATAAGTGTGTCTATCACTCATATATGGTGTATTGTACCTGTTAAGTGTGAATTTACCTATCCCCTCCCCCGACCCGCTCGATTTCCATTGAACTTTACTACCATAGGTACACATGGGTGTTGATCTATAAGTTTCAATTTAGTAGTGAGTACATGTGGTTTTTGTTCTTCCATTCTTGCTTACTGATTCTTAAATATAGACAGATCATCAAAGGTCACTAGGCATTTGAGAAAAACTGCAATATGAAAGAAAAGACCAAGAAGTACAACCAAGAAAAAATGACCTAAAAAGAAACAGATATAATTCAAGGAACAAAATAGACTATAAAAAATTCTGGTTAGTTTCTTCAGAAGGATTCAAAAATTTTCTTCCATTGTAAAACAAGAATATATTGCTATGAAAAAGGAATAATCAGAAGGAGCTTTTAAAAATTAAAAATATAATTATAGAAAAAATCAGCAGAAGAGTTGGAAGATGAAGGAAAGGAAATCTCTTAGAAAGTAAAACATAAAGACTAAGAGATGAAAAATACGAAATAAAGAAAAGAGATGTAGAAGATTAACTCAAGGTATCCAACATCTTACTACAGGTTAAATATCCCTTATCCAAAATGCTTGGCACCAGAAGTGTTTCAGGTTTCAGATTTTGAAGTATTTGCATAATGAGTTATCTTGGGGAGGAGACCCAAGTCTAAACACAAAATTTATTTTTGTTTTATATATAACTTATACACGGAGACTGAAGGTAATTTTATACAATATTTTTAATAATTTTGTGCATGAAACAAAGTGTGTGTACATTGAACGATCAGGAAGCAAAGATGTCAACTATTTCAGCCACCCACGTGGACAATCTGTGGTTGTTTGATAGTCAATGACTCAGCCTCATTCTTAACTTCGACTTTATATGCTACTGATAAGTAATCATTTTCTTATACTTACTCACACACACATAAGTACTTAATGGTAAAAAAATATTATGTACTATTAATACAGTGAAAAAACAACGTGTTCAGGGTAACTAAGAAACGTGGTAGCATCTACCCACACCAGCTGTTGAACAACAGCAACAATGAACAACAGCGGGCTTTCATTCTTCACGTACAATGCTGTGTTTTGATTAAAAGCTTACTGTACATTGCATTTTACTTTTTTGAGGTGAGAAGAAATATCAGATGCAGTTGAGGGACCAGAAAGTGGGTCCTCTAGGGATGAGGAGGCATTCTGCTGGGTGACTTTTAAAAACGTTTCCTCCAGAGTCATCTGCCTCATTGAAAACTGATTTTTTTTCCTTAGGAGTCTCTCTTTGATTTTATAAACTGACATGTTATCTTGTTCTGTTGTGAATGTTTGCTGTTCTAGTCCTTCAATAAGCCCATCACACATTTTTACCATGTCATTGATAGGCACTTTTTCTGCAGTCTGAGTAAGTCTTCTTCATCACCACTATTATCACAATCACCTTGATTCAGCATAAAAACACATTTCAGCTATTTCACCATTGGTCAATGAATGAACAACTGGAGTCTGATTATTGATGTCGAAAACTTCTTTGATATCTACCTTTTCTAGCTTACTCACAGACTGTAAAGGTATATCTTTTGCATAAGTAAGGATGTCATACATCATTTTTTTTCTCACTTGACATACAGAATCCTTCAAAGTCACTACCTTGTTCATCATTATCATTGAATATAGTTGCAGGACAACTGTGTCATTAGTCATTGTGTTCAAGCATCTTTTATGATAAACCCATTTTGCAAACCAACCATATCCATGCCTCTGTTCACTGCTACTAGCATGCTGTTCAAGAATGTGTTTTTATATTTACTCTTCATTAATCTAAGTAAATCCTGGTCACATGGCTGAATTATTAAGTCTCATTTGGAGGAAAATATATTGCATCAACATTATTATTACAGTATTATTATGTATTAAAGATAATATCAGACTTTATTGTGTACCACCTATTGAAACTTAAAAAAATGATACATATTTATTGTGCTATTTATGGGATACATGTAATATTTTGATACTCTCATACAATGTGTAATAACCACAAGTATTTAAGATATTCTCAAACATTTATTAGTTCTCTGTCATAAACTTTTTTTTTGAAACAGAGTCTTGCTCTGTCACCCAGGCTGGAATGCAGTGGCATGATCATAGCTCACTGCAACCTTGAACTCTTGGGCTCAAGGGATCCTCCTGCCTCAGCTCCCCAAGTAGCTAGGATTACAGGCACACACCACTATGCCTGGGCCAATTTCTTTCTGTAGAGATAAGGTCTTGCTATTTTACCCAGGCTGGTCTTGAACTCCTGGCCTCAAGCAATCCTCCTGCCTTGACCTCCCAAAGTGCTGGAATTCCAGGCATGTGCCACCATGTCTAGCCCATAAACATTATTTTTGAGGAGAATTTCAGCTGGAGTACAAGCAGAACAGTTGTCAAGGAAAAACAAAATCTTGCATTTGTTATCCAGTCCAGCTTCCCTGCAGCGAGCATGAGATGCTGGTACAAAGTGCTTGTGAAACCAGTCAGAAAAGATGTCATTGGTGATATATGCCTTTTTGTTAGTATAATAATGGACTGGTAAGAAATTCACTCCTTCCAAACAGTGAGGATGCAAGCTTTAGCCTATCACAGCAAGTTTACACTTATGCATGCCTGCTGCATTAGCACATCTCGGCACAGTTATTCTGTCTTTGGCATTCTTAATTCCTGTAGCGGCTATTTCATCAACTGTTGTCAGTGTCTTTCTAAGACAATAATGCCGAAACAGTGATGTTTCATCAGCATTACTGACTTTTTCTGGCATCAGATTTTCATTAGTGATGACCTTGCCCAAGCCATCAATGAACTTCTACACTGCTTTGTGATCAGAAGATGCTTTATCACCATAAATCTTTAAAAATTTAATGCTGTATCTTTTAAAAAAATTTCTGCAATCAGCCAGTTGAATATTCACAGTTCCCTTCAATTTTCAGTCCACCATGATATATATTGCTTGTTTCATGATCAGCATACCATTAAGTGGCATGTGTTCACTGTGACACTCATGAATCCACTCTTTCAATACATGATCAAGATCCTCATTTTTAGCTTTATGCAGTGTTTTTCTATTTTTCTATTTGGCTTCTGTTCATCACTTTCAGCATAGAACTTCAACAGTTCATCCTTCTGTGTCTTTGGGTCATATATTATGGTCATTCCAATACCATATGGTGGTCATGGTCTTCTGTAAGATATTTCACACTTATACCACTGTCCAATTTCTCCAACAGCTTGGCTTTCTGTGCTATAGATAAACATAAATGTTTCCTCTTTTTGTTATCACTGTGACCCATAAAGGTATCTGTAATCCTTTTTGCATTTCCAACAATATCTTTACACAATGAGTAATGCATGTAGGTCTTGGCCCCAAGTGGGGCATTGTGCGGAACTGTCATTGCTATATCTGGCCTGTACATGTGCCATTTTACGACTCTTTGTGGGTGTGATTGAGGGGGGGGGAATCTGGGAGTGTGTGAAAAAGATGTATTGAAGCTGAAGGGGGCTGGGAGGGTCCTTTTCCCCTTGGGGGCACTAAATAAGCTGTGTGTTATGTGCTTGTATTTTGACTGTGACTTGTCACATGAGGTCAGGTATGGAATTTTCCATTGGTGGTGTCATATTGGTACTCAAAAAGTTTTGGATTTTAGAGTATTTCGGATTTTGGATTTGTTGGGTTTTAGGACTGCTCAACCTGTAATAGGAATTTCAAAATACAAAGCAGAAAAAATGGATGGGAGGAAATAATTCAAGAAATAACAAAAGAGGATTTCCCACAGCCAATGATACTAGTTTTCCAGAATGATGAATAGATAATACTCATTTCAACTCATCACTGTAAAATTTAAAAAAATGTTAAAAGACAATATTAAGAAATTGAGACACACACACAGAGAGAGAGAGAGAACAAACTAACAAACATGGCCACTTACAAAAGAACAAAAATCAGACTATCACTTGAACTTCCCTCCAGAAGCACTGTACTGCTAGCAAATAATGGAACGTGTTTTCAAAGTTATGAGGAAAAAGCATTTTCAATCTCACATTTCATACTCAGTAAAGCTCTCAGTCAAGAGTGAGGGCAGAATTAACACATTTTCAGGTGTATAGGATTTAGAAGTTTTGCTGGTTACATATAGTTTCTTAGGAAGTTTCTTGGAGGACATGGTCCAGCCAAACAAGGGGTAAATCAAGAAGGAAGAAGGTGTGGATCCAATTCAGAGGAGTAGCAAAGTGAGGTTCTGGCAGTATGGTGAAGGAGCAGACCTAGAGAGCATTAAATCTATTAGACCGAGGCTCTAGGAGGGAGAGATCTAGAAAAATGGAAGTCCATAGATTTGCTAGATCTTTGAGATATTGGAAAAGTAAAGATTGGATAAAGGCAAACCGTGCAAAGAAGCAGCTGAAGCAGAAGAAAGAGGAGAAACAGGATGGAGTGGAGGAAGACAAAAACACAAAGAAAATAAAACTTCAGAATGTAATAACAATATACTATATGGCATGCAGTCAGTAACACTACATAGCTGTAATAATGTAAATATTGTTTACTGATTTTTAATTAACCAGTTGGCATAGAAGACTTATTGTGTATACACAAGAAAAGAAAGTGTTATTAAAACTGGTAAGGAAAATCAAGGTAAATATAGTAGTGCTGGAGGTTGTAAGGTAAGGTAGAGAGAAAAACAGAAAGAAAGAACAAGGCCATTAATCCCTTTTCACCAACTAAGAGTTCAAGAGATACTTGCATATTTATATGCAGTTTATAAGTAAAAAGATAATCAACAGAGAAACTATTTTACCTCCATTGGCAGGAGGGGAGATGAGAGGAGGGTGGTCGTGCAGCTACTTTAGTAGGAAGTGCATAGTTGTCTAGACTTGATTGTCAAACTCTAGGGACTTACACCTGTTATTTAGAAAAGCAAAGAACCCCCAGAAAAACTACAACCAGAAAGATTATCGTAGTTAATATAGTGCCTCTGATACACAGAATGGAGACTGTGGAGGCCTGAGAAACTGAATTGTTGCTTTTCATTTCAAAGTCCTCTATCTTATTTAAATTTGGGCATTCGTTAGCTTCACAAAAATTTAAAATATATATTTATTTAAAAAATAATGCTAGTGAACAAATCACATGAAACATAGTTTAATAAAATGAGAGTTTGCTTGATTATTTCTTCTAGCTTTCAGGCAAAACGTAACTAGGTAAATTATAAAAATTATTTATGATTTGGAATACTAAGAAAAATATTTCAACATAAACATGTGGGCAGGATAGAGGACTCCAAAATCTCTATCCAGTCTTTTGTGGTTTTTGGTAAAGCCAGGAAAACATCTTACTGATTGGCTACAGGGCAGTGTTTTCAAGGGTGAGATATTTTCATAGCTTCCTCTGTTATTTCCTCCAGAAGACTGCAGAGTGTAAAGACTAGAGACGACTGCTCAGTTGCTTTCCAGGGGCATTTGCAGCCCATGTCCAAGGAGACTGCGGCCTTTGCACCTCTCTGTGTTGGAGTTGGGGCCCATGAAGGCCTCCTCCTTGGTACTTGTCTGGCAGGTGGGGCATCTTTTGTTTTGCTGAAGTGTCAACTTTCCAGAAAGGCTGTCCTGGGCCACACTAGCTAACACAGTGTTCCCTGACCCTATCCTTTTCTATTCCTTTACCTACTTTATTTGTTCTTAAACTCTCCTCACCTGGCATTATGTTATACAGGTTTTTGTTTATTGTCTGTCTTTTCCATAAGAATGTATGCACCATTTGGGGAAAAAGTATTATTTTGTTCATTGCTCTATCTGTTGAGCCCAAAATGGAGCTGGCACATAGTAGATGTTCGATAAAAATTTAAGGAAACATTAGATGAACTGTGTTGAGAATAATTAATTTGGCAGGAAAGTCAAGGAAGTTATTACAGGAAATATACCTGAGCTTAAAGGCTGATCTCAAAGGTACTTTGATCTTAAAGGCTGAATAGGAATTTACCAAATAGAGAAGGTTGGAAACAATCTATATGGAGTGGAAGATGCTGCTCCTTATCTAAAGATCCAAGATTGCTTTCAATCATATAATTCTTTAAAGTGACAACTACCAGCAAAGTGAAAAAAATGGTTTCCTTACATAGCAGAGATGGTTTTCAAAATCTTTGCCAAAATTTATTGAAGACTTGTGTTCAACAAGGTACCCTGGTAAACTTCATCCTAAAAACAACTCTTTGAGATGTCCTTACTGATTAAAGCAGTACCTGGTATATATCAATAGCAAGTGCTTAGGGAGGCTAAGTAACTTGCTCAAGGCCACACAGATAATATTTATTATGTGGTTTTGAACTTGGTTTCCTCTGGCTCAAGAGTCTAAGCTGGTGCTGTGCAATAAAAACATAATGTGAACCATATATGTAATTAAAAAATTTCTAGTTGCCATATTAAAAAAAGTAAAATGAAACAAGTTAAATTAATTGGAACATTATTTGATTTAACCTATATATGCAAAATATTATCATTTCAACATGTAATCAAAATAAAACAATTATTAATGAGATGACTTCTGCTCTTTCTTTCATATTGTCTTTGAAATCTGGTACATATTTTACATTTAAGTGACATCTCAATGTGCTCAATAGCCACAATTCAAGTGCACATCAAATACAAGGCACACTGGATCGTGCAGGTCTAAGCTATTTACTTTGTATAGGGATGCCTAGGAGAGCTGCTTTCAGGAGATTATCAGAATTTGACTGTCGGCCTATGAGCTTTGGGATGCCCATGGGACGTGCAATTGTTGATACTGAATACATAGTTGAGTATATGAATGTGGAACCCAGTATTTGGTCAGCCTAGGGGGAAGGTTGTTGAGTACAGAGCTGGTACCTAAGCCTTGGGGCTGGCTGCCTTGGCCTGGGTGAGCGCTGAGAGGGCAGAGGGGCAGGCCGAGGGCTGAAACCTGGCGCCCACCAACATTTAGACCCTGGGAGGAGGAAGATCCAGCCAACGGGCCTGGGACAATGAGGTCATTGCAGTTGGGGGAAAATCAGGGGAGTGAGTTATGTTGGAAATCAACAGGAGAAAGTATGTAATAAGGAGGGATTATCCATTGTGCGAAAGGCCGTCCCGTGCGAAGATAAAGGCTGAGAAGGGACCACTTGATTTGCAAGACGGAGGTTGCTGGCGTGGTAGGGTTGAAAATCCTAGATGGAGTGGAAGGGGGGCTGTGCAGGGGTGACAAGGGACTGCTGGGGGGAATGCTGGAGTGGGTGGGCCGACTGGGAGGTCTGTGTCAGGACTGGTGTACTGGGGAGTTAGTTCTCACTGCTGGACACGCTGCCACTGCCTAGGGGGGCCTGCTGCCGAAAAGAAAGGGCTCTGGGGCCAAGTTAGAAAGATCTGGTTAAAATCATGAGACTGGTGCTAATTGGCTGAGTGTTCTAGGGTTCTAAGACTCAGCATTCTTATCTGTAAAATGGGAGAAAATAACATCTCCCACAAAGGGATATTGTGGCATTAAATTATTTGACCAGGCGAAAGATCTATAAGGATGCCCCGTACGCCACACGTGCTTCCTGTTACTGCAAGTCAGACGGGCCTCAGCACGGGCAGAGCACTCGGAGAGGGTGGCGGGCGTGTGTCCCTGTCCCGGCTCTGGGCCTGCCTGGAAAGCAGCAGCCATGCCCTGTTGGGAAGGTTCTGGACTCCTGCCTCAAGGCCACGTCAGGGCCTTACGGCAACTCCTGAGTCTCTCCTCACTTGGGGCTCTCTCCTGGGTTATTTGGGGGCCCCTTTTTGGGAAGCGAGAAAGGCACAAGCAATTAGCCAACCTGGAAAAGGCACGTGTTATAAGACTGTCCAGAACAATAGCACTCCTGGTTGTTTACTGGATTTTAAGTGGACTTAGGCTTAACGTTTCCAAGCAACTGTCATGTCTTTACCAACTGACCTCTCAGCTATTTTTCTGGGAGTCAGTAGCACCTAACTCCGCTCTCCTTGCATTGCGCGGGCAGGTGGCTTCTGAAGTCTGCTGCCTCCTGCCTCCCGAGGTGCTGGGGTGCTGGGGTGCTCTCACTCATCTCAGTCACTGGATCCTGTGTGATGTTAACTAGTGATGGGGTTGTACAAAGGACTCAACTGTGGATTTTATATTCTTCTAGAAAACTCCAGATTCAGTGTTTTGCTCTCAGTGTTGTTTTATTTACGGAAACCATGTTAAGTCTATTTCTGTATATCATTTCTAGGACATCCCTATTTAACCGCGTTTGCTCTCTACCTTTGTTCGTAAGAAACAGACAAGACTGTGTTGATTACAAGAAGCAGGCGACACTGTCTTGTCATTGTGGTCCAACATGACCGGGGTCTGTTTCTGCACTAGCTCCTGAGGCGTTGAGGGCAGACGCTCCGGTTGGGGCCCACGGCCCAGCACAATATCTGTGCAGGAAGGTTTGCTGGAGGCTAAATGAATATTTCCATAACAAACCCTGGCAACTATTCCTTTCTTTTTGCTAATTACATAGGAATCATGCTAATTATGAGAGATTCTAATAGGTTTCACCTGTGAAATTATTGATTCACCTCTGACATGGATTTTAGGACCCAGTTGGACTACAGGAGCAATCTATAAATAAATGAACTCTAGTACTGCAAAATGGAAAGTTTCTAGAACATTATTGAAACGTTTTTAAAACAAGACCTAAGAATCTATTAACAGGAATATGTTTTAGTTTACAAAATGATTCATGAAGTTTATGATTCTTGTTTACTTCATGTTACTCCGGTTTGAAGACTGTCTTTTGCATGATCACTAAGCGTGTTCGTGGAAATACCGGATCTCAGCTGTCAGGACTTTGCTGCTCTGGGTGGCTTTTGCTGTGTACAGCATTCCCATGTAACAGGCATGATAGTTCAGCTAGAGCTATGCTGCCTATAGGAACAAGGATTTCCTAACAGTGAGTTTTTAACTCTGCTCTTTTGCGGCTTACATACCTGCTGCAAGTAAGTTTAATTTTGCAGACTTCTATTTGGCATTTCAGCCACGTTTCCTATATGCTCCCAAATGTCAGTTGTTCTCTCTGTAAAACTTGTAATGGAATTTTTACAGGCACACAATTGTAGAGTCATCCCTTTTCCTTTTTCTTCCAACCTCTATCAGCAAAATGAGGTTTGGGTTTTGACGGGGTCATGTCAGGATCAAATTCCCTTAATTCGCATTCTAACCCAGTGTTCTATCTAGTTGAAAGGTCTTCTGCTCTCCTGGCACTTATTTCTTCAACGTGAGATGTACCCAAAAAGGAAGTATTAGAGTCTTGGGTTCTACACATCAGTCTGAACTCTGGCAGGGTGGTTGTTGTTACCTTTTCTCTTACTGTCATAGATTTTTAACTGGAGTATATGAGTTGGAAGTTGTAATTACTGAATGTCTTAATCTAAAATGACTTTACAAATATAAGGTTGATTACATTTCCATATTTCATCCATATTTTCAGTCAAGCTTTTTTTCCTTAATTTAGAGATAGGGTCTCACTCTGTCACCCAGGCTGGAGTGCAGTGGCACAATCATAGCTCACTGCAACCTCGAACTTCTGGGCTCAAGTGATCTTCCCACCTCAGCCTCCCAAGTATCTGGGATTACAGGCACTTGCCACCATGCCAACTAATTTTTTGTAGAGATAGGGTCTTGCTACATTGCCCAGGCTGATCTTGAACTCCTGGCCGTAAGCAATCCTCCCACCTCAGCCTCCCAAAGTGCTGGGATTACAGGTGTGAGATACCACACCTGGCTTTATTTTCAGCCAAGATTATAGTTTCATCTTGTAATACATATTTTAAAGTAGCCATATGAAACTACTAATTTGAAGTTTATAGCTTGATGATTCACTTTTTTGAAGGCACAGTACTATTTTGTATTTTATCATTGTGTCTCCAATGTTTTTGGAGCCATTTTGGTGGCTTTATTCTGGATTGTTTTGAAAATGTTTTCCTTCCTTGGAGATCTGGAGAAAGAGCCTGAATTTCTCTCTCATCAGTGTCTGGACTGGCAAGAGTAAAATTATATCTATAGCGCCTGGACTAAATTATGTGATTCCTCCTCCTAAGCTGTAAACCGTAAATGGTGTTGAAATCATCTGTTTTGCAGACAAAGTTTCATAATCCAAAATATCTGGCTTTAATAGTCATATAATAAAGGATACTGAGATAGTGGTAGAGCTGTGCAGGGTGAATGGAAATTTGGCTCCAGAGTTGGTGCCAGAATGAAAGAGAGTTTGCAGATGCAAAACACCGTTAGGGGGTCAATTTCCATTCTTTCTATTTTATACTTTCCCAGGACGTTATATTCAAGACCTTTAAAATAATTGGGCCTTTCTCCTGTTTTGCATTGGTAAAGAGGGACAGACAGATGGTGAAATGGGCCCAAATAATAGAAAGCTGACATAGTGGTCCCCAAACAGTTTAGCAGGTACATAGATTAAAGGCTACCCCACCCCCCAACCCCCAGCCTTCCTCAAGTCTCTGACTTTGGGCCACTAATTTGATGAAATCGAGGAGGAGGTGGTTGCGTGCAGATTGACATGGCTCTGAGCTCTTCACTGAAGAAACATTCCTGTCTGCTGAAACTGCTATGAATAAATGGATAAATAGCCCCTCAGTCCCCAGGACTCGTCTGTTCTTTTGTTTTCTTAAGCTCAAAGTCAAACCATAATATCTGACCAGCGCCTTCTAATGGAGTTTATTATTGTTTTTCTTTTAATGTAGAATTTTTGCATTTGAATTATTAATGTGCTCTTTAAAAAAAAAAAAAAAGGTAATGACTTTTTATTTGGTTTCCAAGGGTTCTACATTTTTTGGGAAGTTAAATAAAAAGAGTTTACTTACTTTTCTGTTGAATAACCAGAAACTGAAAAGGACTCAATAAAACTCCCACCCTGAGTCCCTGAAAATGAATATAAGCATTTTACTACATGTAGATCACGTGTTTTAATTTTATGAGTGACCTTAATTGACAACTGGCCTTCCTTTGAAAACATTTTCAGATAGAAGGACTTCAGAAACAAAAAACCCTTAATTTTTAATAGACTCCCTCAACCTACAACTGGCTGGTAGTTAACAGCCCCATAAAACAGGTAAATCCAGTTAATGATGTTGTAGTAGATTCAGCCGACGGAGGGGTTCAATAGACAGTTACACTGCTTAGAGTTGATTGCTAATAGATGCTTTCATGAGGTTTTGTTGTTGTTGTTATTGTTTTGCTGAGATTTTGGTAAATAATTTTCTGTGCAAAAATGATTGTTTCCATTGTTCTAAATAACAGAGCTTTGGGACTCAACTGCTCATGTTTCCATATATTAGAGTAGAAAACCACGTCCATGTCTCTCTGTGCTCTCAGCCCACCTCATTGCCGGGCTGAGGCCTTCTATTGTGTATGTGATCTTTTTAGGTGCCTTGACTTTTAAGAACCTGTTAACCTTACTTCCTTGCCCAGCTGACTGTAGAAGTGTATGTGTTGGCTTTTAAATGGCAACGCAGAATACTTGCACTTCTAAGTACTTGTCAGGAAGGCTTACTCTGATTCTAGGGCACTCTGAGGCAGAATTGATGGAGATGTGCCAGAAAAATATGCAGACCACTTTCTAGATCTTCACTTTTATTTCTGTCTCAAACCTAAACCACATTGTTTTTGTCCTCCTACATTGAAATTACTGAACTCAGTTTATACAACATTCCGTAAATGCACCTTTGAAGAAATATTGCCAATGACCTTACGAATATTCTTTCTTTCTTTGTCTATTGGTTTATGTTTGAGAGACAGGGTCTTGCTCTGTCGTCCTGGCTGGAGTGCAGTGGTGTGATCATAGCTCACAGTAACCTCAAATTCCTGGGTGAAAGCAATCCTTCTGCCTCAGCCTCCAGAGTAGCTAGGACTACAGTTACACACCACCATGCCTGGCTAATTTTTTTATTTTTTATTTTTTGAGTTGCTATTTTGCCCAGGCTGGTCTTGAACTCTTCAGCTAAAGCAATACTCCCTTCTTGGTCTCCCAAAGTGTTGGGATTACAGGGATGAGCCACTGTACCCAGCCTAATAGTCTTGTTTTTACTATAGGAATAATGTGGAAGATAAAGGGTACTTAATAAAAATAAACTTCCTCACGAAGATCTACCTGTGGGAGACATTTCTCCCAGATTTCGGATACTGAGAATAAAATAGATTTTGTTTATGATTCACTTTTTGTAGTGGCTGCCAGACAGCTCAGAGCCAAATATTTAGGCTACCTCAAGCAAGCATACGTGATTGTATGGCAGACATTTTATGCACTAATTTCATCTATAGCTTCATTTTTATCTTTCTGACATTATGTTTCTATAAACTCACTTCCTACTTGTTATCTGGTTTCATTGAATACACTTTTAAATTATAAATCCTCTTGGTAGTAGGTAAGGTACAAGTAGAGAAATAGTGCAGAACTAATTACACTTTTTTGGGTTTAGAAGCAATTAAAATGTCCACAGGGTACAATCCCTGTGGCAGGAGGTGGCTCCAGTGCTCATGGCAGTGGGTGACACCTTCAACAGCTTGGCAGGCAGCAGGCCGTGGCCCTCACTAAGGGGGACGGGAGCAAAATAATAATAAAATGACAGGTGCAGACAGGATATGAGCCCTTACCTCCCCCAAAACCTCCCAGAGATAACTGGGTGTGGGGGTGGAGCTTCTCCACGGGGCGTGGGGTACAATCACAGATGGATGGAGAAGTCTGGGACATACACATGACTACTGTTCAGACAGCTCTGTTCCAACCCCCAGATCGGGCGGCCTAAGGAGACCCACGTCCATACGCAAGTGTAGTCAGCAATTCTTCATGAAAAAGTTTGAGGGAAACTCCGTCTTCACCAACCTGCTACAAAGACTGACATGCCATGATTGAAACTTATTCTTGAGAATGAAAGTTGGGTATTTTCTGGAGTCCTTTGTTAAAGAGCAGCTAAGTCTGAAGGTGACGCGGTGAGATTTGGCTCTAATCCATGGTACGTGGAGGGAGCCTAGCAGATTGTTCTATGGGCTGAGAGGGAGTATGAAACGAAGTGGGCTACAGGGGAACGTATGTGGGACAGAAGGCCTAGGCAGGAAGTGGGAAGCAGGCTGCTTCTGGGAGAGAGAAGAGATCCCCTGAGAATAGAAGATAGGTTGTTTTTTTTTTTATTTTGTACTGTGGTTAGAAAACTATTCTAGAACAGGGGAAGCTGTGAGTCCTATGCCGGATCAGGTAGTCCTCAATTTTGACTTCTCATTCCTTGCAACGATGCCTCAACCTCGCTTTTATTGACGATAATCCTCACTCAGCTCACCTCTCCAGGTTTTGCCTCTTCCTTTACTGTTCTCTGCCTTTTCTTTGTCCATTTCTGAGGCCGCTCGGCTCTTTTCTGCGCTACCGCGCGGCGCTTTCGGATCCCACACACACGCTGAGGGTCGCCGCAGCACGCGGCCTTCTTTGCTGCCTCTGTGCCGGGGACCACCTGCCAACCCCAGTGCCAGCTCTTTTCAAGAAGGGTTTCACTCACAAGCCACAGCCTTTGCTTTACCTGCCCTGGCCATGGCAATGCTATTTCCCAGGTGTGTCCTGAAACTGGCCACCTCTGCAGAGATGCGACACCCAGACCTTGGTACCTGCGCAGCTGAGGGAAGCACAGACCGCTTCCACTGCGGGTCGCTGGGTGGTTTCCTGAAGTCACGCTTTGCCACGCCCGCGTGCACGCAGTCCCACCCCAAGCCACGCACCCAGTTCTACACTTCTCAGGAGTGTGTTAAAAGTGTGAACCCAGGGCTCCGGGGGCCCCAGGGAGACGTGGAGTCACACCGCCCTCTGCCTTTTCCGCTTTCAGCCCCTCGTTCCTGGGACTCAGACACTATTCCATGAAGTCCGTCCAAGGACGTATGTCAGAATAGACACAGATTTTTTCCAAATAACGTCTTGAGGTCCCCAGCTGGTTCTCCCTGATAGAGGACTTGAATTTCACTTTGGAGCTTTGACTAGAGGCATATAAACCCATCCCCGTGCACATGTGTGAGCCGTCATCAAAATGGCACGCAGCTGCATCTTCCCAAGCGCTGAGGAAGATTGACGTGCTTCTGGCCCTGCAGCCCAGGCCGTCATTGGCCAAATAAAATGATCACAACGTTTCTAAATATGTGGTCACACTTCTCTGCATTTTTATTTTTTGTAAGTCAATTTTCCCAATTATTATCCAGTGTGATATTTAATATCTAGGGACTTACAATTATTGCAAATCCAATGTGTAGATCATGTTGATGTTTTATAAGTAGTGCCAGAAGCCCAACTTTTCAGAAAAGCAATCTGTTTATTTGTAATCACTTGTAAATGAGTCCCAGATACCATATAAAGAACTTTGGCGCATCATTTTAATGTTAACTTTAGAGGACAATGGGCAGAGGTTGCACTTGTATGCTAGATATTCTTAGCATCTGACATCATAAAAGCTTGTGCTGAATTATTTCAGTTGCTTCCCAATGGTCCCAATCTATTCTCCTTCTCAGGGAAAGTAATTAAGTTAACTAATGCTTGTCTCAGTTCATTTGGGCTACTATAACAAAATACTATAAACCATGTAGCTTATAAACAACAGAAATTTGTTTCTCATAATTCTGGAGACTGGGAATTCCAAGGTCAAGGCACCAGCAGATCTGGTGTTTGATGAGGGCTTGCTTTCTGGTTAATAGATGGCACCTTCTCACTGTGTCCTTACATGATGGAAGGGATAAATGAGCTCTGTTTGGCCTATTTTATAACGGCACTAACTCCATGAGGGCAAAGCCCTCATGACTTAATCACTTCCTAAAAGACCCCACCTCCTACTGCCATCACCTTGGAGGTCAGGATTTCAATAAATGAATTTTGCAGGGACACAAACATTCAGACCATAGCAATTCTTATGGCTTTATTCTTACTCTTTTGATGCCTAAATCTCTGGTGATGCTGGCCCTGCCCAGTTAACCATTCCCATGATGAAAAGTCTAGAGCACTTAAAGGCTGGGGAGTTCATCTTCTGTATTTGAAAATGGGTTGTTGTCAACATTGCTGGGACCTCCAGGAAGCCAGGCTTCCTCTATAAAAAGCCATCAGACTATTTATCCAGATGACACAGAGCGAACTGAATGACTACAGAACACTGGGAAAGACTGTGGAATCTCACTTGTGGGATATCCTGAAAAAGCAATTGATACCTGCCTGAGCCATTCGAGTGCCCCAGAGGGAAGGAATGCAGTCATCCAGTAACCCTTTGGGCTCCTTTCCATCCTCTGACTGTGACAGCGAAACAAGGCGGATGTGTCATTATTATTTAAATAATGGAGATCTTTGTTATTCAAAGAAAAAAAATCAATGTTTTTGATATTAACGGGATATTAGTCGGTAACATGTTGTCCCTAAAATTCCATCTGCTAACTGCACAGTTAGTGAGTCTTTCATAGTTTAAATTTGTCAGGAATTCTCTGCAGCCACTTATAATAAGTTTATCTTTAACAAGAATATATTTATGTATTTGATATAGTACAAACTCATTACAATTATACTTGCTGTTACATGGGATTTAGATGCATCAATATTCATATCATGTCCCTTAAAATATAAAATTTTCATGTCCCTAAAATTGGGATTCAAAACCAGATTCCACTTCAGATGCTGACTTTAAAAAATTAATTTATAGTCCCTACAGTTTATGGGGTGCAGGGGGTGTTGATCCTGGGCTGCAGAAAGCCCTTTGTTTGCTAAGCATTGTGAAGACTATGTTTGAAGATGGAAGGCGGAGAGGGGACAAGGCAGGCTGGCTCCACATAATAAAGTGGGGAGGCATTTGAGGTTTGGGGAATAAAGCAGGAGGAAGAAAACAGGAACCACTGAAGCTGGGTCCTGAGGAGGGAAGCGATGGAGAAAAATTATTCTCATGGGTGGCCTGGGAGAGGACTGAACTTTGGGGATAGATTTATTTAACAATGATTTTTTTAAAAAAGTAGCATATTTTGCATTGTGGGGATTTGATCTTTTTCTTTCATTTCCTCGGTGAAATAATCAAAAAAATTTCTAAGGTTAATCATGGTTTCAGTGTGACTACAGTCCTTTCTGGACTTGCTGAGTTCAGATACAAGATTGGCACAAAGCAAAACGGGTGATGCCAGGGGTAGAACTGACACTTGGGCATGCCAACCAGAGCTAGACCTGGACACAGAAATGAGAAGAGTTGGTGTTATGGGTTATGGTGTGTGATAGGGGATCCGAAAAAGAACAGTTAAGGAAGATCCAAGCACCTGACCATGGAGAGATGGAAAAAGATTGCTATATATTCCAGGACATGTTCAAAACCAGTATTAGGAGACATGGTTTTTATTTTTTGAGAAGGAAAGAGTTTATTAATTTGCCAGCAAATGAGAAGGACGGAAACTCCTGTCTATAATGCCATCATCCTAATAATAAGCAGAAATACAGAGCTTTTAAGGGGAGGCCATTCAGCTTCAGGGAATAGATGTTCAACTACAGTAGATGATTCTCCTGGTCCCATTTCTGTCCCTTCTCTACCTAAGACAATCCCACACAGACTGGCCATTCCACTGAGCCATCTCCTGTAGCACAAAGAACAAAAGACATTGCCCTGCCCCTTGATACCCCTGGTCTAAGGCAGGGATGCAGGTCCTGATACCAAAAGCGTGGCCACTTGTCCTTGAGGCCGCATCAGAAGAATGAGAACAAGTGGTTTGAGAAGGAAAGAGAAGTTTTATTATTTTTCCAGCAAAGGAGTAGGATGGAGACTCCTGTCTGAAATGGCATTGTCCTAATAATAAGCAGAAATTCAGAGCTTTTAAAGGATGGATTCTCAGCTTCAGGCAATTACTGTTCAACTACAGTTGATTCTGATCATCCCATCTCTGCTGAAGACAATCTCCTGACCTCTGCCCCAGACCTCCCTTTACCAGGTTGGGCTGAACCATCTCCTTTAGCACAAATAACAAAAGACTTACCCTGCCTCTCCCAACCACTGACCTGAGGCAGGGATGCAGGTTTTAGTTCTCAAAAACTAGTGGAGGATGTTTTAAAGAGACAGAAAATATTTTTGCTGTTTTTTCAGGCCATTCCCTCTGTTACGTATTCCCCACTGTCAGTACTTCCCTTCCGTATCTATGCAGGGAGGGGTGATGCAGTCATTGATCTACTTCCGGCTGATTTGGGGCAATGTCTCAGATGGAAGGTTTATACTTATGTATGTCATTACAAAGCTTTGGCAGTATATTTACAACAGAATACCAGGTGAAAGAATGTCATAATCAACAACGATAACAATGAGGATTGACAAGGTGAAATGGACTATCACTCTGTACACAATGAGGAGACACAGTTTTTAGATTGAAATTAGTCATACAGGAGGCACGGACCATGTAGAAAGCTGGAGAGTTGACAGGGAGACAGAGTTACTGTCGTGCTTGGGCTGTCAGTGACCCGGAGAAGCCAAACTAGTTTCTGCATGGAACAATACTACACTCAGGAAGGTCTTAGCTTGTCAAACTGTGTTCCCTATTATTAAGAAGCGTAGGAAGCAAAAAGGGACCACCTATGTCTAGAATCAAAAGGAACAATGTAAACACACTGAGATAGCATCCTAGCTGTTTCTGTTTTGTACAATAGCTACATAAAACAGAATCCCAAATTTATTACAGGAACCACATGATTCTGTTTGTGTAGTGTGTGTGTTTATTGGATGGTGCAAGATAAGGGGGCATTCTAGTAAGCAGGAGGCACCAGGACGGCTCCAAGAGAAAGGGATTAAATCAACAGAAGTGTAGGCAATATCTTGGGAGTCAGTTTTCTTCCTTAATATTCTATACTACAAATTTTTTATTGCCTCTATTTTTGTAACAAAACATCCATTCTATAGGTCAGTGGTTTTTGGACTTTCTCTTTTTAAAGCAAGTGAATGCTTTCTTTAAAAGAAATCTCAGGTGGAACCCTAATTCATAAAATTGATCCAAGTGGAGCTTTTCTATTTGAAGTGGCCAGTGTTGAGGCCCCCGTAGCCAAGGGCCCTGAATCTCTGACCATACTCTTCTCCTCTCTGCCTCCTGCACGCCTCCAAACCTGGGCCCCTCTACAATGCACTGAATCTGGGGAACTGTATGAAGGTGCTTCTCCAATTAATGTCTTCAGAATTGTTTTGTGTATTGGTTAGTCAGACCTCTAAGAATTTCCACTTCCAACCCAAAGTGGTTACACATGTATGCAGAAATGAATGTCATGATGCAGCAATGGCTAAAGAAGATTAATTAACACTGTGATTCATTTGTTGATTATTATAGTTAGAACATGAAGTGATTTCTGGCTCTGACTGGGCTGCCTTAATCAGAGGGTCACCCACACTACCTTGCCCTGAACACATGGCTAGGCTGCAAGTCATTTTGTTTGTTTTGTTGATGCTCAGTTTTCTGTATTAAAAATAGTGTCTCATGGATCCTAAACCTAGCATAAACTTGATAGGTAAAAACAAAATAAATAAATAGAGACTATTACTATGGTCTCCTTCTACCCAACTGTAATTATGTATTCTTTGACCAATGTCTCCCATTCCCTCTAAGTCCTCTATTTTCTGGCTGATTTTCTGCCAAGTTGTTCTATGCATTGTTGGAAGTAGAACCATGGAAAGTTTGACTATTATCGTCAAATTTTCTATTTCTCCCTCTAATTCTATCAGCCTTTCCTTCATGTATTATATCTTGAGGCTCTGTTGTTAGATGTATTTATATTTATAATTCTTATACCTTCCTAATAGATTAACTCTTTTACCATTTAAAAATGTCCTTCTTTATATCCAGTAACTTTTTTTTTGTTTTAAAGTCTACTTTGTCTGATATTATTAATAGTATAGTCACCCAGCTTTCTTATGGTTGCTATTTGCATGATGTATCTTTTTCCACCCTTTTAGTTTCAACCTATTTGTATCTTTGCATCTTAAAGTGTACAGATACATTATACACTATATAGTATGGAGAACACAGCTGAATCTTGTTTTTTATCCAGTCTTTTTTTACAATCTCTGCCTTTTGATTAGATTGTTTTAACTATTCACAATTAACATTACTATTGATATCACTGCATTTATGTCTGCCATTTTATTTTTGCTTTTGGCATACCACATCTTATTTGTTCTATTCCTCCTTCATTGCATCCTTTTATGTTGAGCCAATATGTTCTGTTATAACATTTTAATTCTTTTAATATGTTTTTGCTTTTTTAAAGCTAATTCTTTAGTGGTTGCTCTAGGGCTTACCATATACACCTTAATTTAGTAAAATCTACATTAGATTTAGATTAACAATTCCAGTGAGATATAGAGCTGTCAATTCTGTATAGCTTTACTCCTTCCTCCTGTTTTTGTGCTATTATTATTATACATGTTACATCTTTTTATTTTACAAAACAATAATATATTGCTGTATTACTTTATGTAATTTTATGTCTATTGAAGAAGCTAAGAAAGGAGAGGAAGTATATATTTATAGTTTGTTATATTTACCTTCTAATTTACAATTTCTGGTTCACTTAATTTGTTTCTCTGTGTTCAAGTTTCCATTGGAGTGTCCTTTCCCCACTCCAATACAACTCTGCTGCCACCCACTTCCTTCCTGCTGTCATTGTCAAGTATATTACATTTCTATATGCTATGGACACAGCAAAACAATGTTATCTATTGTTTTATATGATTGCCTTTTAAATCAGCTAAGTGAAGAAAGGAAAGGAAGTAAACATTTATATTGCCTTTTATAATTATTGATTATAAAATTTTAAATGTATTGGTACTGTATGTGTGTATGTGTGTGTGTGTTTATTCAGATTACTGTCTGGGGTCATTTTGTTTGCTTGGGCAGTTACTGTTGGTGATTTTAGATGCTCTTGTTCTCAGGGCATTCAGATGCCCCATTTCCCTCTTATTATTTTCTCCCATATGAATGTGGATACCAAGTGGGTCTTGTCACTGTTGGTGGTTCATCCTCACTTCTCATATTTTGGCATTCCTATCCACTAGTATTTTTGCATATCCTTATATCCTTTTGATAGTGTGGTTTTACCCTAGAGATCCCTATATGAGTAAATATGTGAATTCTTTGGACTTCTTAGATCACACCTAGAAATCATTATGTTCTTTTAAATCTTGATGTGAATTGCAGAATACCACTTCAGAAACAGAAGGGAGATAACAGACTATCTAGGGGTTTTCTCATAGTGGGGAGGTCTTTGAATCTGCTTAAACCTGATGAACTAGTTTATCTAAATTTTACTGTATTTGAACTTCATCTCTGAGCCAGTTCTAATGAGCTGGGAGAAATGGGAGAAATGGGAGTTTGATATAATTTCTTTTCTGTGTTAAAAAAATATTCTGCCAACCTAAAAAAATATATGGCTGTATCCAGTGAAATTTTTAGCCTCTTGCTATCACTTTGTTTTTAAATAACCAGGCCTGGGTCCTCTATTAGAACTAAAATTTACAAGTTCTTAACTGTAAAGGTGTCTGATCTATTTTCAAGATAAGCCTAAAGTTATAAGCTAATTATATATGTGAGGAAAGAAATCACACTTGAATCATGGTCAATTTTTCATTATCAAATTTTTTTTTTCATTATCAGAGTAAAAACATGGAATTTATACTGACTTCTCTAAGTCAGTTATTTTATATATGTATGGGTTTAAAATAGTGAACATTTCTTTCAGAAACACCAATGCATAAATCTGGGGCATATCCTACTTTAGGAAGCTGTTGTGTAATAAAACATAAGGCTTGGAGCTATTAAAAAATTAATGCCCTAGTGTCATTGAAAGTTTCACTTGTTCAGGGACAGAATAAGTGATGTGACTTAAAAAAATCACAATCATGACTTTGACATTCCTAGTTTCTTTTGTCCAGTCATTAATCACTTTAGATGTCACTTAGATTTTTCTGTGCATTTCTCTATCCACAAATAAAAGCTTTTGATATGTGTTCTCTTTGGAATCACATGGGGACAGAGAGATAAAGAATAGAAAAAAATGAAAGACATAGACAATAGAAATTAGAAAAAGATTTACTTTTATATATTGTAAATACCTGAATTCATGTCCCCATAAATTTTGTTTCTTTGAAGATTTAAAAAATGACAACTCAATGGTTTAGAAATAGACTGTTTCACTCAATTCAGTGTGTTTTGTAGAAGTTTTTTCCTTTAGTGATATAAGTTTCTAATTTGGTCCCCAAATTCCTTAGTGATATGTATCCCATGATCCTGGTAACTGCAGACGTAGAAACCAAAGGGAAGCCAAGAATGTGGGATTCAGGGTTTCTGCAGCACTGTGGCTCCCAGCAATGCTAGAAGGAACATTAGCATGGGAGGAGAGAACAGAGGGTGCTGGTGAGTAGTTTATCACTGGAGAAAGCCCTGAGTCCCTCTCTGTGAGGTCGTCCTTAGCCTTGTGCCTTTGGAAGTAGAATTCTCTGTTATGTTCTCCAGTTAGCATGTTACCAATCATACACCATGTTAGGCTCTCAATAAATAAATGAAAAGAATTATGAAACACTGAGGAAGGAAATAGCAGAGGATGTAAACAGGTGGAAAACCATACCATGCTCATGAATCAGCAGAATAAACATTGTTAAAATGTCTATACTACCCAAAGTGATCTACAGATTCAATGCAATCCCTATGAAAATACCAACATCATCTTTCACAGATCTAGAAAAAAAAATGCTACGCTTCATATGGAAACATAGAAGACCCCATATAGCAAAAGCAATCTTAAGCAAAAAGAACAATTGGGAGGCATCAATTTACCAGATTTCAAGCTATACTATAAGGCTATAGTAACTAAAATAGCATGATACTGACACAAGAACAGAGACACAGACCAATGGAACAGAACTGAAAACTCAGATATAAAACCATCCTCATATAGCCATCTAATCTTGGACAAAATAGACAAAAACATACACTGGGGAAAAGAATCCTTATTCAATAAATGGTTCTGGGAAAACTGGATAGCTGCATGTGGAAGACTGAAACAGGATCCACACCTTTCATCTCTCACAAAAATCAACTTACGGTTGATAACAGATTTAAACCTAAGGCATGAAACTATAAGAATTCTAGAAGAAAATGTTGGAAAAACTCTTACAGACATTGGCCTAGGGAAAGAATTTATGAAGAAGACCCCAAAGACATTCACAGCTATAACAAAAATAAATATTGTACTTGCCATCAAATTGGCACTAACTGATCAACACTATGGTGCTCACACGGTAGTAATATTCTTCGGGGATTGGGGGGCCTCGGGTGGGTAAACTCACAACTAATGGACACAGTGAATGTTGTAGGGGGAAAAAGGCACGCCTAAAATCATGGTTTGGGTGTGGCAAAGTCATAACATGTAACCAAAATGTTTGTTCCCCCATAACATCCTAAAATAAAAAAAAATAATTTCATTCTGGCAAAAGCATAACAGTTCATTCTGATATTAATTAAATTATCAAGCTGCTTAAAATAGAGCCTATTCTGGTTATCCATTGCAGATGGAGATATTTCTTTTTGCTTTCTCTGTACACTATAAATAAAGTTCATTAATGAAAAAAATAAATAAATGGGACCTGATCAAATTAAAAAGCTTCTGCACAGCTAAGGAAATTATCATGGGAGCAAATAGACAACCTACAGAATGGGAGAAAATATTTGTATGTTACACGTCCAATAATGGGCTGATAGCTATATAAAACTCAAGAAAATCAGCAAGAAAAAATCAAACAACCTCATTAAAAAGTGGGCAAAAGATATGAACAGAAACTTTTCAAAAAAGATAGACTAGTGGCCAACAAACACATGAAAAAATGCTCAACATCTGTATTCAACAGGGAAATGCAAATCAAAACCACAATGAGATATCACTTAACTCCAGTGAGAATGGCCTTTATCAAAAAGTCCCAAAATAATAAATGTTGGCATGAATGCAGAGAGATAGGAACACTCATACACTGTGGTGGGACTGCAAACTAGTGCAACCTCTGTGGAAAATAATATGGAGATACCTCAAAGAGTTACAAATAGAACTACCATTTGATCCAGCAATCCCATTACTGGGCATCTACCTAAAGGGAAAAAAGACATTCTGTAAAAAAGACATCTGCACTCGAATGTTTATAGCAGCACAATTCACAATTGCAAAGATGTGAAAACAATTGATGGGCAAAAATGCCCATCAATACATGAGTGGATTAATAAAATGTGGTATATGTATACCATGGAGTTCTACTCAGCCACAAAAAACAATGTTGATATAACACATCTTGTATTATCCTGGATAGAGCCGGAACCCATTCTACTAAGTGAAGTATCCCAAGAATGGAAAAACAAGCACCACATGTACTCACCATCAAATTGGTATTAACTAATCAACACTTATGTGCACATATAGTAGTAACATTCATCAGGTATCAGGCAGATGGGAGGGGGGATGGGTATAATCACACCTAATGGGTGTGGTGCACACAGTCTGGGGGATGGACACGCTTGAAGCTCTGACTCAGGCAGGGCAAAGGCTGTATTTGTAACCTAAACATTTGTACCCCCATAATATGCTGAAATAAAGAAAATGAAAACAAAAGAAAGAAAAGAAGCCTACAGATTCCTAAAAGATGTAAGACCCTTTTGCAAAATGATGGAGTAAGTAAGTATACAGTTTCCCCTGTCATATATAAAGTCAGTGGGAGAGTCAGGACACAAACGAAAGGGTACCAGTCCTCTTTATAATCCCCTGAAGGGTAGTGCTGATCCCTGTCATTCATATTGTCTACCTTGATTTGCAAAAGGTATCTTTACTACATGATAGAAACAGTACATTATTGCAGAGTGAAAGGGGCTGATTATGGTAAAACACACCAAATATTTATGCTTGAGAGTCTCTTGCAGATAAGGTACTCAAATGATATCTGAAAGTGAAGAAAGAAAATATAATTGAGTATATATGCTTCAGATTATCCACTTTAAATAGGTAGAGTGTGGTGAGTTTAGGCATATGGTTTGCCTATAGGACTTAATCTTTAGGTATAGTTAATATTAATAATGAGAACAAATGCATTCCAGGATTGTAATTCTTCCAAGTTCAAGAACATTAAATATATATATTTTGAACTGCAAAAAAATAAATAAGTAAATAAAAGAAATCCTCCTAATCAAGATAAAACTCAAATACTGTCTCTTTTGTGAAGTCTGCCTGGACCCTTAGTCAAGAATAATCTCTGATCCTTCTCTTCTCTGGCTACCTATAGAATCCTGACATGAGACATGTTTCCTGGTGTTGATTAAATGCAGGGCTCACCCTAGGTTCTTTACCAGAGAGTAAGAATGTGGTAACTGTATTTCCCATTGGTGGCCATACCTGTGTATTTATCCCATCCCACGTGCTCTTTTTGCAATTTGACTGACATTCCTCCCACCAAGAGGTGGGAGTGATAGGAGTGATGTTCCCTCCCCTTTAATCAGGGCAGGGTCTTGTGACTGTCCAGATTTCCCCAATAGGCTATGGCAAAAGGGATCCCATGTGGCTTCTGAGGCTAAGAAGCTAGATCAGCTAGGTCACAGAAAGGCGTTTCTTTCTCTCTTTCTCTCGATGCTTTCCCTTGGAACTCAGCTGCTGTGTTGTAAGGAAGTCCAGGCCTTTGCTACATCTGTGGCCAGTTGTGAGCATCAACCACTAGACATGTGTAAATGAACCCGGATCATTCCAGCCCAGCCTACAAGTCTTTCAACTGAGGTTCCAGTCATTGTGCAGGAGAGATAATGGCATCCCACACGCCCTGTTAGAATTTGTCATCCACAGACACCATGAGAGGTAATAAACTATCATTGCTGTTTTAAGTCACTAAGTTTTAAGTTAATTCATTATACAGCAATGAATAGATAGCCAACAAAAGCCACATACAGTTCCATGTGTTAATGTTTTTTATCTTTTATTCGTCCTCTCAGCCCTAACTTCTAACACCTTTGCAGAATTAGCACAGGATATAGAAATCATATATTTTAAATTGATTATAAGGATTAAGTAACATCATACACATGAAAGGGCCATGCAGAGTGTTCAGTAATATGAAGTACTTAATAAATGTTAGCTGAACATGAATTTGCTGAATTAATATTTCTTATGTTTAAATAATGAATTTGCTTCCCTTGTATATCGTATCTGTATCACACGAAAGGAAACAGTCTGGTCAAATTAGTTCAACAAAGGTAAGTCCAAACAGTTAGTAAAAAAATTGGTTTAACAAATTGCAATCATACAAACAAAACTGCAACTTATTTGGTTAAATTTTCCACTTCTCATCTGGTTGCTCTTTATTATAATATATTTGTATTCCTGTTCTGTCCTTTCTTTCATTCCCTTTCCTTTTGTTATAAATTCTCAGATGAGTTTTAAAATATCCATTGCATTCGTTTATGGGGCTGAAGTCTCTGGAAGAAGGTCTTATTGAAATTTCTTCACTGGCTGGAAAAAATAGCATCCCAACCCTATGTTTGCATCTTGGTATAGGAAGTGGTCTCAACTATTATGGGACTGGGTGGAGACTTGTGATCCCTCTGGGCAGGCTAATACTTTGCTTTTCCTTTACATGGATACTCACAAAATGTGTGTTAAGTATTATTTAGAAGTGAGGCTGGCACATCGACTGCCATGTGAGTTGTGTTTAACTCAGGCTAGGTTTAAGCCCAGGGCCCCGTGAAGCAAAATCCTGCAGTTGGTTCATGAAAATCTTACTTGTTGATGTTCTTATTGTTACAGTTAATATTGACAATTAAATTCTAAAAATGTGGATTGCATTGCATATAGCTCAAGCACAGAAAACAATAAAAAATAACAAATTAGAAAGGATTATTTTGTTTTAATAAAACATCATGGACACAGGGAAAACTTTTTTTTTTCTAGTGTGGCAGTCAATGCGCTAGAGAAGGCTAGCAGGACCAGGATTTACCCATAATCTGGCCCAGTAAGAGAATGATCTGGCTGTGATGTCCATGAAGGACTGGCTGTCATCTCTGCCCTCCCCAAAGGCACTCATCATGAACAGGTTAGCCTTTTCAAGTAGAGGATGGTCCTGTGTTCTGTCAAGGATATACAGAGCACAGTCTGCACTGATACTCTTTTGTGCATATAACATATCAGCTTTAAGAAGATATGCAAGTCCCTTTGTGTGTAGTATAGTAGCGAGGATTGTAGACCTGGTGTCAGCAAACGTGGACGCAGTTTCTCTGAGCCCCTCTCAATTGCGTTTCAAATGAGGGTGTTGGATAAAATCACTTTTAAAGTTCTTGCCTGCTTTATTAGTCCATCTCTTTGGCATATGGAGCTGCATGATAAATCAGTATAGAAAAGATGAGAATACACATGAGAAATACAAGAGAAATTCAAAAGAATTAACCTATATATCCTTTTAGGTTAATTAAAATAGAATTCTGACTTATAAAATACTATATAATACAAAGCTAATATTTTAAAGATTTTTACAAAATCTTGGTGAACCAAGACCAGTGTGTAAACACATTACAAACTACAGGATTCATGGAAAAATGAGAGCCTGAAGAATTATTCCCATGTTGATCAAATCATTGCATAATTGTTAGAAATAATAACATGTGAATCTTATGTCACCGCTTCAAATATTTACATTCTTAAGAGTTTGGGCATATAGTTCTGAAAAATTTGTAGTCTGATGCTGCAAATATATAACAGAGAATTTCCTCCAGAAAATGATATTTATAATATGACTGCCCAATGATTGCAATGTAAGAGAAGTTTACTTGTTGGCTGAGTTACATTTATTGAGAAATAAGTAACAATAAAAGATAACAGAATGACCACTACAGTCAAGAAAGAACTGAGATGCCCACAGCTAAACTGCTGAGACAACCAGCTGAAAATCAGACAATGAAGGAGAAGTCGTGAGTTCTAATAAGGGGAAAACTGTTCTATGGGGAAAATCAAGTGACAAACATTCTTTGTTTGATTTTGCAAATGCTCTAGGCCTGCATTCCCCAACCCCTGAGTTGCAGCTGGTACTGCTCCATAGCCTGTTAGGAACCAGGCTGCATAGGAGGAGGGGAGTGAGTGAAACTTCATCTGTATTTACAGCCACTCCCCATCGCTAGCATCACTGCATAAGCTCCACCCCCTGTCCGATCAGCAGTGGCATTAGATTCTCACAGAAGCGTGAACCCTACTGTAAACTGTGCATGTGAGGGATCTAGGTTGCAGCTCCTTATGAGACTCTAATGCCTGATGATCTGAGGTGGAGCTGAGGCTGTGATGCTAGTGCTGGGGAGTGACTGCAAATACAGATTATCATTAGCAGAGAGATTTGACTGTACAATAAGTGTAATGCACTTGAATCATCCTGAAACCATCTCCCCCTCCCCCTGAAACCATCTCCCCCACCCCCATCCCCATCTGGGAAAAATTGCCTTCCATGAAACTGGTCCCTGGTGCCAAAAAGGTTGGGGACCGATACTCTAGGCTATGCAAGGGGCAAAGATGAAGCTAGAATTTGAAGTCTGGAAAGATAGAGATACCTAGATACACTGAGCTCTTACTAGAGTGGCCTATTTATATAGAGCTACAGGTTATTTTCACTGGATTGTATGTAGGATTTAAAATTTATGAGGTTTTGATGAGTTAAATAAAAAGTTGTGGTTGTAGGAAAGTTATTTCTCTTGTTCCAAAAATGTTCTAGTTGATTTAATTTTCTCTCACCTTTCTTCTTTTTCTTCCCTCTCTCTCTCTGCCCTACTCTCTCTCTCAAGGGTGGGGGAATTCTTTCTTGTGTAAACTGCTGCATAGAGATGAGCTATAGGATAAAGAGAGAGTGCTGATTAATTTATAATATTTTATTTAATTTTTTAGTTTAATAGATTTAGGGGTACAAGTTGAATTCTGTTATATGGATATATTGTATAGTGGTGGAGTCTGGGCTTTTGGTGTACCCGTCACCTGAGCAGTGTACATTATACCCCATAGCTGGTTCTTCACCGTTCACCACTCACCCCCTCCCACCCTCCTCCCTTGAGAGTCTCCAGTATCCACTATATCACACCATGTGCCCTTGTGTAGTCATAGTTTAGCTCCCACTTATAAGTGAGAACATGTGGCATTTGTTTTTCTATTCCTGACATACCTCACTTAGGATAATGGCCTCCAGGTCCATCCAAGTTGCTGAAAAAGACATTATTTCATTCTTATCACTGAGTAGTACTCCATGGTGTGTGTGTGTGTGTGTGTGTGTGTGTTGTGTTTGTATACACACACACATATATACTACATTTTCTTAATCCACTCATCAGTTGAGCATTTAGGTTGATTCTATATCTGTGTGATTGTGAATTGGGCTGTAATAAATATACAAGTGCAGGTATCTTTTTGATATACTGATTTGTTTCCTCTGGGTAGATACCCAGTAGTGGGATTGCAGGATTGAACGGTAGATCTACTTTTAGCTCTTTGAGAAATCTCTATACTGATCTCCACAGAGGTTGTAGTAATTTACATTCCCACCAACAGTGTATAAGTGTTCTCTTATCATCACATTCACACCAACATCTATTGTTTTTTGACTTTTAATAATGGTCATTCTAACTGGAATAAGATGGTATCTTGTTGTGGTTTTAATTTGCATCACCCTAATAATTAGTGATGTTGAGCACTTTTTCACATTTTTTGGCCATTTGTATGTCTTCTTTTGAAAAGCTTCTGTTCATGTCTTTTGCCCACTTTTTAGTGGAGTTGTTTGGTTGCTTTTTTCCTTGATGAGTTGTTTGAGTTCCTTGTAGATTTTGGATATTAGTTAGTTCTTTGTTGAACACAAAGTTTGCAAATATTTTCTCCCATTTTGTAGGCTGTCTATTTACTCTTTTGATTATTTCTTTTGCTGTGCAGAAGCTTTTTAGTTTAATTAAATCTCATTTGTCTGTTTTTGTTTTTATTTCATTTGCTTTTGGGGCCTTTCTCATAAATTCTTTGCCTGGGCCAATGTCCAGAAAAGTTTTTCCTAGCTTTCCTTCATTTTTATTGTTTCAGATCTTACATTTAATCTTTAAAACATTTGAGTTCATTTTTTTATATGGTGAGAGATAGGTATCCAGTTTCATTCTTCTGCATATGGCTACCTGATTTTCGCAGCACTATTTATTGAATAATGTGTCCTTTCTCCAATGTATGTCTTTATCTGCTTTGTCAAACATCAGTTAGTTGGTTGTAGGTATATGTGGTTTTATTTCTGGGTTCTCCATTGTGTTCAATTGATCCGTGTATCTACTTTTATGCTATTGCTATGCTTCTTTTGTTACTGTAACCTTGTAGTATAATTTGAAGTCAGGTAATCTGACAACTCCAGTTTTGCTCTTTTTGCTTATGATTGGTTTGGCTATTTGGGTTCTTTTTTGATTCCATATAAAATTTAGAGTTGTTTTTCTAATTCTGTGAAAAATGTTGATGGCATTTTGATAGGAATTGCATTGAATCTGTAGATGGCTTTGGGCAATATGGTCATTTTAACAATATTGACTCTTCTGATCCATGATCATGGGAAGTTTTTCCATTTGTTTCTGTCATCTACAATTTTTTAAATCAGTAATTTGTATTTCTCTTTGTAGAGATATTTCATCTCCTTGGTAAAATTTATTCCTAAGTATTTTTTTTTGTAGCTATTGTAAATTGAATTGAGTCCTTAATTTGGTTCTCAGTTTGGTTGTTTTTAGAAATGCTGTTCATTTTTGTATGTTGCTTTTATAATCTGAGACTTTGCTGAATTCACCTATGAAATCTAGGAGTCTTTTGGACGAGTCCTTGAGGTTTTCTAGGTATAAGATCATATCATCAGCAAACAAGACAATTTGACTTCTTATTTTCTATTTTGGATGCCCTTTCTTTCTGTTGCCTGATTGCTCTGGCTAGGACTTCCTGTATTTTGTTGAATAGAAGTGGTGGAAGTGAGCCTCCTTGTCTTGTACTAGTTTATAGGGAGAATGTGTTCAACTTTTCCTCATTCAGTATGATGTTGGCTGTGGGTTTTCCATATATGGCTTTTATTATTTTGAGGTATATTTCTTCTATGCCAAGTTTTTTTTGAAAGTTTTCATCATGAAGGAATGCTGTATTTTATCAACTGCTTTCTCTGTGTCTGTTGAGATGATCATATGATTTTTCATTTTTAATTCTGTTTATGTGGCAAATCAGATTTATTGACTTGTGTATGTTGAACCATCCTTACACTCTCTGCATGAAACACACTTGACTGTGGTGAATTATCCTTTTGATGTGGTGTTGGATTTTTTAGTATTTTCCTGAGGATTTTTGCATTTGTGTTCATCAGAGATATTGGTCTGTAGTTTTCTTTTTCTGTTGCATCCTTTCCTGACGTTGGTATCCAGGTGATACTGGCTTTGTAGAATGCGTTAGGAAGGATTCTCTCCTTCTCAATCTTTTGTAATAGTTTTAGTATGATTGGCACCAGTTCTTTTTTGTACATCTGGTAGAATTATTCTGTGAATCCATCTGTCCTGATATTTTTTCTTTTTTCCAAGACAAGGTCTCACTCTGTCACCTGGGCTAGAGTGCAGTGGTGTCATCATAGCTCATTGCAGCCTCAAACTCCTGGGTTCAACCTATCCTCCTGTTTCAGCCACCTGAGAAGCTGGGACTATAGCTGCATCTGAATACACCCGGCTATTTTTTTATTTTTTTGGTAGAGATGGGGTCTCGCTGTATTGCCCAAGCTGGTCTCAAACTCTTGGTCTCAAGTGATCCTGCTCCCTTGGCCTCCCAAAATGCTGGGATTACAGGTATGAGCCACTGTGCCTGGTTTCTGAGCTTTTTGTTTTTGGGAAATTTTTTTATTATTTATTCAATCTCACTACTCATATTGGCATATTCAGGAGTTCTATTTCTTTCTGGTTCAATCACAGTAAGTGTATAGTTATCCATGTGTCTCTGATGATCTTTTGTATTTCTGCAGTATCAGTTGTAATGTCTCTTTTTTTCATTTCTGATTGTATTTATTTGGATCTTTTGTCTTCTTTTCCCTGTTAGTTTAGCTAGTGGTTTGTCAATTTTGTTTATTTTTTCAAAGAACCAAATTTTCATTTCATTGATCCTTTGTATTTTTTTTTTGTGTGTGTCTATTTCTATTTCTTTTCTTTTTCTTTTTCTTTTTTGCTCTGATCTTTGTTATTTCTTTTCTTCTGCTAACTTTGGTTTGATTTGTTCTTATTTTTCTAGTTCCTTGAGGTGTGATGTTAGGTTGTTTATGATCTTTCTACTTTTTAGATGTAGGCTTTTAGTGCTATGAACTTCTCTCTTAGCACTGCTTTTACTGTATCTCACAGGTTTTGGTATGCTGTGTTTTCATTTTCATTTGTTCAAAAAATTTTTAAGTTTCTGTCTTTATTTGTTTGTTGACCTAGTGACTGTTCAGGAGCATGTTGTTTTATTTCTATGTATTTGTATAGTTTCTGAAGTAACTGTTTGTATTTATTTCTAGCTTTATTCGACTGTGGTCTGAAAAATACTTGGTATGTTTCTGATTTTTAAAAAATTTGTTAAGACTTGTTTTGTGGTCTAAAGCATGGTCTATCTTGGAAAATGTTCGATGTGCTGATGAATGTATATTCTGTAATTGTTGGTGGAATGTTTTGTAGATGTTAAATCCATTTGGTCTAAAGTTCAATTCGTGTCCAATGTTTTTATGTTCATTTTCTGTCTTGATGATCTGTCTAGTGCTGTGAGTGGGGTGTTAAAGTCCCCCATGATTATTGTGTTGCTGTCTATCTCTTTCTTTAGATCTAGTAATATTTGTTTTGTTAATTTGGGTGCTCGAATGTTGGGTGCATATGTACTTAGGATCATTATATCCTCTGAGTTGATTCATCATTATATAATGACCTTCTTTGTCTTTTTTATTGGTTTTGACTTAAAATATGTGTTATCTGATATAAATATAGCTACTCCTTCCCACTTCTGCTTTCTGTTGCATGGAATATCTTTTTCCACCCCTTTACTTTCACTCTATATCTGTCTTTATGGTAAGGTGGATTTCTTATAAGCAGCATATAGTTGGATCATTTTTTTTCTTTTTAAGATTCTGCCAATCTATATCTTTTAAGTGGAGCATTTAATGCATTTATGGTTAAGATTAATATTGACATATAAGACTTTTTTCTTTTCATATTGTCAGCTGATTTCCAGTTGTTTTATAACTTCTTTGTTTCTTATTTTTCTCTTTTTGTCTTTCTGATTTACTGAACTTCTATAATGTTGCCATTTAAGTCCTTTCTATTTCTCCTTTGTGTGATCATTTTATTAGACCTTTGAGTTTGATATTTTCAGGTGTTTTCATGATGATGGATATTGACCTTTCATTTCCATATTTAAGACATCTTTGAGTAATTCCTGTAGGGCTGGTCTAGTGGTAACAAATTCTCTCAGCATTTCCTTGTCTGGAAAAGACTTTTTATTCCCTTCATTTATGAAGCTTATTCTGGCAGGACATAAAATTCTTGTCTGGAAGTTTTTCCTTTCAGTACTGTGAAAGTGCTATCTTTTTCTCTTCTGGCCTGTAAGAGTTCTGTTGAGAAGTCCACTGTTAGTCTGATGGGGTTTCCTGTACAGGTGAGTAGTTGTTTTTCTCTTGCTGATTTAATAATTGTTTCTTTCACTTCGACTGTAGTCATTCTGATTATAATATGCTGTAGTGAATTTCTTTTTGCAACGTATTTGCCTGAGGATCATTAAGCTTCCTGTATCTGAATATCTAAATCTCTTACTACTCTGGGGAAGTTTTCATCATTCATTTCCTTAATGGGTTTTATAAACTTTTTGATCTTTCTCCTCCTCTCAGGAATACCAATAGTTCATAAGTTCAGTCACTTTATGTGGTCCCAGACATCTCTACAGCTTTGCTCATTCCTTTTTATTTGTTTTTCCTTATGTTTGTCTGACTAGATTATCTCAAAAGACCTGTCTTCAAGTTCTGAGATTTCTTCTTCTGCTTCATGTAGTCTATTCTTGAAGCTTTCAAATATGCTTTTTATTTCCTTCAATGAAATTTTCAACTCAAGAATTTTTTAAATCATATCCATCTCCTTGGTAAATTTCTCATTCATTTTCTGAATTGATTTTCTGATTTCTTTGAATTGGTTTTCAGATTTCTCTTCCATCTCATTGAGCTTCTTTAGAATCAATCATTGGATTTCTTTATCTGGCCTTATGAGGAATTCTTTTTGATTGGGATCTGTTGCTGATGAATTGTTTTGGTCCTTTGGTGGTGTCATATTTCCTTGCTTTTTTATGTTTCCTGTGTCCTTCCATTGAAATATGCACATCTGACATAGCAGTTGCTTATTTCTATTTTTTGAAATTGCTTGTGAATGAGAGAATTTTTTCCTGAATATATCTTTGTGGTTGAGTAAGACACTTTGGTGTTCATTTTTGAGTGCCTGTAGTAGTGTGATCTTTGTATGATTTCTTAGGCAGTACACAGGGTCAGTAGTATCTCTGATTTCCTTGGTAGCTTAGGAAACAATTGTTAGTTGAGGTCGTGGTGAAGTTTTGCTGGGAACTTGAATGCCAGCTGAGCCAGTCTTTGGGCCCCAGTTGTGGAAGTACTGGGCTGAATATGTCTGACTGTAGGCCCCAGATAAGCTTACACCGGTAGTGGTGTTTGTGGTTCTGGAGGGCCAATTATTAGGCCTTCTGGTGGCTTGCTCAGAAGCTAGTAGCTGGAACAGAGGGCTGGGTGTGTGGGTGCATTCTCAGGCCTCTCAGCAGATGTCATGATGTGGTAGATGGCAGCAGTGGTGGTCTAGTGTCCCACTAGGACACAAGTGGTCCGTGTTGGTGTTACTGGTAGCTGCAATGGGTTGGGCAGGCTAGTCCCTAGTCCCATAGCTGCCTGTAACAGGGTGGTGGGTATTGTCCTAAATGTGCTTAGGAGAGCTTTTTTTCCCCTGTCCCTTGCTGGCCAGGTGGTAGCTGCAGTCATCTCATCTTGAACTCAGCCTAACAGCAGGGCATGGTCCAGTGTTCAACTTTCAAAATGGTGCTGGTTGTGGGTTTACATCCTTTCCCTTCCCCATATACTATCAGAATATAATTTATCACCATGGAGTGAGATGACAAAGACAAAAATAATAAGTAACTCAATCATAAATAATTCCTGAAAGCACACAGTTATGAAATTAAACACTAAATCTCTAATACAGTTAATTCTTTGCCAGTGCTATTTTTATCCTACTTAGAGTTCGTTGAGATTCTTGATGTATAGTGTTGTTTTTCATCAAATTTGGGATGTTTTAAACTATTATTTCTTCAAATATTACTTTTACCCCTTTCTCTCATTCCTCTTATTCTGTGACTTACATTTTGCATATATTGGTAAGCTTCATGGTATCCTGCATCTATCTCTGTGAGGCTCTGTTCATTCTTCATTCTTTTTTCTTTCTGTTTTTTTTTCAGACTGGTTAATCTCAATTGACCTATCTTCAAGTTCACTGATTATTTCTTCTACCTGCTGAAATCTGCTGTTGAGCCTCCCTAGTCAATTATTCTTTTCAGCCCAACTTCATAATTTTTATTTATTCTTTTTTAATATACTTTTAATCTCTTTGTTGATATTTTTGATTTGGTGAGACATCATTCTCATGCTTTCTGTTAGGGTGTGAGCTCATACACACAGGTTTTAAGAAAGATTTCTCCAGACAAAGATTAGAATAGCAAAAAAAAAGTTTATTTTACTTTTCCCAGGCAGAAAAGGGCCAGCACCGATGTGAACAAAGGAGAGTGTGCTGGCCTAGAAAATCACCTATTCAGGGCTTTTATTTAGGGGGTGAAGAAGGTTTATGGCTGTAGCCAAATTAGCAGGACACTGAAAACTGCTGCATTCCCATCTTCTCTCTTCTTGGTGGCTGGCTGATAACAGAAATAGCTGCCTTCCCTTTGGAGACAGGCTTATCACTGATGGTTGTGGTCTTGTCATTGATTCTGCCCCTGGAACAGGAACTGAGGCCTTGTATTCCTGCTGTCTGCTCTTGTCCACTCAGGAACTCCTTGAGTTCTGTAAAAGCAGATTTCTAAAAGGCAGTTTGTAATCAATAGGTCTAGTGATTATAAAAAAAATTATGCTTCCTTTTGCCTGCTTGTCTACCTTTTGATGTTGTGAAAACAGAACTCTGTGGGGTGTCTGTTAGCAAGAGAGCTGATTGATCTTAGCCGTTATTGAGAAATTATGGGTTAATATTTTTTCTGCTATTTCACTAGCAAGCAAGGCCATCCTTTCACTTTCCTTTAGTTCTTTAGACATGGGTTCCCCTAGTTCTTTGAACATATTTAAAATAGCTAATGTAAAACCTTTGTTTGTAAGATTTCCAATATCTGGGCTTTCTCAGGGGTAATTTCTACTGATCACAAAAATGTCCCTTGTCTCTGTGGCATACTTTCTTGTTTCTTTGCATGTCTTGTAATTTTTTGTTGTTGAAAACTGAACATTTAAAATAATATTAAATATAATGTGACAAGTCTGGGAATTATATTCTCCTCCCTCTCTGGTTTATTGTTGTTCTTTGTTTAGTAACTTTTCTGAACGAAGTCTGAAAGTCTGTATTCTTTGTCATAGGTGGTCATTGAAGTCTCTCCTCAATTAGCCTTTGAACAGAGATTTTCTTAAATTCCTGAAACTGGTAAGTCTTCCTTCCAGTTTTTGCTGAGGGACTCTGTGAGTTGGGGAAAGCCTTCAACGCTCAGCCAGGCAGTTGACAACTTTCCCTTAGGCTTCACTTCCTGCTTATACCGAGCCTGAAGGTCAGCCAGATATAAGAGCTTAGGTCCTTCTCAGGTCATTCCCGAGCATATGCACAGCTCAGGGCATGCTCACGATCTTTTAGATTCCAGGAATGTCAGAACTTATCAAAATCTCTATAAACATCTCATTTCCCAGCTTTTCTTTTTTTAAGCTTTTTGGTTGGCTTATTGTTTGTGTTATCTACCACATCAGGCAGCTGCAATCTTGCACAAATGCTGTAGGGAAAAGGCTTCTCACACTGGGTCAGCTATGAGTCAGGTCAAATAAAGAAGGCCCATGAATGGGTCTTCCAGGGAGCCATCAGACATGTCAAATAGTAACGGTTCTCTGAGAACAGGGCTTAGAAGGAGATCTAATCCTTTTCTGCCCCCTCCGCTGGCTGCCAGGCTGTTGGTTTTCACTGTGATTGATTATGGGCTATTAGTTTTCAACGCTACTGTGGAACTGGGGAGAGGGAGATGAGAATAGAGTAAGTTAAGCTACCACAAAGCTTGCTTTTCTCACTGAGATTTAGGCATTTCTTGAATAAACACTACCTAGGCTGTTGCAAGCCTTTGATTAATTTCTAGTGCTCTGAAAAAGTTGATTTCTGACTATTTTTGCCCATTTCCCATTGTTTTTGTGGTGAAGAGAGTTTTTGGAGATCCTTACTCTGTCATTTTTGCTGATGTCACCCTGTCAGTGGTACTACCATTTTTTTTCTTTTTTGTGTAGCCTTTGTCATTGTTATTGTGTTAAGCAACCAGAAAGACTAATAGTCTTCATATCATGAAATGATTTACTGGTTAAGAAAGAATAAAAGAGAAATTTAAGAAAAAGAAGAACACCCTCTTTAAAGGTTATAAATTAGAACAAAACACCTTTTCAGATGCAAGCGCATTTCTATCAACACTTAACAAAAGACATTAATTTTTTGGTAGGCATTATGATGTAGTGGTTTATATTTTCCATCTTATATTTCTTCAATTTAAAGTATAGAATTGAAAACATAAACTAAAATCATTCTGCTTATTTATCTCTAATAATGCATGTAAGAAATTGTACCAATGACATTTCATTTATACAGGAACCATTCAATAGTTAATGAGTTATAGCTGAATTCATTAAACAAAAATAAAGTTATGTTTGCTTTGATTTAAAATTAAGAGTTAAAGAATTATTTATGTTTGCAGTCAGAGATTGAGAGTCTTTTATTGTGATATACAGAGTATACTTTATAGTTCTCTTTCTTATTTTCATTCACATGGTATGGCATCATATTGACAAATAAAAGAAAACATCAAGCTTGGCAAAGCTTGACTTTCAATGAAAAGTTTGTAACAGAATGAATATACTAATCATTTTTGAACTCTTAGAAAATGGGTAGATTTTCAACAGTGAAACATTATCAAGGCTAACAAAAACTTAAATTTTAATGGTACTGTCTAGTTTTAAAAGCAATCTCATGTGTGTGCATGTGTTTTTGAGTGCTACAACAATAAAGATTTGTAGGAAGAAAAAATGGGCACATTTCATTGATATTCAGAAAAGCTAACTGGCCCCAAATCAAATGATATAGTGTGCTGGGATTGAGGGCGATGATTAGGGATTAGCATTCACTACTGCTCACTAAAACACTATTTGTACAATAATTTTTTTTTGAGACAGTATCTCTCTCTGTTCCCCAGGCTAAAGTGCAGTGGCGTCATCATAGCTCACTGCAACCTCAAACTCTTGGGCTCAAGCTATTCTCCTGCCTCAGCCTCCCAAGTAGCTGGGACTACTAACCACCATGCCTGGCTAACGTTTTTATTTTTTGTAGAGATGAGGTCTCACTATGCTGCCCAGGCTGATCTCAAGTTCCTGGCCTTAAGCAATCCTCCCACCTTGGCCTATGATTCCAGTGCTAGGATTACAAGTGTGAGCCACTGCACCCAGCCAGTAATCTTTTGGAATACAAATCACTCATTTTTCAGAGAAGGTAGCTAAAGTTCAAATTGCCCAAGATTAACACCCTAATAGGAAGAGGGCCTAGGAAGAAGTGGAAGCTTAGTTAGGATTGAGATTGCCTAATTTAAAGCACAGACAATTCACATTACTCCAGACTCAATATTCCCAGGATTGGGGTATGAGTTTTATAGGGGTACAAATCCTGACCCCTCTGCCTCAAATGTGGGCCAGCTCTGCATGGGATCTAGAATCCAGGACACCATCCCCTCTGGGGTTCAGACTAAGTTTAGAGTTTTCCTGAGACCACAGTCTTGCTCTGTTCCTTCCCTTTCCTTATCCTCCTTTTATCTCACCTCTTCCAGGATTTTCTTGAAGGGTATTCCTTCAATAAATCATATTCACCTACATTTCGTCTCTGGTTCTGCTCCTAGGAAACCCAACCTGAGGCAGTTTCAACCAAGAATGTCCTAGAAGGGCACGGTAAGAATGGGGCACTGGAGCTGGGTCAGCCACCGGCCAGTTGGCAGTGAGGAGCCAGCCTTGCTGTAGGGGAGGTGTTGCTGCTCCCAGGCATGCTGTGGCCATGTGATTGCTCAGACACTCGCCTGTGGTGAGCTACAATGGAGTGCAGGTGGACGGGGATGCACTGCCGAGTGTTATCTCTGTCACTTTAAAGGGATGGGGGCCAGAACTGGACAGCCATTGCTGGGAGCTATTTAAGCATGGAAGAGAGAAAATGGCAGGCTCAGGTTGGCTAGTCACAATTTAAAGTGTGACAATCAGAGAGCTTCCTTAGCAGCATTTAAAGAGACTCTTTACCCCATCCTTTCCCTTAGTCCTCTCAGGCTGCTATAACCAAATGTCATATACTGGGTAGCTTATAAACACCAAAAATTTATTTCTCACAGTCCTGGAGGCTGCGAGTCCAAGATCAAGGTGCTGGAAGATTTGGTGTCTGGTGAGGGTCCCCCTGGTTTGCATATAGCTGTCTTCTCACTGTGTCCTCACATGGCAGAGAGAGAGGTCAGCTCTCTTGTCTCTTTTTATTAGGGCACTAATCTCATTCATGAGGGCTCCACCCTCATGACCTAATCACCCTCCATGGGGTGGAACATTTATTTCTTCAGAACATGGACCAATTGCTCTTAGGAAGAGAACTGTCTTTACGTGGAAGCGGAGTGATAGTGTGATAAGAGGGCGTGGGTTAGTAGGAGCCACGGAGACCAAAGATATGGTGAGCTGTCCCAGTGGGAGAAAGGACTGGATGTACTTGCGTGCTGAGTAGGGGGCTGGGAGGAGGGAGTGAAGGAAAGAGATATGAGGGCCGAGCCTGACTTCCAGCAGAGGCCATGACCTGTTGCAGGTCTGCCAACAGTTGATAACAAGCTCTCGCTAAAGCTGCAAAGTAAATCCCTCTGTCTTGCCAAACTACCAATTAATGTGTTCTATTAAACAAATATCTCCAGTGGGGCTGTGTTTAGTGGAAACTGAAGAAGAAATCTGCATCCTGGGTCTGAGCTGACACATCCCAGAGCAACACAGCTCAGCAAGATGATCCCTAAACTGAGCTAATTCAGCAGCAGCAGGAACGTGGAGCCTGAGCTGCCAAGAGCATTCATGCTCTGGGACTTTGACGACAGCCTGGGGTTGGGGGGGATGGGGCAGAATTTCGGTGATCTGTGGTGAGGGGGTTTGAGTTCACCTCACTCTTCAGGAGTGGCCAGACCCTGAGTGCAATCTTGGCTCTACTTCTCTGGGAGTTCAGGGGATGGTTTCTAGAGAAATCAACGTCGCATTGGTTTTCATTTTAGAGATCGGGTTTGGCTAAGTAGACAATTGAGTAGAATGATGGAGGGTTAAGTCAGATTGCTGGACACTGAGGGATTTAATAGGAGAGAAGAAAGGCAGTATGTGTAGGTCATTCATTTAGCTATGAGCTGTAGCAGGAAAATGGGAGAGAACTATTACAAGTGAGAAATTGACCATGGTTGAGCAGATTGCTTAATTTTTCCCATTTGTCTTCTGCAAAGAGAGACATTGACCCAGATGATTTCTGAGTTCACGTTAAAATTCTATAATTCTAGTAATTTTTTTGTTCTGTAATTTAATATGCAGATATATTTGTGTTTAACCTACTATTTGGACTCAATGTTTCAAGTCCAAAATTCATATGTTGAAGCCCTAACCCCTAGTGTGATGGTATTAGGAGTGGGGCCTTCAGGAGGTGATTAGGTTTAGATGAGATCATGAAGGTGAGGCTCTCAGGATGGGATAGGTGGCCTTAGAAAAAGAGGGAGAGAGATCAGAGCTCTCTTTCTCTCCACCAAGTGAGGATACAGCAAGAGGCAGCTATCTGCAAGCCAGAAAGAGGGTTCTCCCCAGAAACTGAGCCTGCTGTACCTTGATCTTGGACTTTCCAGCCTCCAGAACTGTGAAAAAAATAAACATCTGTTGCTTCAGCCACCCAGTCTGTGGTATTTTGTTATGGCAGCTTGAGCTGAGACACCTGCCGTCTTCTCTTTTTACTTCAGGTGCCAAGGCAAATCTTCCACACATTTTCCCATAGTGTAGGGGGTTAAAAAGTAGATAGCAACCCCTCGGTGACATGAGAAAACTTGGTGATTAATAGCCACTCCTTAGAAGCAGTGTAGAATAGTAAAGAGAACCTGGGATATAGAATCAGAAGAAGAGGGTCGCAGTACTGGCCAGCCCTTCCTAGCCGCGTGGCCCTGGCAGAACCGTGGTCTCTATAGCCTCAGTCTGCACGTCTCTTCAATGGGAGAGAGAGAACACCTGCCCCACAGGATGTTTCTGAGATTCAAGCACAGTTATTCATATTGTATATGACAAGTACCAGATTCATGATTCTGTTTGTTATGACTTTTTACAGACAGAAAACAACACCAATACTACAAGCTATTTTACAAATGCACAAATGAGATGCGTAAAGGTGAATGTATTTTCCTCTCAGGATTAGGTAGCAAAAGAAAATTACTGAAACCAACTCTATGGTTTTAGTTACTACTTATTTTACCTGTTTGGGTATTTTCTTTGCTTGTGTTGTGATTTTTTTCTTTCACTGAATTATTTAATTTTCAGAAATAGGAATAGTGCATAGAAACAAATGAAGGAATAAAATGTGTTGTTTCTTCATGATTGATTAGACCATGGCAATGGAAGGAAAAAGAGAAATAAATGAGTCAGGGAAGAGATAAGAAGAGGGAGGAAATGTAGAGTGAACCAGGAACAATGCTGGCCTTGATTTCTTGCAGTTCTTTCAACATGTATTGTTTTAACATGTCAAGTTTGTGAATGGAAAAACTAGTTAGCAATGCTTTTCCCAAGAAGCAACAGTGAGAAGAATGTGGCCTTCAAGTTCAGTTACAGTAACAAGAGTAGAAAAAGGCATGTTCATACTCAATAAAACTGAGAAACTTCTCACACCTTAGTGTGATTTGGAAATTATCATGTTTTGCTTTTCTGCCCCTGTGCCAACACATTAGTGACAAATGACATCTCTCAAGAGTTCCCCACCCAACCACATTCCCTTAACACATTTTATTATGAAATTCCTGTCCCACCTCAACTCTTCCGTACTTTTAATTACCAACTATTGTGGACAGTGGGAGTCTCAACTTAGTATGATTTATTTACCTTTGCTACAAAACTCAGAGGTAAATTAAAGAAATATCCCTTACATATATGTTTTCTAGTTTAGTCTTCTTATTATAGTACTGAAAACCTTCACCTTTTCCTCTCCTTTTGGGGATAATAGAAAGCATTCTGGTTATTCTATTTCATTGCCTATGTTAGTGTGGTCATATCAATAAGAAATAAACATAGTGGTTGCCAATACCTGGCCTTGGAGACAAACGAAACCTAGTATCCCCTTCATACAGTGTTATTAATACAAAATACACTGGACACACTGAAGCTATATCTTGAATTGTAAATTGATTAATAAAATGACTAAAAGGGATCATTATGTATTTTGCAAAAATTATAGATAAATAGATGTAAACGTTTTGTGAATGATTATCTAAGTTTGGGAGCAGGGAAGAAAAAGATGCAGCAAATGTCAGACTGTGTATGGAGCTTTTCTGTTGTAAAGTGTTGTCATAATTAATTGCCCACAATGAAAAAGAGAAGCTGAGGGCTTATTAAGCACATGTGCTTTGGTTTAAAAGACACAGTAATTGTGAATTGTGCTGCCATAAACATTTGACTGCAGATGTCTTTATTATAGAATGTCTTTTGTTCCTTTGGGTAGATGCCTAGTAGTGGGATTGCTGGATCAAATGGTAGTTCTATTTTTAGCTCTTTGAGGTATCTCCAAATTACTTTCCACAGGGGTTGTACTACTTTGCAGTCCCACCAGCAGCGTATGAGTGTTCCTACCTCTCTACATCCACAGCAGCATTTGTTGTTTTGGGACTTTTTGATAAAGGCCATTCTTACTGGAGTTAGGTGATATCTCATTGTGGTTTTGATTTGCATTTCCCAGATGATTAGAGATGGTGAGCACTTTTTTATGTTTGCTGGCCATTATTCTGTTTTCTTTTGAAAAGTTTCTGTTCATGTCCTTTGCCCACTTTTTGATGGGGTTGTTTGATTTTTTCTTGTTAATTTTCTTAAGTTCTATAGAGATTCTTATTGTCGGCCCTTTATCGTATATGTAGCATGCAAATATTTTCTCCCATTCTGTAGGTTGTCTATTTGCTCTAATGATAGTTTCCTTGGCTGTGCAGAAGCTTTTTAAAGACATCTACACTCGAATGTTTATGGCAGCACAATTCACAATTGCAAAGATGTGGAAACAACCCAAGTGCCCATCAATACATGAGTGCATTAATAAAATGTGGTATATGTATACCATGGAATACTACTCAAACTACAAAAAACAATAGTGAACTAGCACCTCTTATATTATCCTGGATAGAGCTGGAGCTCATCCTTCAAAGTGAGGTATCACAGGAATGGAAAAACAAGCACCAGATGTACTTGCCAACAAATTGGTACTAACTGAGCAACAATAAGGTGCTCACATGGAAGTAATATTCATTAGGTGCTGGTCAGGTGGGAGAGGGGTGGTGGGGGTGGGTAAACTCACAACTAATGGAGGCAGTGGGCTGTATGGGGAAGGGCAAACTTGTAGCCCTGGCTTGGTCGAGGCAAAGGCATTATATGTAAACAAAATGTTTGTATCCCCATAATATTCTGAAATTAATAAAAAAGGTGCAGTAGATTACAGATAATTCTCTACTAGCTATAGAAATATTTTGCTTTGAACTATTGCCAAATCTTTTCTTCCCAAGTATACAGGAAGGTTTTCCGCCTTAGAGGACAAAAGACTGTGGAGAGCTGTTCTTGGGTCTATGGACAGGGGGCTGAGGGTGTGGCAGGGCAGCCGGGCGGGAGGAAGCACTGTGAGGTTTACAGAGACTGGGAGGTGGGGTTTCTTTCTTGCACATCTGACTAGCTTGTATTTTGTTTGAGATCCAATTAGACTCTAACACTTCCCCCACAGAGCAAGCCCAGGAACCAACCCAGCCCCAGCCACCAACTCAAGAAGAGAAAACAACAAAAACTTCCTGTTTTCAGCTATGTCCATACCGAGGAGTCGTCTCAGGTCATGATACTCTTATTTGAGGATCAGTATTAGGAGATTACACTAGGAGCAATTTCTTTTTTGTCCCTTTGTCCAAACACCCAAATAAATAGCTCCATTTTTTCCTTTTTTGTTCTTAGTATTAAAGATATATTGATTTAGCCATGAGATTGGGTAATGGAGAATTGAAACAGGTTGCTTGTAATACGTTTAAGTTAACTCAAGAATCAAGTTAGTTATACTTTTATTTTTAGGAAGTACATCATATCTGGAAGGTAATGAAAATTATCATAGTTCATTTCTACTTACCAAATGATTCAGTATTCTTAATATCACATTTCAAAGAGGACTTTGAATCAGGGACAAGTTTTACTGTTTCTCTACTCTTACAGCTTGGAGAATTTGCAAGATAGTGAAGTTGGATGTAATGGCTAAATTCATAGCACTGACGACTGAGAATGAATAGATATAAAAAATCAGCAACTGAGCATGGAAAATGGAGATCTGCCTAATGTCTTTGTTTTTATTACATACAATTATAGTTTTTTTAAAAAATTCTATAATTATAAAAATATTTTACACAAAAAAGCAGTCAATTTAGTTTAGAAGGAAAAGAGAGGAGCTATTGAGTTCAAATTTCTTTTTTTTAGTTTCCTAAGTCAAAGCATTTCATCAATTCTTTATTTAAGCTAATGTCAAAAGAAAGAGAAATCCTGGGAAGCAGGTTTTCAGGGATCCCCAGAATTACTGGAGAGCTATTTTCTCTCAATATTATAGACTTCCTTTGAGTTCCCATCCAAATTGTTCATTATTGGAATTCACACATTTAGGGGGTCTGTTTCTTTTGAAATACGTTTGTTAAGTGCATTCAATTTTATCTTTTTTTTGTACGTTAAGTTTTTTTAATTTTAGATTTTTAAAATTTCAATAGTTTTAGGCAGTACAAGTGTTTTTTGTTACACGAATGAACTGTATCATGCTGAAGTCAGGGCTTTCAGTGTACCCATTACTAGAATAGTGTACATTGTACCTCCCTTCCAAACTCTCTCTTCTTAGTTTCCCTTACACCACTTTATGACTATATATATTCCTTGCTGTGGTATTTGTCTTTCCATTCCTGAGATACTTCACTTAGGATAATGGTCTCCAGTTTCATCCAAGTTGCTGCAAAAAACATTATTTCATTCCTTTTTATGGCTGAGTAGTACTCCATGGTGTGTATGTATTTATTTTCATACTGGTTTCCATAGTAGTTGTACTAGTTTATATTCCCACTGCATGAAAGTTCTCTTTCTACTGTAGCTGTGCCAACATTTATTGTTTTTTGACTTTTTAGTAATGGCCATTCTGATAGGGGTAAGGTGGTATCTCATTGTGGTTTTAATTTGCATTTCCCTGATAATTAGCATTTTTTCATAAGTTTTTTGGCCATTTGTCTATCTTCTTTTGAGAAAAATCTGTTCATGTTTTTTGCTCACTTTTTGATGGGGTTATTTGTTTTTTCCTTGCTGATTCGTTTGAGTTCTTTATAGATTCTAGATATTAGCCCTTTGCTGGATGTATAGTTTTACAAATATTTTCTTCCATTCTGTAGGCTGTCTATTTACTCTGATGATTATTTCCTTTGCCGCTCAGAAACTTTTCAGTTTAATTACGTCCCATTTTTTGTTGCTATATTTGCTTTGGTGGTCTTACTCTTAAGTTCTTTGCCTAGGCCAATGTCTAGAAGAGTTTAGCCTATGTTTTCTTCTAGAATTTTAATGGTTTCATCTTACACTTAAATCTTTAATCCATTTTGAGTTAATTTTTGTATAAGGTGAGATATAGGGATCCAGTTTCATTCTTCTGCATGTGGCTATCCAGTTTTCCCAGACCATTTATTGAATAGTGTGTTCTTTCCCCAATGTATGGTTTTTTTCTGCTTTGTTGAAAATTAGTTGGTCAGAGGTATATGGTTTTATTTCTGGGTTTTCTATTCTGTTCCATTGGTCTATGTGTCTACCTTTATATCAGTACCACATTGTTTTGGTTACTATTGCCCTGTAGTATAATTTGAAGCCAGATAATGTGATGCCTCCAGATTTGTTCTTTTTGCTTAGGATTGCTTTGGCTATTCGGGCTCTTGCTGCAAGGAATTAATAAAATACCAAGGAATATACTTAACCAAAGAGGTGAAAGATCTCTACAAGGAGAACTACAAAACACTGATGAAAGAAATTGTACATGACACAAACAAATGGAAAAACATCCCTTGCTTATGGATTGGAAGAATCAGCATTGTTAAAATGTCCATACTGCCCAAAGGGATTTACAGATTCAATGCAATTGCCATCAAAATAACAATGTAATTTTTCACAGATCTAGAAAAAATAATCCTAAACTTCATATGGAAAAAAAAGAGCATGAATAGCCATTGTAATCTTTAAAGAATTGTACTAAAACCTCATTTGGGATGGGAGCTATATTTTAAAAATAAAATTGGTGAAGAACATGTTTTATATTTTGTCTATAGTTAATCAGCACTTATCACATACAGCAGGTCCTCAAATAACTTTGTTTAGTTCAAATTTGTATTGTTATAATGTTGATGAGAAAAAAAATTGAATCGTGCTGAGCCACTGTGTGGAGTTTGCACATTCTACTCGGGTCTGCATGGGTTTTCTCCAGGCCCTCTGCTATCCTCCCACATCCCAAGGTGTGCTCATTAGGTTGGCTGGTGTGTCTACATGGTCCCAGTGTGAATGTGGGTGTGTGTGAGTGCACCCTGCGATGGCATGGCATCCTGGTCAGGGCTGCTTCCTACCTGGTGCCCTGAGCTGCTGGGATAGTCTCCAGCCATTCACCATCATCCTGAATTTGATTAAACAGGTTGGAAAATGATGACTAAGTGGTTATAAATTATTGTCAAATAAAAATGCATTAAGTCTACAATAATCATACAGGTGCATGACAATAAACGATGCAGGACGAAAGTGCTCAGTGAGCCCACTCCATCTGTGATTGTTGGTGTTTGAACTGCATGGCAGGAGGAGGTGCTCCTGACAGTGCTCACTCTGCAAGCATTTATTCCTTGAATTAACCTACCACGACTGTGGCCACAGTCACTCATCGATTCACCAAAAGGTGGGTAAATTGTTATCTTCCATGTTTTTATTTCTTTCTTAAATGTATGTATAGCTCCCATTTAATCCAATGTTTAATAGTAGAAGTATTTTGGGACATTCTATAAAAAAGACATCTGCACCTGAATGTTTATAGTAGCACAATTCACAATGGCAAAGATGTGGAAACAACCCAAATGCCCATCAATACATGAGTGGATTAGTAAAATGTGGGATATGTATACCATGGAGTATTACTCAGCTATAAGAAATAACGGTGATATAGAATCTCTTATGTTCTCCTGGAAAGAGTTGGAACCCATTCTACTAAGTGAAGTATCCCAAGAATGGAAAAATAAGCACCAAATGTTACTCACCAGCAAATTGGTTTGCCTGATCATCACCTAAGTGAACATTTGGGAATAACACCAATTGGGTATCGGACTGAGGTGGGGGATGGGGTGGGGGGAGGGGATGGGTGTATACCTACGTGATGAGTGCAATGCGCACTGTCTGGGGAATGAACATGCTTGAAGCTCTGACTCGGGGGGGAGGGGGGCATGGACAATATACATAACCTAAACTTTTGTACCCCCATAATAAGCTGAAATAAAAAAAAAGAAAAAATATTAGAAGTATTTTGGGCCTTTATTTAGAAGAGTGATGATGTTTTTGTGACCAAAAATATGCCATAGGGACTTAACTCTTGTTTATATCAATTAGCCTGTGGGAAAATTGATTTTGTTATATGTCGTTTCGCTTTAAGTCACAGTTTCCAAGAATCTATCAATGACGTTAAGTGAGGACTTACCATATAGAGTTTTAAAAATAATAATAAGAGCAACCAAACAATAATAACAATATCAAATAACAACAGTAGCAGCAGCAATATCCTTTTTCTCCTCCTGTACCCCTTCACTTCTAGATGCAGGTGGAGGAGGAGAGGTTGTAGATACTTGAAGGCTTGACATTTCTGCCTGCTCGTTTTAATGTGTTTACTACTTTAAACTTTGGATCTTAGCTTTAGGAAGCAAACGATGAAATATATGGAACAATGCATTTCTTCCCCACCTATCTAATTCATCTCATCTCAGGGACATCTTGTAAGGTGGTGGCATTTGGGGGACCCCAGCACGGCCTCCTGATTCCCTAGCAAGCACATATGGCTGCCTCGTGTGGCTGGTTGTAGAGAAGAGAAATATTGTTCCCTAAAAGTTTCATCCTTTATATATATGTGAAACCCTGATTTTGTATTCAAATTATCTTTCCCTTAATTCTAAGACACATCCTGTCAATAACTACTTGGAAGATATGATAAAACAGCAGTTAGTAATTCATATATTCGAGTCAGATAATCACAAACTTGAATTTGAACTCCCACATTTAATAGCTCTGTGACCTTGGAAAAGTTTATCCAACTTTCTGACACCTTTAAAATTTGGATATTAACGTTTATCTCATAGGGCTGTTGGAAAAATTGAAATTTGCATATTAACCGACACACATAATCTGTGTGACATTGGGGAAAATTTTTTTTTTCTGTTTGATTCTCAATTTTCTGTTTGATAAAAGTCCAAATGACTTGCTACTATTCTATGAACTTTTGATTTGTTGAGAAATCTCTTTGAGTTACTTTCCAGTTTTTCTACAGATATGAGGGAGAAGACTGTAGTCATTAATTTAATTCAAAGAAAATGCTTCAGCTACTGCAGTTGGTAAGTAAGATTAATATTTATTTACTAGAGGTTCATAGGCTGATTATGTTATTAGCTTTTGACCTTAGGCAAATTATTTAGGCTCCCCGAGTTTCATCTTCAGAATGAGGATAACATCACTTCACAAACTGCTGTACGAGTAGATTAAATAATAACTGCAAAGTACTTAAGACAGTGCCTGATGCATACTAATGTCTAATAAATGGTAATATTATTTCCACTATTCATATTGAACATTAAAACAAATTGAACAGATATCTGAGACATTATGTAGAGAGAAATTTGTTAGCCTAAAGACTGTAAGAGATAGAAAGAAGAGTCATAGTGCCGTATATGTGTATACTGGTCAGAAATATTCACTGGCCACTTGGAATATGTGAAAATTTCCAACTCCAGGTTGATGGTCCACTTATTTTAAGCAATTTCTGGTGACTCAGAATTCCATGTAAACAAGGACCTCAGATAACTCTTTACATTTTATTATAATATTTGGGCCTTTAGTATCAAAAGGCCATTTTTGGCTCAGTGTTTAAGCAACAGGATCTGCCTTCCATGGAGTCGCTACTTTGGGGAAAATTATTTGCCAGCTCAGAACCTGGGTTTTCTCTTCTGTGGCATTTACTCTAGGGGAGGGCTCCCTCCTCCATATTTTAATCATCTGACTAACGCACATCTTCTTGCCCTCCTTTTTCCCATCCTTTATGTTCACTGGTTTATTAGGATAGATTCTACCAACAACACTGCAACTTCTTTTTAGTGCCCTCATCATTGTCTTTCAGATACCATCTTTATTAAATCTATCTAATAGAAAAACTGCCCAGTGGACCACGGAACCAGCAATAGTCAGGGCATGGCAGATTTCCCCTGGATAATTTGCTGGGTAACTGAAATGAGCAGCATTAATCATTCCCCAATAAATCGTAAGTTTCTTTTATCTTAAAATTATTGCTTATTACATAAGCAATACATGTTTGTGAGAAGTCAAGGTTTAACTGGGTTGATAAGAGATGGTATTGATTAAGGGACACAAATTCCTGAATCCTTTGTTTTGACCCATCTACCTCGTCTCCTCCTGGGTTACTAAGAGAGATTTAGTCCCAGGGAATAAAAGGCATATCAAGTTGCAAAGAAATGCCTTTTCTTTAAGTGGGGTTTTAGCTACAAACATTCGTGTAGACAGCAGGAAGCCGGGCTAGACCCTTTGGAGGGCCCTGCCTCCCTCAGGCTGTGACCCTGGCGGAGGACCAAGGCAAACTGAAGACTTGTCCCGTTTGACTTGCACCTTTGCACACATACAAGTATGGGACTTGCACTTCAGTGGGACAAAAGCCCATCGTGCCAGCCAGAGGGAAAAGAATAGGAAGCATATTGCTCCTCACTGGCTCATTTAAACTCCCTTGTCACCATCTCTATAATCTGAGCAATCTTCCTTCCTAGGATAAAGGGGGCGGGGTGGGGAGGAAAAGGGAAGCCTGCTCAGTAGAAGGGCTTAAAAACCTATTAACACCTGGGTCCTGCCACAGACTAACCAGAATCCCTGGGGATGGGGCTTGGACTTTTTAAGAAAGCTTCCGAGGTGATTATAGGGTGCAGCCAGGATTGAGAGCCACTGTCCTGGATGCTAATATTATATGTTATGGAAAAAAAAAACTATACCCAGACAAAAACAAACAAACAAACAAACAAACAAACAGCCATCCCACTACCCCAAAATAATGACCATTGCCATTGTGGTCTTCTATATATCTCTGTTTCTATTTCTATCTAGATCTAAGATATATTTTAAAACAGCATGAGGAATTAACTCCTGCAACCTAGTAAGTGGTATATTTAAAAAGTTTCCCTTTTATAATTTGTTCTATTTCTGAACATGATTTTTCCTGAGGCCATTAGCCAAAAATGGAAAAACACCTCTGCTATGGTTTGAATGTGTCCCTCAAAAAGCAAGTGTTGGAAACTTACCCCCCAATGCAACAATGCTGGGAGGTGGGGCCTAATGGGAGCTGTTTAGGTCATGAGGGCCCCACCCTCATGAACGGGTTAACATCAATTATAAGAGGGTTTCAGGCTGCACATTCAAACTCTTGCCCTCTCTTTGCTCTTACACCGTGGGATAATGCAGCAAGAGGGCCCTCACCAGATGCTGACCCTTCAATCTTGGACTTCTCAGACTCCAGAATCATGGACCAATAAATTTTTGTTTGTTATAAATTACCCAATCTCAGATATTTTGTTATAGCAGCACAAGATGGACTAAGATAACCTCTGAAACATGTGGCTCCCTATTTAAATCCTTTCCCCATTTTGTCCTTTTCCATAGAACATGTTGCCCACCAGGCAGGAGGTGGAGTTTGAGTTCTTCAGTATGCACAGGACTGCCTTGCCTGGAGGCATCTGAGGTCACTGTGTTCCAGCCATATAATGGTTCCCTCCTGAAATGAAGATCTTTTTACCACACTGCATACTTACTCACACACTATTCCATCGGAAATGCTGCAGTTTTGTAACTGTGATGTTTTTAGAGCCAAAACATAATCTTCCATTTTATCTAAAATATCCTCCTCTTATGGATAAAAAATTGTCTTTTAAAAGAGTGGGGGACATTGTTCTTCAGTTCCCTTATGGAAAATGATTGCTTGAAGAAAATAAAAAGGTTGGAAGGTGTTTACTCAAGAAAAGGCCTTAGGCTGGGTGAGGTGGCTCACACCTGTAATCCAGCCTTCAGGGAGGCTGAGGTGGGAGGATTACTTGAGGCCAGAAGTTTGAGATCAGCCTGAGCAAGAACGAGACCTAATCTCTACAAAAAATAGAAAAATTAGCTGGGCATGGTGGCTCACACCGGTAGTCCCAGCTGTTTGGGAGGCTAGAGCAGGAGGATTGCTTGAGCCCAGGAGTTTGAGGTTGCAGTGAGCTATCATGATGCCATTGCACTCCAGCCTGAGCAATAGAGTGAGACCCTGTCTCAAAGAAAAAAAAAAGGCCCTTTGGTTTTCTTCCCCCGAACATGCTTGGGATATATTTGATAACTGTCTACATCAAATTTCATTCCTCTTGAATGTTTCAGTTCCCATTTCCATTTCACAATGTAGGAAAAATCTCCGTTCACCCTGTTGAAGAATCTCATACTAAAATATCTCTATTACAACAAAGCAAGGCTATGAGCCTGGCTCAGAGGGTGCACTTTGACCTCAGGAGGAAGGTCGACTGTGTGAGCCTGAATTTGGAGAGGGAGCAGGGAGCAGGTGGCATTTGAGTTGGGTCTGCAATGAACTTTAGTAGTGAAGCATCCAAGAGTTAGGGCAGAGGAAAACGTAAGCAGAAGGCATGTAGCAGGAGATACACAAAGTCAGGATTTTGGGCTGCAAGAACAGAGCGCTACAAGAGGATGCCCTGCCCTGGCCCAGGCTTCATGAAAGGCCATTGTGAGAAACATAGCTGTGAAGGAGGGTTGTGGACAGGCCCCCGAAGACTCTCACTGCCAAGCAGAGAAGTAGCACTTTGTTCTGTGGGCACTGGGGAGCCATGGAAGAATCTTGAGCAGCGTGTGATAATAAAGCAGACTGTTATGAAGATGAATTTGGCAGTCATGGGTAGAATGGTTTGGGGGAGGTGAGGATGGAGCTTGGTTACAAAGCCACTGCCCTGGCTCAGGCAATAAGAATTAAGGGCCTCAGCTAGGATGAGGGCGACGGGGATGGAGAGACAAGAATGGATATGATGATCATGGTAAATGTACTAATAGTATCATCAGGATGAAGTAATTGGATGAGTTTGGCAAGTGGCAATACAGAGGAAGAAGAGAGAGGTGAACCCAAGGTGATGAACCTGGGCACCTGCAAGAATGGTCATCCTATAACGGAAACCAGGAATTTGGGTAGAGTAAGTTTAGGAGTTGAAACAATTAAGGGATGTTATCGATACTATTAATAGAGAGCATTACAAGTATTTTAGGTAACTTCAAACCAAAAAGAGTTCAGCAAAGTTTTGAACTCCAAACCCTAGAGAGACAAGTTTTCAAATGTTGTCAAGTTGTAAAGGACCAGTTAGAAGGAAATGCCCACCTGTTCACATTTGGAAGTTAGTTTAGTTTTTAAATCACCTCAATCCATTTGTCTCAGGCAGGTAAACTTCTTCCCAGAAAAATCTCTCAGGAGCGTGTGTTTATAGCTCCTTACATAATCATCAAATATTTACTTTCTGGCAAGAAAATTCAATGCCAAATACAGGGGATCCCTTATGTTTACTATTACAACAAAGCAAAAATAAATGCCAAACGAAGTGGTTCTTAAAGTAAAAAACAGTTACTCTGAAACACCATTTACTGAGTCCTATTAATATTTTATTGAGGAAACAGCACTGTTTTCTTCTGAGTAAAGGTTGTCTCTGTTAGGGATTAGAGGATGGGGACAGTTTTTATTGCAAAACAATTAATTTGCTCCCCCACCTACTTCCAGGTCTCTCAGAGGTCTTATTTTAACTTAACTAACCTGCTATGGAAAACATGTGGGTAGCTTTATTGTAAGTGTTTTTTAAAGTTCATTTAAAAAAAGTCATGGGGGGCATGGGCACTATACATAACCTAAACTTTTGTACTCCCATAATATGCTGAAATAAAAAAAAAAAAAAGAAAAAAAAAGAAAGAAGTCACGGCAAAAATTGTACAAGTTTATCAGGTAATTTTGATATTAGGCTATTTTTGTAGTCTTCTTTCTAGAATATTCATTCATAGTATATGGGACTATGTATAGTTATATACTTAACACCTTAATAGGGGCTTCTACTATTTTGCAAACACAGTTATTTGCTCAGCACAAATTTGGTACATATGTATCACATGCTGTGTTAAGTGCTTGACGTGAATTATTTCATCTCTCTCCACAATGACTTGCTGTAGGTACCATTTTTTTTTCTTTTTTAGAGACAGGGTCTTGCTCTGTTGCCCAGTCTGGAGTGCAGTGGAGTCATCATATCTCACTGGAATCTTGAGCTCAAGGGATCTTTCCACCTCAGCCTCCCAAGTAGCTGGGACTACAGGCACGTGCCACCATACCTGGCTAATTTTTAGTTTTTTATAGAGATGGGATCTGGCTGTGTTGTCCAGGCTGGTATTGAACTCCTGGCCTCAAGCGATCCTCCCACCTCAGCCTCCCAAAGGGCTGGAACTACAGGCCTGAGCCCCAGCACCCAGCCGGTAACATTACAGTATTACAGTAAATCCTCATTATTCACTGCTTGTGTCTATGCAAATTTACATATTTGCAAACATTTATTTGTAACCCCAAAATCAATACCAGAAGCACTTTCGCAGTCATTCCTGAATGTGCACAGAGCAAAGGAAAATTTGAGTCACCTGACACACACGTCCCCAGCTGAGGTGGAACAAGGTGCTGCTGTGCCTTCTTCAGCTCTCGTACTGTGAGCAAGTGTCCTTTCTGCAGTCTATTTAGTGCCATGTTTTCCACATTTCTGTGCTTTCTCTTGGTGATTTTGCTGTTTAAAATGGCCCCCAAGCATCATGCTGTCTAGCATTCCTAAGCTCAAGAGGCTGCGATGTGCCTTGCGGAGAAAATACAAATGTTAGACAAGCGAGGAGTTACACGGCTGGTGGCTGTGAGTTCAACGTCAGTGAATCAACAATGTGCTATATATTCCATATGGTGTCTTTAAACAGAAACGCATAAAACAAGGTTATGTATTGATCAGGTGATGAAAATGTTGTGACTAGAAGCTTGCAGGAACTTAACCCTGTATTCCCAAAGAAGCAATGTTCAATATTCACGAATTCAGTGTTTGCTGCAACTTTAGAACATAACGTGCATATGACAAGAATCAACTGTCATCTTCATTTCACAGATGAGGGAGCTGAGACCTAGAGTCACCTGGTCGAAGGCTTTCTGTATCTAACTGGGATCCACTTCAGTTCAGTTTAAAGACCTCAATGCCCTGCTGCTTCCAAAAACCAGTCTGAAACTGTCTTTTTGCTCCTTTTCATGGTTTCTTGTTGTTTATATGTTCTATTTCAGTCATTTGAATTCTAAGGAACATGCCTTCCACTTTGAGTTTGAAAGGTCTCACTTCCTGGCTGCCACTCGTGCACAGGAATTGGAGCTGGCCCTAGTAACAGCCCAGTGTTAGGTGTTGGGACTTGTCAGCTGTAGTGTCACCCGCTCACCCCAGTTGACAGGGCATGAGTGCCTAGAGTGCCTGGAGGTGTGGGCAGTGGGATGTCGGTGGCAGAGGGAGGTCAGTCCTCATATGGGGTTAAAGGAATTGTCAACCTTTGTTCTTACTCCCAGGAATTCTGAGCATCACACCCTCATCCCTAATGTTATTGTTACCGGCCGCCAATGGAAGTTCTTTCAGGTTCTTGGCGATCATCACAACAGAATTTCAGGCTGCACCATGTAAGCCAGAAGCAAGCAGCTTTCATTGAAAGTGAAAGTGAAAGCACGCTTGTTCAAGACAGGGCACTGGAGGCTCCAAACGAGCAGCTGCAGGGAAAGGGAGGGGTTTCTGGTCCTAAGAAGTCTCACTAACTGAGAGGAGGAATATTCAAGGCTAAGGGGTTGGTTGTTACTCAGAATTTGGGCAGTAATTCCTAGAATTAGGTTTCGTCCCATTTTCATACTTTATATAGTTGTTTCGGAACTGTCATGGCAATTTCAAGGCTAGAAACATCTTAAAACCACAATACAAATGATATTGTAATTAGCCAAAGTTCATGTGAGTTGACCTAGACAGCTGACAAGCTGGTGGAAGCCGGTTTCTGTGTGTGGTTATCATATCCCCTCAGTTAGACTTTAACACCTGCACCCACTCTGCAAGCCCCTGCATCCAGCTCCTAGCAGCCTAGTTAGCTTTTGCTTGAGGGTTGTTTATTTTAACACCTGCCCCCACTCTGCAAGCCCCTGCATCCTATCTCCTATTTTCCTACTCTAACATTATTGCCTACATTTTATCCTTTGTGCAACATTTTTAAAATTTATGATTAACAAACATTCATTGTGTAATACATATTATACAATGTGATGTTCCCATACATGTATAAATTGTATAATGATCAAATTAAGGTAATCAGCATATCTATCACCTTAAACATTGATCATTTCTTTGTGATGAGGACATTCAAAACCTCTCTTCTAGATACTTTGAAATATACAATACATTATTGCTAACTATGCAATAGCCCACCAGAACTTACGCCTCCTATCTGACTGTAGCCTTGTACCCGTCGACCAATCTCTCCCCTCCCCTCCTTTCCTCTCCCCTCCCCAGCCCCTGGTAGCTGCTATTCTATTCCCTGCTTCTATGAGATTAATGCTCTTCGCTTCGACTCGCCAAAAACATTAAATACTCATACACAACTTCCTGAACAAAATTTGTCTGTTTGTAATCGCTTATGGGAATTGGAGCATTACGCTTTGTTACGAGTGTAAACGTGTTAGCAACAGCACTCATTTCCACCCATCGTGTCCCCACGTCAGCACACACACCTCAGTCTGAAAGCCTCTGCTCTCTCCCAGACCTCTGAGCTTCCAGTGACTGACATCTGCACGCCTCAATTCACTTCATGTTTGAGGAATTAATTACCTTTTTCTGAATATATAAATTAATATATATTCATTTTAGACTATTTGAGAAACATAGAAAAACAGAGAAGACTATAAAAGGTATCTGCCAGTTCCATCACTCACCTTTTAGTATGAGGTATGTCCTTTCAGTATTTTCCCCGCTATGGTTTATACAGTACATAATATTGCATTCTAAGCTTTTTAACTTAATGTTATACTATAAATATTTTCCTATTTTGTTAGATACAATTAATACTGTTTAAATGACAGCAAAATATTCCAGTGTATGGGTTTATCACAAATTATTTAAAAATTTCATATAGCTGTATATTCAGATTATTTGCTTATTTTTGCTCTTTCATAACTCTACAATAAGAATCCTTGTAGCAAAATCTCTGGTTATTTTCTTTGGAAAAATTATTAGAAATAAAATTGGTAGATCAACAATATGCACATTTTTGAGGCCTTTGAAAGACGCACACCCAGTTGCAGTGTAAATACTGGTTAGCTTCCAAGCACCTTTTACACTTTAACTGAATTTCCAGCATGCAGAAAACATCTTACTAGTATAATGGACAGGCAGGGTGAGGCCTAGAGAAATATACTTCAAGGACAGTATTTTAGAAGAGAAATCACTACCTCGTAAATCTTTTTTTTTCTTTTTTATTTCAGCATATTATGGGGGTACAAATGTTTAGGTTACGTATGTTGCCCTAGACCCACTTGAGTCAGAGCTTCAAGCGTGTCCATCCCCCAGATGGTGTGCACCGCACCCATTAGGGTGTATATACCCATCCCCTCCTCCCCCTCCCACCTGCCTGACACCGGATGAACGTTATTACTATACGTGCATTTAAGTGTTGATCAGTTAATACCAATTTGATGGTGAGTGTAAGGCTGGTGGCAGGCACCCCTCCTTTCCCTAATGAAAAAAGAAGAAGCCCCTCCTATTCCTCAATACCTGCCCTAAAACTGTAGCAAAGAAATTCCTCACTCTTCCCGCCAAAACCTTCCCTCCGGAGAAACTCCCATCCCCCAGCTCTAAAAAACTACATAAACCCACCCAGACTTCAGGGGCGACGCGACTTCTCGGGTCTCTCTCTCCCCCCGCCCCGGACCTGAGAATCTCGCTGGGCCCCTCTCTTGACACCTGTTACCCTCACCCAGGAGCAACCCAATAAAGCCTCTTTACTTATCCCTTTCAACTCTGCTCATCTTTCTTTCTCTGGTGCCGGCCACTCCAAAAACCTTACCCTTGGTGCCAAGACCCGGGAGGGTGCTTTGACTTTCAGCTGCGCCGCCCCTCCCGTGGACTCTGGTCTTAAAACCTTACAGTGAGTACATGTGATGCTTGTTTTTCCATTCTTGGGATACTTCACTTAGCAGAATGGGCTCCAGCTCTATCCATGATAATACAAGAGGTGCTAGATCACCATTGTTTTCTGTGGCTGAGTAGAACTCCATAGTATACATATACCACATGTTATTAATCCACTCGTGTATTGATGGGCACTTGGGTTGTTTCCACATCTTTGCAATTGTGAATTGTGCTTCAATAAACATTCAATTGCAGATGTCTTTATTATAGAATGTCTTTTGTTCCTTTGGGTAGATGCTTAGTAGTGGGATTGCTGGATCAAATGGTATTTCTATTTTTAGTTCTTTGAGGTATCTTCAAATTACTTTCCACAGGGATTGGACTACTTTGCAGTCCCACCAGCAGTGTATGAGTGTTCCTATCTCTCCACATCCAAACCAACATTTATTGTTTTGGGACTTTTTGATAAAGGCCATTCTCAGTGGAGATAAATGATATCTCATTGTGGTTTTGATTTGTATTTCCATGATGATTAGAGATGTTGAGCATTTTTTCATGTTTGTTAGCCATTAGTTTATCCTCTTTTGAAAAGTTTTGGTTCATGTCCTTTGCCCACTTTCTGATAGGGTTGTTTGATTTTTTTCTTGCTGATTTTCCTGAGTTCTATATAGATTCTAGTTATCAGCCCTTTATCGGATATGTAACATGTAATTATTTTCTCCCATTCTGTAGGTTGCCTGTTTGCTCTTCTGATAATTTTCTTGGCTGTGCAGAAGCTTTTTAATTTGATCAAGTTCCATTTATTTATTTGTGTTGTTGCTCTGATTGCCTTTGGGGTCTTCTTCATAAATTCTTTGCCTAGGCCAATGTCAGTAAGAGTTTTTCCAACATTTTCTTCTAGAATTCTTACAGTTTCACGCCTTAGGTTTAAGTCTGTTATCCATCGTGAGTTGATTTTTGTGAGCGGTGAGAGGTGCCTATTTCTTAAGTGTTGATGGCAGGAAGATAAGGCAAGTTAGAACCAGATTTGAGTAGCTCTGCCTGTTTGTGTAGCTGTTATAGGGACCTGTGTTTTCACACAGCAAGTTCCAGATCGTGCTGACATAGAACACATAGTGGAACTTGTCTGGAATAGCTGCTGCAATGGGATAGTGACTTTTGAACGCCTTATACTGATTTTTAAATCACAATCTGTCACCTCTCCTTTAACTGGACAAATTCTCAAACAATACTCAGTCAGGAGTTTGTAACACTTACAAAAAAAAAAAAAAAGTAACTTTTGCAGGTGTGGTTGCTACAGGGTAGAGCTCCGTTGGGTAAATTCTCCTCAGTGATGAAACAGAATCATTTAGTACAGCCAATATATATCTGCAGCTACAGGTATCTATTTTCATTTTTTGGAAAGATAACCGTTGTGTCATCAGTGGTGGATATTACTGATTAACTTGTGACCATTATACCTAAAGAAAAACACCCACCACCCCCACATCAGTCTTCCTGCATTAACAGAAATTAAAGAGCACTTCCTGCATTAACAGAAATTAAAGATGCGTTGCTTACATCTGGAAATAGAGAAGCATCCAGCTCCACTCAACCACCTCTTCCACAGTGTGTGAAGTGAATTAGATCCAAGAAAGCGTTACATACGGTTTATATGTCAGATCAAAATTTCTTTCAGGGGCACAAACAAATCAGATGGCAGAGAGCAATAGCATTCCTACTTTTCACCAAGGAAACTTTTATTGTGCACATTCTTAGTTTATGCATGCCCAAGTTTATCACAAGAGCAAGGATTTGGTCCTTCTTTGTCTTCTGAGGAGTTGGTTGTGGCAACAAATGACATTTACTCTATCAGTTGTAATTGTGCTTGTGCTAAAACTCGCTGATGCTTCCATGAGCCATTCAAATGCTGGTTGTTAGGGCCAGCAAAGCAGTGGGCTGTTTGCCTTTGAGGTCACTACGTCCCTTTCTTGGACACTTTCTTCACTTTCTATTGTTCCTACTTCCTCTCTTTCAGCCTGGATCACAGACTTGAAGGATCCGATAAATAAATTTTTAGTAAGATGATAATATATGTTACCCCTTCTAGGAATATTTTAATTTTAAAGTAGGACCGCAAGGAAGGATCACCCTTAACAAAAAACTAATTAATTTCCAACGTGGGCTTCTATGACATTGTGATATGTATATGTATGTTTGTAGAGACGCATATTTATTTTGGTGGTAAGAGGCATGTGGGAAATGTCAGAATTGAGACTAGAAGAATATATTGCTATAATTCAGTTGTTTTTATTTGACAAAGGGATTGTTGATTAATCTGAAAAATTGTCAACATAAAAAGCCAGGTGGTTGGTGGAAAATTCATTCCTTTTTCGTTTATAGTTCTATACACTCCATCCACTCTCCTGCTATTACAGAAGCAGAGTTTAAAAGTTGTAAAGATTTGATTACTATTAAAATCACCAACTATGTTCTTGCACTGTTAAAAAAATTCTACATGCTTCAATTTATGCTTGATTATACTAGAAATGTTTCCATAGCTCATTGTTTTCTTTTTGAACCAGCAACAAATATGTGTGCTTAAATTTAATTTGCTACAATTAAATTTCCTAGTCAGTAGTGAAGCAGATAGGATTTTAGAAGTGATAAGCAAGATAAATGTATCTGGTCCTCCATGTACACTCCAGCACATACTATTATTTTAGAATTCATATTTCTTTTTAGGTACAAATACCTACTTGTAAAAGGCAAAAAAAAGATTGAAAAGAGTGCATGCAAATAAATAGCTTTTCTGGTGTAATTTCATTGGACATATCTTTTAAATTATGTGTTTTTACTAAGAAGGAAATCTTACTTTATTTTTTTGGTAATAAGCAGTAAACATTTGAGTCTACTAGGAACTAACTAGGAAGCATTTCATGTGTGTGGGATTTTTTTTTTTTTTAGAGCCGGGGTCTTGCTATATTGCTCAGGCTGGAGTGCAGTGGCTATTCACAGGTGTGATCATTGCACACTACAGCCTTGAACTTCTGGGCTCAAGCGATCCTTCCGCCTCAGCCTCCCGAGTAGCTGGGACTACAGGTGTGTGCCACTGGGCTTGGCCCATTTCATGTGTTTTTGTTTTTAAATTTGTTTAGAGGAATAAATGGAATAGAGGAATAAATGCTCAGAAATAATTAAAAATAATTTCTTTGTTCTTTTAGGACAGTTGCTAGTATATGTTGTAGAGAAAAGGCTCCATATATGTTTTCATTTTATTTGTTACCCATTTCTAATGACTTTATTGTGTGTCAATGTGCCAGGAGCTTCTCTTTGGGTGGATCAAGTTATTCGGGTTCTTTATCATAAGGACAAAATTCAATACTACCTGTTCCTCTTCTTGCCCGCCCCTGTCTGTGACCCAGTGATATTCAAATGCACCCATAAAATCCCCTCATGCCTTTTGCTTGTGTACCCCACTCGGACCCCCTGCATGGCTCCACACGCGTGGTGTGGCGGGTGCCCCTCTCTAGGACCTGGGAGTATAGGACGTCCTTTTATTTCACGTGTTCTCTGAGTGTAACTTCTGAAGCCGTGTCAGACAGACCCCAGAAGACCCCACGAGGGGGACTGACTCCCCCGTTATAGCACAGGGCCTCAGATTCACTCTTAGATCAGTTTCTTGAAAAAATCTGAGATCGTCCATTTTGTGAATGATGCCACAATAGAATTCTTAAAGAAATTTAAGAATTTCACTTGTTGAGCTACATGAATTTAGTTTTTGTCTTAGTAGAAATATGATTTGACTTAAAATTTTTTTGGTTGGTTTTAGATAGTTAGTAAATTGACATTTATTGAAAAGGTCAGTTTTAACAGCACCAAAAAATCATTACAGAAATCTCATATTAGAAAGCAGAAGGTGGAAGGATCGTGTAAGTGCCATAGGTGAGAAGTTGGCTTTCTTTAAAACTCCACTTCTGTCACCTTTTAAATCAAAATGTATTTCTTTTCTTTTTTTTTAAAGACAGCCACAGAAGCTGTGAAAAATGTATTTCAATTATTGCAGGAAAACTCAAAAGCATTAATATGACTTTCTATCAATTCACAGCATCTCATAAAAATGGGTTACAGTCTTATAGGATGTACATACTTTAAAAAGACCATCATATTTGAAAGAGAAAAATAAAGTGATTGTACACAGAACCTATTGGTCATATAAAACACCAATACCATAGCTGTGAAAACATAAGAACATACATTTGTAATGTCTGCAACCTGTCAAGATGATGAATATATAAAAGTCTAACTTTTGAGAAATCTATTTTTAGCAACAGAGTAATTTCAACTGGGAAAAGCAATCCTTGAACCATTGAAGGGACCATCTGGAGCTTCAGCATCCTGGTAAAACCTACTTATTTGGAATAAACTTACGTTGGGGTTTTCAGATTTATAAAACTTCTCCCTGCCTTGTATTTTGAACTTTATTAAAGTGAACTGTAGCCAAAAAAGTCCCAACACCATTGCCCTAGAGAGACAGCATCTCATAAAGACCCCTAGAAGTGTGGTGTAGCTACAACATGTGACAAAGTCTTCTCTGTCCTCTATAACAGAGAATGATCATCTGGTAACGTCTTAAGCAAATGGCAGAAGAGGTGTCTACATTCTTTCACCCCAGGCAACTAGAATAGATCAGCTGAACTCTCTGAATGCCCAATACATCATCCAATGTCAAGGGAACATTAAAGAGAATAGGAATTGCTTCTGGTATCTTCCAAATATTAATTGTGCCTTTGGGAGACCTACTATTTTAGAGATTTTTGGAAGCAAAATAATCCATTTTTCTCATATTGAATTAATGGTTTAAAATTGAGCTCAGTCACATTAGGAACTTATATTTTTGCTTTAGGGAAAATTTAGCTTTACATTTCCCAGGGTTCTGAATATCACACGCACCTCCTTACAGCCCCATTTCTCAGCATGCTCCCTGCTCTCTAACAGGGCTACCTGCCGTGTCCTAAATACTCCGTTTCTTGCTGCTTCTGAGTCTTTGCTCTACCGGAAATCCTACCCAGTCTTTAAGGTCTAGTTCAAATATCACTTCCTAGAAGAAACCGTCTCTGATCCTTACAAGTGTGATCAGTCTCTCCTTGCTAAACTCATTCCCAGCACACAGAACTTAACCACCTTCGGCTGTGCTACCAAAACCTACTTAAGCCAAGAGAGGCAGGGACTCCTTCCCTCTCCCCTGCTGTGCACACAGCCTGGGGAGGCCTGTGCTTCCTGGATGACAGCACCTTTTTCCCCTCTTCCTCACAAGCTTTATTATTTTTATTACTCTTTTTGACAAATAAAAATTGTATATATTTAAGGTGTACAGCGTGATGTTTGGATATCTGTGTATATTATGAAAAGATTACTGCAACCAAGCCGATTAACATATCCATCCCCTTACAGTTGCCTTTGTGTGTGTATATGATGAGAACACTTAAGAGCTACTCGCTAGGCAAATTTCAAGTATGCAATACAGTATTACTAATTATAGTCACCATGCTGTACATTAGATCTCCAGAACGGATTCATCTGATAACAGAAATTTGGTGCCCTTTGCCGACATCTCCCCACTTCCCCCTCCTACCAGCCTGTGGGAACCATCCTTCTACTCCCTGCTTCTTGAGTTCCACTTTTTTAGATTCCACATGTAAGTGAGATCATGCAATACATGTTGTTTTATGCCTGGCTTATTTCACTTTGCATAATGTTCTCTGGGTTCCTGGATGACAACACTTAACACAGACCCCTGCCACTGGGGGCTTGTCTACTAACCCCTAGTGGGACTGTACACTCTGGAAGGGGTGGTCGTTCTAGAAGTATCTTGAGAACCATTGTACCCAGCATCCAAAACATTTGAAGAACACCTGACCCACAGAATGCATTTAACACGTATTTGTTGCTGCTTTATCCCTCCATAGTTTGTATGCAGAAATGAATAAATATATTTTTCGTTTGGGTCAAACTGTATTTATTAATAAATATTTGCAATCTGTTAAGTACTTTTAGAAATGAAATCATAATATTATTGTTGTCTAAGCCTGGTTCAGTTCCTCTAAAGCATAGTTCAGGCACTGTTATTAATGACTTAAGAAATGTTCTGGAAGATTACCAGACTCTTTATAAAGTAGAGACTGAACTTTTGTAGGCATGTGGCCTCTCTTAAGTCAGCAAACGCCACAATGCATGATTAAAGAAAGGCACACAAATGAACACAGGATATATTACCAATGTTGTAACTTTTCCTTTAACAAAGGGATCATTGGAAAACACCTTGTAATCCAACGTGTATTTCTATATTTATATTTCTCAACATGTAAAAATAAGGAACTGTAGTAAACTGAAAACCACCATATGCTAAACTAAATAAACTGGAAATGTGTAAAGTCTATACCTGTGGTTTTCTAATTTTGTAATTTGTAATAAAACTGTCAGTATTTTGTACAAGCATTGGCAAAATGTTTTAGTCCAAACACTGCTGCACACACTAAATAGCTGCCCTGCAGAGGAAAATGAACTCGGGAGTGCTTCAAATGAATGGTATGTGTGTGGGGAGTTCCATCTTCTCTGCCACAGTAAAACCCTGCTACCCAAGTTTAGAAACTGTTTACATAAAACGAAACTAAATCTTGAGCTTCTCAGATGTGCAAACCCCAAATTAAACAACACCAATGACACAGACTGAGGGAAAAGGCTGTTACTCTTCTCTGAAATAAGTCTTTTCATGTAAATAAAATAGGTGATTTAAAATTTGCTTCGTTTTAATTTAAGGCTGCTATTCGTTCCTAATATTTGCTCACCATTTTCCCAGCTACATCCTATCTTTGGAATCTTCTTAGAAACCAAAGGTCCACGCTTCTTCATCTAGTGAGAAGACAGAAATCTGGAACGGGGATTTTCCATGCCCAAGCACGTATTTTGAATTCTGGAAGGAGAGCCCTCCAGACTTCCTTTTCCATTCCTCCTTCATCAGGTTTTGCATTTTCTAAGACCAGAACAACGAAGGTGAAATGCAGTGAGAGCGGGTTGTGTGAATTTATTTAGTTTGACTGACTTACTTTGAACCAGGGCCATTAGAGGAAAGGAAAAATTCACTCTGTGTCATCTCTGATGATGAAACTCAGAGTACTGCGCTTGCTGCCTCCTCTCCCGGCCCATCTGACAGTATCACCCTTCTGGGCTCCCACAAGCTCTCCTACTTTTGTCCCCCCGGCCCCCCATCCTCAGTCCCTTTCTGTGAGCCTTCTCCTTGGCAACTTTGGAGCCAGTATAGCTCTTTGACTCTGGTATTTGGATGATTTTGTGCATATTATAAACCCTTGAACACATCATAATGTGATAAATGTCTTCCTTATCAGAACGAGAGCATGGCACCTAAAAGCGTGAGCTCTGGAGTCAGCCTGCAGTAGATGCCAAACCTGATTCCACTATTTACCATCGATGTGACCTACGGCAAGTTACCGCACCTCTTCCAAGCTTCTGTTTCATCATCTCTAAAACGGAGATAATAATTGAACCTATTGCTTAGGGTTGTTACAGGCTAAATGGGATAACGTTTGTAGGTAGCTTAGCACAGTCTGCTAGACAGTTAGTGCTCAATAAATGTTCGCTATTGTTTATAAGTGGGTTACCATCACTACACAATCTTCTAATTTTTAAAATTCTGTTGGGAATATCATCCTATCCAGCCCTTCATTATACTCATAACTGGGTCATCCTAAGTTATCTCTGCCAGAGAGGTGCTTCAGGCCTCACCTTGCAGAGCACTGATATTAATTCATTTCTTTTTAATTTATCAAGGGACTCTCACTAGCTACTAATTTAGCTGAGCTCAGAGTCTCCCTGTATGTCCTTGAGCTGAGATGTAGGAGATCAAGTACAAAGAAAAAAAAAATACTAATTGCTTAGCCTTCCAGCTGTTCGTTTTCTTGTTTTCCAAAATGGTTCTTAGCAGCAAGCAGGAGACAGGAAAAAGGTTGTTCTAAATTGAAGCTTGATGTAATGTGTTCTGGACACAAAACTTTCACTTTTGGCCCTCTTCAAGCCCGAGACACATGAAATACAACCTGTAATGTATTTAGTAAACGATGAGTGGCCTAGAGGTCAAAGACAATCTGGCACTAGGGGAAAAGCTGATCTTGTTCAAACGTCGCTCTCGCAGGCTGGCTTTCAACTGGGTGTGCGAGCGGTCCCCTCGGTTCTTGGCAGGCAGTGTCAGCGAGATTAATATTGTCCCCTTTGGAGCAGGCAGAGAAAAGCCTTCCCTCATTCCTTTCTCTGTCCTTAACGGAGAGTAGGGAGAAAAGGATGACTTCCATTCTATTTGCGGGGAAATTTGTTTCTCTGTCATGTTTTTCTCTGTTTCAACTCATTGACTTTTATTATAATTAAGACTCATCAAGGGGTAAAATCTAAAAAACTATAAAAGATATTTTTTTATGGAAAAATTTTAAGGGTATATACTCTTTCTTCTTCACCCTGTCTTTATTCAGTAAAAAATTACATGTACTTAAGTTGAAACAGGGATTTTAACTGCTGAACTTATAATTCTGATACTAAATAGTTGTTTTACTTTGGTCCCTTAATACTTCTGGACATCTGCTTCCTCAGATCTAAAATGAAGGGCTTGAAATAGATGAGCTATGAAGCCTCTGTCAGATTTTAAAACTTTATGGTTCTGCTAGATGCTTAATTTATAAAGAAATATACTGTCCACCTCCCCAGTCAGTTCCAGATAATACGCAGTTTTTCACAAACATTGCTGATACAGCATCTATTTTCAGTTTCCAATGAAATCGAGAACAATGTGACCCATTTAAAAGCTGGCTCATGAGAGAATATTAGCCAGCAGTTATCAATCCTTCTATTTAATTTTCTTGATAAGAACTGCATGATAGAAACATTTCTTTGCTGCAAAACTAATAGCAGCCTAGACTATATTTGATAATACTGTACATGCGCTCTGTAATAGCGCTGAAGAATGGTTTTCATATTTTTGCAAATTCAATTTGGATGAGTCAAGAAAAAAGAAGAAAATTCACTTTTGTGCTCATTTGTCCTAAATGACTAAACTGTTAAAAAGACATATGGTTTCTCCAGATCATTAGAAAACTATAACTGTTACTTTCTGTGTAGATTGCTTGTGTGTTTAGGATCCAGAAATGATTGATATTAAGATCATAAGAAATTTCTTTTTTAGTTTTAAGAAAATATTCTTCTGTTCATATACATGCTTTCTTAGAATGAGTTAAAAGATGTTTGCTAAGAAAGATGTTTACCAATTATAAATGGGAAGCAGCATTATTTTAATGAATAACTTAGGTCATGGATGTAGTTTTTTAAATTTCCTCTAACAACAATCTGGTTAATGTCTGCCTGTGGTAGTTAAAAGAGATTTTAAAAATTTGTTTTCTTAGCTAAAGAAAGACGTGGATATACTGGGTAAGTAATGTCAATGGTTTCTCGTCTTTATGTTTGATTTTACAAACAGAGTTCCCACTCCTGAGTTAGGGGCAAACATCAGAGTACATAATATTTTTAATGATATGTTGACTTCTAAATGCATAATTTTAAGAAATATCTCAGGGTGGTGGTCATTAGCCAAAACATGTCTGCACACAGAAATGCTTACGAAATGCTTTTTGAAAACAAAAATCAACCCACCAATTCTGACTTCATTACTCTGAATACTGTCTAATTTCTGATACTGTGTACTGGGAACACTCCATACACACATAGACACACACAGAAACAGACACACACAGGCACACAGACATAGACACACACACATGCACACACCACACAGAGGCACACACACACACACACACTCAGATATGCACACACAGAAACGTACACACCACACACATGCATGTACTTGTGAACACATATGTACACACTATATACACAGAGACACACACACACACAGTAACACAGACACAGATACATACCACACACACACAGGTGTACACATACACACATACCACATGCAGAGATACACACACAGACACACACCACACACATTCACGCAGACATACACACCCCTTGGCTGGTTGACAGTAGGGAGGATGACACCCTGCAGTGGCAGAAGTGTCAGGTAAGCTGCAGCAGGGAAAGGACTGAGTGAGGCTTGGAAACCAAGTCCTAGAAGGGAGCAGAGTATGTGTTGCTCTCTCACCTTCGAGGGAGCTGTAGGAAAAGGCGCCCAGGAAATGGGGGGAGCAGCACGGGGTATAACCCAGGGCAGCATGGCCAGCAGGCTGCCATGGGAGGCCTCTGTCTCCAGCTCACCTCCCGACGGGGTGGTGTGGAGCGCGGAGAGTGGAGACAAGGTGAGGGAAGAAAGGGCAGAAGAGAGATGGAGGGCGAGGGAGAGAGAAGAGAAGGAAGGAGGGCGGGAAGAAAGGACCCCTTGAAGATCGACTTGGCTGAGCAGGAGGGTGACCATACATCCTGGTTTGCCTGTTGTTTGTCCCAGCAAAATTAGAAAGAGTGTCCCTTCACTCTAAATCTGTCCCAGTGTGGATGATAAACGGTCACCCTACACGCACACATGCCCCAGATGCCCACGGCATACCTAGCAACAGGACAGCAGTCCTGGGACTGATGGGTCACGTGGTGCAGCCAGGAAGGAAAATTGCTGAGGATTTGCAGATAACATGGACAGAAGGTGGTACCTCTAGGAAGAAAATGTCCCTGCATTTTTCTTGTGTATTTGTATGATTTGATGGATAGACTTCTTTCGGCTTAGATATGCAGAGAAGGGATTTTGTATTAAGAATCATGCTTAAGGTTGGATACGACTTTGCCCTCATCAAGTCTCTGCCACTGCCTCTGTCTTCCTTCGCCTCTGAGATGCCCCAGCGGTGTCCACGCCCTGTGCTGTCCTCTCCCTCGGGGGTAGGCTGGCTTCTGTGACTTGCATCTGACCAACAGGGTGGAGCAGAGGCGAGGGGGTGTCTCTTTCAAGATTAAGTCACAGAAGGACTTGAAATTTGTCTTGGTGATTGCCACCCCTCCCTTTCTCTCCGAGGGAGCTCTTGGTGAGCTGCCCTACTGGAGGCCACGTGGAAAGGACTAATAATGTCCCACCCAAAAGTCACCTGGGACAGAGGCCACCGACAGCCATGGCATGAACTGGGAAGCAGATCCTTTCGCAGTCGAGTCTGGGGAGAGTGCAGCCCCAGCCCACACCTCGTGCAGAGCATGGTGAGAGACCCCGAGTCCGAGGCACACGTCCAAGATTCCTGACCGACGGAAACCGCCAGATGATAAATGTTTTTAAGCCCCTATGTTGTGGAGTGATTTAAACAGAGAGCCAAGACAAGTGCCACTTTTGTCCCCTGTGGGGTCTCCCTGCCTCCCAATGACCAACCATGACTAAAACAAAATTCTGCAACTAGCTATCTCTGAACAACTTTAACTGAACACCTGCTGTTTACTGGCACGGCAGGAGGACAGGAATTCAAAAGAGTTTATGAGGAAATGGAGAGAGAGAGATTTATGTGCAGGGGAGGCCTCACCCCAGCAAATTTACCCAGGGCAGATCTTGCCTTATTCAGTGTCTAAAATCTCCAACTGCTAAAGCTTAAAATCTTAAAATTGCCAACTTTTATTGCCTGTGTGTAGACTCTTACACCTAGAGCCCTCAAATGCAGCCACTTCCGTTTCCTGCGGGGCTGCCCTTCAGCCATGGGGCCCCCCATCCAGTTTCCACGCGGGAGCCCAGCCCTCCTTCGGGTCCCTCCACCCCAGGCAGAGGTGGAGGCCGGGGTGTGGCACTCTCGCTCCTGCTGTGCTGCAAAAGCAGTGGCCCCATTTGCCTGCGGCCGACTAGTAAAACTGATGGCTGACATGTTCAACATTTTATGTTTGCTGGTTTTAAAGCACAGCTCATCTATCAATGAGGCCGCCATCTCTCCTTTTGATAAGGGCTCTTGTCCGGTTTCGTGACATAGTTCACTCTTGAGAGACAACAGAACATAGTGTTAAGAAATTGGCTCTGGGTCCCAGCTGTCTGGTTTCAGGTTCTGGCGCTCAGGTTTCCCAGGTGTGAGACCTTCCCTGGGCAATTTGCTTCCCCTTTCTGTGCCTCCATTGGTTAATAATGACTAAATGTGGATCAAGGAATGGGTATCCCTATTTAAAGGAATGGAAACGGTTAGCCATTTTAGAATGCCAGACAGTCAGAGACACACGGACAACCGTCCTGCAGGTGTTGGGCACAAGGAAGTTAATAACATGCAAAGTGCTTGGAGCAATGCCTGGCTTCAAGCGAGCACTCTGTGAACCTTAGCTGCTATGGTATTGTCACAATATTATTTGGAACAAATATAAAGCAATCATTTTTTTAGATCAAAATGCTTTCTTGAGCTGGGATTACACTCTTTAATTTAAATTTTTGGAATTTGCCATGAATTGTGAAACAACCAACCAGCATATACTAGCTTCTTAGAGAGTGATCCATGACTGTAATCCCTCAAAAAAGATAAGACCCCTCTGTGCAAAGCCTTTAGAAGTCATTTGTAGTCAAAGAATGAGGATAAGCGCATTATTCAGGAAAAGAGAGACTGCCTATCCAATAGGAGAGATGACGATACCATGGAATTGTTTATCAAACTTTCAAAGATTCACACTTTGTGAAATAACCAAGACATTGTGTAAGGGTCATTTCTGTTAGTTAAAGGAGAATGCAACTTAAGTTTTAGTATTTCATATAAAGGAGGTGAATATGTGCCCAGTGATATTCACAACAACCTCACAGATGTTATTAATAGCAATCATTTTCAGTGGACTATGAAAGATGTATGTATACTATGCTTTGTTTACAAGGACTGGAAATGGATTATCTGTTTTGGAATAAAAACCCAGAAGGGGACGTATACACACACCCCCCCACACCTACAACTTTCCCAAGAGGCCTGGGTGTATCTGCTTCCAGGGCTCTTTCTTCTGCTTCCCCAGTTCTGTCCCCACTCTCTTGACTTCCTGCTTGCTGCTTTCCTTGACCCCAACGGTCTCCCCAGTCAACCCTCTTGCTCCGTTCACATTCTTAATATGGAGACACGCTGGTGCCGGAGGGTGCTGGTTGGAGCCACAAGTACTCATAGCTCACGGTGATGATGAGAATGTAAAGCCACACGTGATTTTTTCACAAGTGTAGGAGTAGTCATGGAGAGGAAAATCTATGAATGAGACTATTATATTAAAAAACACAAAATAAAAACAACAGTAGACCCTAGACCCTTGAAACTCAAAGTGTGGTCCTTGCAACACCAGCATTGGCATCTCCTGGTAGCTTGTTGGAAATGCAGAATATATCAGACCTCAACCCAGACTATTGAATCCAAATCTGCTTCTTAACAAGATCCTCAGGGATTTGCATGAATATTAAAGTTTTAGAAGCATATTAGGTTAAAACTGAAGCTCTTCTAGCAGCATGGCACAGCTATTGCTGTGGAAACGGAAAGTAGAAAGCTAGGCTAATCTTGTCTCTGCCACCTACCATCTGAGTCACACTTTCTTAATCTCGTGGCCACTCAGTTTTCTCATCTATAAAATGAGAATGATAAACATACTATCCTGTGATACTGTTAATTGAATTAACAATTGTAGAATGCTTAGAACAGTGACTGGCACACAGCAATTAAATGCATGTAAGTGTTAGTTAAACACATTTTTCTAAAACTCAGTGTCACATAATTAAAAAGTTTCTTTAAAGAACGAATTTATGGAAATGCCTCCCAAAGTCCACTTGACCAATTTCGCCACATTCTTATGCACCACGTCCTCAGTCCCAGTTCTAGGCTGCCTCTGAGCCTTGCGGACAGCCTATGCCTATTCACCCCGCAATGTAATTGTTTGCTTATTGCTCCGTCTGCTGCACTAGACTACGGGCTCTTGGGAACAAGGACTATATCTTAGTTTTTTTGGTATCCCTTCAGTGTTTGGCACAAGTAGGTGATCAACAAATTCTTGTAAAATGAATCAACAGATGTTTGGTTTATCACTATTTCCTAATCTTTCTCAAGGCCCAGACATTTCTTTGGTTTTCTCATGCATTTTTCTCTTTATATTGTTAGATACAGGAATATGCCACCCCAAAATATGACTGGAAGGAACTCAGGACATGTTAACCCCAAATATGCCAGGTATTGATTATTTTAAGCTGAAGGCACTTGAAAAACAGCGAATGTGGGGAGAGGCTGTCTCTGAAGCCCCCTTATCTGCCTAAAGACAGATCCTTCAAAAGGAACTAAATTGTCAGCAAACCCCTCCCTGGGAGCTTCAGCAATTAGAGAAGATGGACTCATCACAGGGGAGGAGACTAGAAGCCGACACCAAATCCAGGCAAACTTTGTCCCAAACTATCATATCTCCCATCTATTCTTCCAAGGGCTACTCATCTTTCCCCCAAATCATTTACTCTCTCCTAAGTGGCCTACCTCCCCCTCCCCTTCCCTTAGTAAGATGATACATAAACTTTCAAATCTCACTGCTTTTTTGGGTACTCATTTTTTTCTCTGATGTCCCCTGTGCATGTAATAGTAAAATTTAATAAATTTGTATACCTTTTCTTCTGTTAATCTACCTATGGTCAATTTATCTCATAGACTAAGTTAGCAAACCTAGGAAGGTAGAGGGAAAATCTTCCCTCCTCTATAATATCATTTTATCACCATCGATCACTGTTTATGGAGAACCCATGTATATGACTGCATATATTTCTTGGTTTACTAAATACCCTTTTACAT
>CM052438.1:81268568-81286756 GCA_028533085.1 Varecia variegata
CATCAGAAAATCAATTAATGTAATATTCCATATTAAAAGGATAAAAGACAAAAACTACATGATCATCTAACAGACACAGAAAAATATCTGACAAAATTCATCACTCTTTCATGATAAAAACACACAACAAACTAGGAATAGAAGGGAAGATCCCCAAACTGATAAAGAGAATCTGTGAAAAACTGTCAGCTAGGATTTTACTAAATGGTAAGACTGAATGCTTTCCCCTTAAGATTGAGAACAACACAAGGATGTCTACTCTCATCACTTCTGTTCAATATTGTACTGGAAGTTCCTCAATGTTGGGAATGGGAGTAACTGCTAATGGATATTATGTTTCTTTCTGACATGATAAAAATATTCTCAAATTAGATTATAAAGATGGTTCCACAGCTCTGTAAATATACTAAAAACCACTGAATTGTATACACTCGTAAACTTTAAGTTATACAAATTATATTTCAATATAATTGTTAAAAAACCATTACAGTTAAAAATGACAAATGTAATAATAATAGCTAGCTTTTTCCTAGGCACTGAGGGTGTGCTGAGCAGGAACTAGCTCATTAAATATATTATCTACACAATCACATATAAGGTAAATACTGTTATTACCACCATTTTACAGATGGGGAAACCGAGGCCGAGGGTTAGAAAGCTTAAGTAATCTGCCAAGGTGACATAGCTACCAAGGGGTGGAACTGGAATTTGGTCCTAAATACTACCAGACTACAAGGTACAGTGGGAGTTAAAAGGGAAAGGACCTTCCAGATTCTACTGTTATTGAACACATCTTCTGATTATTAAATATGTATGCCGTTATAATTCTGTGCACTTATATAGGGCCAATTCCCTTGGTGTGAGGTAGGGGGACTGGACTTGGAACGGGGGGGCTCACCTGAGTCATATTCAGGCCTGGCGAGACCACGCACCCATTCATTCACTCTGTACGAATGATACTGTTGCGCTCAGTTCATTATCAACACACACACGTGTAACAGTCAGACCACTCTCTTCCTTCAACTCCTGGGAAAACAAGACAAAGAGACAGATTTAGAGCTCTGCACTCTAGCTCTTAGGAAGCCACCCCCCCGGAGGACAGTCAGCCTTCGTGACAGCTGCAGCAGGTGGGAAGGGGCTGTGGGGGCAGGTTTTCCCACCGGGTGCTGGACGCCAGGTGCTCCTCCCTTCTCACTCCCGCCGGCCTCCCCTTCGTGACCTGTCTTCACTGTCGGACCCTTTGACATTTCTTTTCATTTGTTTTAAAATGTTGAATTGGGTGCGAGAGATCAGTTTGCTGGGCCCAGCACCACCCAGGAACGTTCCTGAGCATGTGACCTCCCAGGCAGCCACGAGGTGACCACGCCCCTCCCCATCCCCCACCAAGGGCCTTGAATCAGTTTCTTTTGAAAATTCTTCTTAGTATTTTTTTAATAACAAAAGGAAAAATCTTGCTTTTATAAATTTGATCCTCAGTTTGATTTATCTATAGATTTCAGAGCAATTTTCCCAGGGTTTCATTTTGGAAAAAACCCAAGTAACTTTTGGGCATCTGAAAAATAGGTATGATTAAAGAAAAAATTATTTAACGACCCTGGTTAAAGCACAGTAAGGCAGACTTTATTCAGGACTATCACGTTAGGTGTAGCTGCCCCTGCATGGGTGTGGCAGTGGGGAGAGAGACTCCAAATACCGCATGCGCAAGAGACACTTTGCAGCCAAGGAGCAGAGCGGGGGTCAGAGAAGGGGAAATTACCAAGAGGAAACCTCAGGGGTCAGGAGGATTATGGCTATACTGACTTAGCAGGGTTCTTGCTAAAACTGGATTTTATAAGGAAATGTACAGATGAGCCTAGGAAGAGGTTAAGGAGCCTAAGAAAAGTTTGGTCAAGCAAAGAATCTTTGTCAATATCTATGAGGCATCTGAAAGAGAAAACAAGTCCTGGCACAGTGGCTCACGCCTGCAATCCTAGCACTTTAGGCAGCTGAGGAGGGAGGGTTACTTGAGGCTGGGAGTTCGAGACCAGCCTGAGCAAGAGCAAGACCTTGTCTCTATAAAAAATACAAAAATTAGCTGAGTGTGGTGATGTACGCCTGTAGTCCCAGCTACTTGGGAGGCTGAGGCAGGAGGATTGCCTGAGCCGGGAAGTTTGAGGCTGCAGTGAGCTATGATGATGCTATGGCACTCTAGCCCAGGTGGGCAGAGTGGGACCCTGTCTCAAAAAAAAAAAAAAAAAAATAAGTAAAAGGGAAAACAATAAGCTCAGAATAATTTTTAAATGAGTTGAAAAAATAGGTGCATGAAGAGTAGATGTTTATAAAGGTCAATAGCTTTGGAAACCTCACCTTCTTTGCTGGAATCAAGATTGTCATCTCCCCAAATGATCTCTAAGAATGGTATAAGAAGTCATAGGTCTGAATAATGATAATAATATTAATGATAATAAGTGCACACCAAAAAATAGGTGCATAGAGTATTGCACATATCTTTTGTAAAGAGGTAGGGAGTCACAGAAATGCATGACATAAAAATTGTGATATGTGCATGAAATCAGTACTTCCAGGTACTGAGGACATGCTTGGGGTGGGCACGTTAACAGACTTTTGAAACAGACATAAAGTGGAAGCCAAAGAAGTGTAGGCTCAGGGTCCCTCACTTTCATAGGCTTCCTTGTAAGGTTCTTGGAAGGGCTCTAGCAATTTTATATTCTTAATTTTGAGGCAAGTAATTTTACTGAAGTACATGTAACTTTACATAAAGAAAAGTGGACAACTTTGCATTATTCTTCCCAGAGAGGATCTCCCACTCCCAAATTGTGTAAGTTTCAGGCTCCACAACACCTGCACCAGCCTCTGCTGGGCCCTCCTTCTAGACAGAAACCCTTTCACTCCTTTCTCTGCCTCCCATCCCAGGCGTGGAACAGATGCTGCTTACCTAAGGCCTTCTTGAGTTCTGAGTGGTTTTGGCATCTGGTTTGCATTTTGGTAAAGACATAAATGCCATGACAATGGTTTCCTTCGGCTGGAAAAATGGGCTCAAATTCCCAACATTAAATTTAAAAGACATAAATGTAAAAAATATCTAATATGTGTGTTACAAAATAAAAGGTACAAGATGGGGAAACTTGGCTAGAGTATCATCTGTGAAGAAAAGAATTAAGTGTTTTGTTTCACTATAAACTCAGAATGTCAGTAGTGCTAATGAGGTTGTTAGACGTGTGGAGTCACCAGGCAAGCACAGAGGGTCCACTGTGCTCAGACCACATCCAGTGTATGACATTGTGTTTTGGGAAAGATAAACACATATCCAATATTCAACTCATTAATTAAAATTCACTTAAAATGAGATTTTGACTTACAGAGATTTATGTTCTCTGCCAGACAAAATGCATTTGTGCTGTCATCCACAGGAATCATTCGCATTGCTACAGGCAGAAAACATTTGCATTGTTTTCCAATTTCTGTAACTTAAGCTCTATTTCTACAGAGTTGTAAAATCGCCTAGTCATCAAAGGCAATCAAAAGTGCACACCCTATAAAGTTATAATCCCCAGAGAGTCTGCTCGCAATGCCCTGCTCTCCACTGGAAGGACACCAGGAATCGCTTTGGCCTATTTCAGAGTCTTGGTCAATTTTTCCTACATGAAGGATATTATCGAAGAGGAGAATGTTTAGCAGAGGGTAACCAGGAAAGCAGAAGCTCTTGAAATCATGCATTATGTGGATAAATGATGGGACCAGGGACATTTTCAACCTGCAAAGATAAAACACATGGTTGACAGTGATCTGAATATAAAATATTGAAGAATCGTTGTGAAGCAAAGGGCTATCTTCATTCTGTGTAGTTCCAGCAGTAAGAACCCGGATAATGGGGGAAAGAAAGAGGAAGATACAGCAAAGCAGATAACATATGAAAGACCTGTTCAGATATGAACGTGCTGATTTGTGGGTTCCCTGTCATTGAAAATGTTCAAGCAGAAGTTATCTAATTTTCCACAGAAATTTTGTGGAGGACATTTTTACATTTTAAGCAGTTTGGAATAGAGCAGGGTTGTTCCATGGAAATATAATGCAAATTGTATGTAACTTTAAATTTTCTTGTAGCCAGATTAAAAAAGTAAAAAGAAACTGATTAAATTGTTTTAATAATATGCCTTGTATGCCCTTTAATAATATGCCCAATATATTCAATTCACTATTATTTCTATGTGTAATCAACATAGAACATTAATGAAATCGTTTACCTTCGTTTTTGGTACTAAGTTTATGAAATCCAGTGTGTATCTTATACCTACCAGCATGCTTGAATTTGGACTCAAATACCACGTTTCAAATACCCCACAATGACACGTGGTTTTTGGGGACTATCTTATTGGATAGCACATATCTCAATTACTGGTCCTCAAACTTTAGCCTGGAGGGCTTGTTAGACCACATTGAGGGGCTCCACCCCGAGAGCTTCTGATTCCCTGGGTCTAGGGTGGAACCCAGGAGTTTGAGTTTCTAACCATTTCTCAGCTGATGCCTATACTGCTGGTCCAGAGATCACAATTTAAAAACCACTGGTTTAGACAAGCAAAATGCTTCTCTTTATAATGGATATACATTTGGGATATTTGTCACTTATTTTTGTGAGATAATGGCATTTGTGTAGTGAAGTTGAGACTTTCTAGGTTGACTCCAGATGATCCAGACTTTCTCAGTCTTTACTGAATGTTTCCTCTATATCATTATCTTATTCTTGAGCTTCTAGAGTTTTATTTGCATTTGACTTTTGTAGGGGCAGAAAAGGTGTGATACCATTCCTCACCCATCATAAGGGTCATGGCCAACATTGCTATAACAAAAGACAGGTTAACAAAAGAAAAGTATAACACATTTATTTACTCAAAGTTTTATGTGACATGGGAGCCTCCAGAAGACCCAAACGTTTACCCAGGGAAAACTGTCTATTTTTATGCTTAGGTTCGATGAAGCATGGACAGCTGTGTAGAAATGTGGTTGGAAGAAAGGGTATGACCTAATGGGAACAGGCTGATGGGGGACCCAGCAAGGCCTGTCTGTGTAGGATTCCTTCCTCCTGAGTATGGGGCAGACACCTCTGTAATGAGGGTCTCCAGGGCAGATGGGAGAGAGTGAGCTTTCCAGATTTTATGGCTTGATTTGGGTCTAGTTTCTAGGACCTGCCTTGGGGAAGAGGAATTCTGATTTCTATGACTCACTTTGGGGAGGAAACAAGGGGAGAGACAGGAAGGAGAAGATCAGACAGAGATTTTGTTTCTGAAGCTCCTTCTGAGGGCTTCTGGTCTTCTTTGATTCAAAGTACTCAGTATGCCAAAGTGCCATCCTTTTGGGGTATGGTTTTCTGAGCCCCAATTCTTTCAACAAAGGTACATTAAAAAATATCACTAAGCATATACAAATATCAATGTGAGAATTAGTCAAAGGTGGTGTTTAGGATTCTCACACTCTTGTAAAGGGCATTCAGTGATGGAACACAATTTTCCAATGTGTTAAATCCCAGAAGCATAAATATTCCTATATAATTCTTTTTTAACATATATCTGTTGGCCACTGAACCTATGAATTTATCTAAATCTTTCTTTTTTTTTCTAAATCTTTCTTGAAACTATGAATTTGTCAAGCTATACTGTAATTTTTCTAAGCTACTAATTGTAATATAAAAACTTCTTTTTATATTTCTAAAATTGTATCTTTTAATCTCCAAAAGGAGTTTTCTTAATTTTATTATTCCAAGATTTGGTAAACACATCTACATCTAATGTACTGACACAAAATCATTTCCCAACTAGAATGTGTCTAGATATCTCCTTGGGAACTTTAGAGTCTTACCTGTTGGTGCTTATTCATTGGATATATCTATTTATATCCATAAGGAATTCCTTTTTCAACTTATGCTATCAAAACTCACATTTTTTTTTTTTTTTTGAGACAGAGTCTCGCTCTGTCACCCTAAGTAGAGTGCAGCGGCCTCATCGTAGCTCACGGCAACCTCAAATCCCTGGGCTCAAGAGATCCTCCTGCCTAAGCCTCCAGAGCAGCTGGGAATACAGGCCCCCACCATCATGCCCAGGTAATTTTTCCCTTTTTAGTAGAGACAGGTCTTGCTCTTGCACAGGCTGGTCTTGAACGCCTGAGCTCAATCGATCCTCCCACCTTGGCCTCCCAGAGTGCTAGGATTACAGTTGTGAGCCACAACACCTGGCTGCAAACTCACATTTCTTGCACAAATTTATTTTGGTTTGGTCCCTTAAAAATCATCTTTTAGTACTCAAGCAGATATGAAAGGAAAAAAAAGGGTGAGGTGGGTGGAATTGCATTTCAGTCGATTGGAAAAGGAGACAGGCCTGGATATTCTCGATGGCCAAAAAGACAAAAGTTTCTTTTCAGTAGATGCAAAGAAAGACAGATCTTTATTTTGGTGTAACCAAGAAACAAAAGTTTCCTCTTCATAGGATGTTCTGGAACATAGAAGGGGCCTTTTTTCTCACAGTCATCCCAAAGGCACCAGGTTTCCATCAACTCCAAATATGGATGGGCTTGGATGTGCAGTGAGTCAGAAGCACAAGGTCCTCATCAGGCTCCTGTTCCAGAGGGGAAGGCTATTCAGGCTGGAGCAATTCCCAAAGAAGGCAAAAATTAATGGTTTAAAATATAAAATATATGGCCAGGGGTGGTGGCTCATACCTGTAATCCCAGCACTTTGGGAGGCTGAGGTGGGAGGATCACTTGAGCCCAGGAGTTCAAGACCAGCCTGGGCAACATAGCAAGACTCCATCTCTAAAAGAAAAATAGACAAATTAGCTGGGCATGGTGGCACAGGCCTATAGCCCCAGCTACGTGGGAGGCTGAGGCAGGAGGATCACCTGAGCCCAGGAGTGTGTGGTTGCAGTGAGCTCTGATAATGCCAGTGCACTCTAGCTGGGGCAACACAGTGAGATCCTGCCTCTAAAAAATGTATATATAAAATACAGACAGTTTCAAATGTAAATTACACTTTTATAATGATGGTTTCCATAAAAAAGAATGAATTCAGGTCTATTGTAGCTCAGAAATGCTATGAGTGAATAGGACTTTGGACTTCGAAATATAGAGTATCTGAAACAATAGTTCAGCTATTGTTTGCTTGAAAACTTTCTAAATAATTTCAGAAGACTGAGAATTTTCATTTTAGAGAGTCAAATTTATCAAGTTTTCAAAATATTTGTTATAGGTTATTTTTTAAAAAGATTAAGATCTGGTTCTGTGAATTAGTTAATAAGCATTTATTGAGTACCGACTATGAGCCTACTCTTACTAGGTCAGGGGGATTTAGGGTTGAATAAAATGTAGTCACTGTCTTTTGGGATCTTAAACTCAAGTGGTAGAGAAAGACATGTAAGCAATTATCATGATGCAAATGTTTCATTAATAGCAAGGGCCTTGCAAAGTGTGGGAGTTGCAGACAATGAGGGATGAAGGTGGTCTGAGAAGGGGAGGAGCTGGGAGAGGAGCGAAAGGTGTTCTGTGTTTGGGCTGCAGGAACACCATGTGCAACACACACAACTGGGAATACGTGGCATATCTGGGGACCAGCAAGTATCTGGTGTTGGGTTACAGAAGGGGTAGGTTCAATTCAATTAAGATAGATCCTCTGGGGAGGGCATGGAAGTTTGAGATTACGGGGCTTTTAGAATGGAGAGACTTTCGAGAAAGGGGGGCTGGTTAATAACGATTGCAGTAGTAGGGGTAAGACATGATGAGGTCTAACGAGCTAGCATCCTGGTACTCTATAGGTATCTGATATTTTCTGAATGTCAAATTCATTTTTGAAAAACAGATTTTAGCTTGCCAACAATTACTCAACAGCTATTTATTGATTGTCCCGTTATGTTTCTGGAGTCACAACATTCTGCTATCAGAGCCATGGAAATCACCTGTTTTTGAAGCTAGCAGATCTTGTACATATTCTAATTTCACGACATCGTTTCTGTCATGATGCGTGAGTCACATAAACTCTCTGAGCCTCAGTTTCCTCATCTCTAAAATGGAGATGATAATACTGACATCACAGAGTTGTTGTGAGGGTTAGTGAGTAACTAAGCCCAGCAGTATTTGGCTTGTACCTGGTGCTCAAAATGTGCTTCTCCCTGCTCTTCCCCTAACTCCTTCCCCCACCTTGGTGTGACGTGTGGCTTTTCCATGTCTGTTTATAGGCTTAACATTGAATTTATTTAAATGCCCTTTAGAATTTTGTGGCATCTCTGGAGAAACTGGAGACAGATGTGACATGGATTAGTTGAGGTGTGCTCTAGCCCAGTGATTCTTAGCCCTCTTATATATTGACATTGCTTGGAAGAGCTTTTAAAACCATAATTCTGGGCTCTCACCCTCTCCCATGGCTTAGAATTACTGCTAATTCATTTAAAGGAATTCTGAAGGTCAAACTGATTTGGGGCCACTGTCTTAATTTTTCACCCATACTACAGTCACTGATCTCAGATAATCTGAATGAGTTCCACCAAGATGCTATTGAATAATCTGTGTTGAGTCTGCAGAATCATGTTGAGAATTTAGAACAGCAGTTAAGTTGTCTTAAGACCACTGACCCAAAACCTTTTTGCCTAAGTCAATTTATTTCATCATAAGAGATTTCTTTTCTGGGTCACAAAATTTTTTTTTTCTGGCAGAAATCACATACTAAAATTATTTAATTTTATTCACTTGCAATGACTTTAAGAATTAGTCTAGATTAAAAGACTCTTCTTCATTGCAGGGCAAAACACATTTATTGACATAAGAGTAAAACATGAGATGGTGAGAAAAACAGATGGCAAAATAAGTACAGTCTTTACTGGGAGTGTCTGGATTTTTCATTATGTTGTGAATGTGTAGGGTGACTCCACCAATTACAAGGAACTCTTATGGTGCTCCAATTAAGAGTGTCCAAGAAAGTGTATTGTCAGGATGAAAGTTGGAAATGCAAAGAGCATCACTTAGAAGAGAAAAAAGAACTTTGCCAAAATTCTAGTTTGGGAACTTCTAGCTAAAGAGAAATGCTGAACAACTCTACAGAGAGTGGGAAGAATGTCAAGCATCAAAAGGAGACCTGAAACTTGGTTCTGATCTTGGCTTTCCATCAAACGTGGGCAGAAACTTGGGGGAATCACATGACCTTCCTGAGCACTGCCTTTAAAATTAAGGATCTTCAAGATTTCCTCTGTCAGGAAAAGTCATGAAAGACATTTAAAATTGGCAATAGAGATTCTTGGATGTCCTTTCAACATTGTCCAAGGGACCCTCCCAGGATAGCCTGATTCTTTAGGGATGTGAGCCTTTAATTATTTGACTGATCTATTTTGCAACTCTGTAGAGGTAGCTACAAAGGGTCCTTTAGAGTCATTAGTTTATAAATTTATTGAGTGACTACTATAGGCTGGGAATCTACTAGATCCTGGAAACACAAAGATAGATGAGATGGGTTTCCAATCAGTTCCTAGCCTAGAAGGGACACACCTTTAAAATACTGTGGAAGACAATATTGAGTCTCCCTTCACGTATGCCCCTGCCGTCCCTTCCTTCCTCAAACCCACCCAGAAATAGGGAATGGGTCAAAGGAGGAACATAATGCAAAAAGGCAATGGTGACATGGAAAGAACCTTGGATATTTTGTAATTAATGATAAGTTTTGTGTGGTTAGAGTTTTCGGTTAATTATGGAGAGTGAGTTTCATGAGGCTAAATGGTAAGATTTGGACAGCTTTTTAAGGCCCTTGTATTCTATACTGAGGGAAGTGGATCTTATATCCTGTATGCAGCAGGAAGTCAGTAGGGATTTTGAAGCAGGAAAGAGACATGATGTTCCCTCTACCATTCATACAGAAGATAGACAACAGAGGAGAGGGTGGGTGCAGACTTTTTCACATGAGAGCTGACAGATTTGTAACTATGGCAGTAACTGTGAGGTTAAAAGGGGAGGCAAGTGTTGGGAGATAGCCTTTGAAATAGAATTGACAGGCTTGAATTAGAGAGGAACACTGGAGTTGTGAGAGGGAACGTAGTGCAGGTTGATTCCAAGGTTTCCACATTGGATGAACAGTGACTTCTCTAGTTATGAAAAAGAACACAATAAAAGTCAGGTGCTACATGAAAAAATGCTCAATGTCTCTAATCATCATGGAAATGCAAATCAAAAACACAATGAGATATCACCTAACTCCAGTGAGAATGGCTTTTATCATAAAGTCCCAAAACAACAGATGCTGGTGTGGATGCAGAGAGAAAGGAACACTTATACACTGTTGGTGGGACTGCAAACTAGTACAACCTCTATGGAAATTAGTTTGGAGATACCTCAAAGAACTAAAAGTAGACCTACCATTTGATCCAGCAATCCCACTACTAGGTATCTACCCAAAGGAAAAAAAGATACTTTGTAAAAAAGATACTTGTACTCAAATGTTTATAGCAGCACAATTCACAATTGCAAAGATGCAGAAATAACCCAAGTGCTCTTCAACACATGAGTGGATTAATAAAATGTGGTGTATGTATACCACGGACACTACTCAGCCATGAAAAGCAATGGTGATCTAGTATTTTTTGTAACAACCTGGATGGAACTGGAGACCATTCTTTTTAGTGAAGTATCACAAGAATGGGAAAAAAAAAAAACACCATGTGTACCCAATACTAAATTGGAACTAACCGATCAACACTTATGTACACATATAGAAGTAAAACTCAAGGGAAATCAAGTAGGTGGGAGGGACGAGGAGGGGATGGGTAAATTCACACCTAATCAGTACAATGCACACTGACTGAAGGGCATGCTTACAACTTTGACTCAAACTGCACAAAAGCAAATTATGTAACCAAAACATGTGTACCCCTGTAAAACTGAAATAAAAACAAAGGAAAAAAAAGAAGAGTGGGGTGTTGAGGATAGGTGGGGTGAGTTAGCAATGATGTTAGTTTTAGACATGTGATTTGAGAAGCAACTTGACAATAATGATTATGAGGCTAATTTACATTTGTATAATTATTGATAATTTTCAAGAAACTTCATATGTATTAACTTTCATTTTTTACAGTTGTGAGTTGATGTTTTTGCCTTTCACATAGAAGAGAATGCTAATGTCTTAGCATATGAATGTGGATGAAGCAAGGGGTGTGTGTGGTTCTTTTCAGAGGGAAGCACACACAGTTGTTTTTCTGATTTACTAAATGTTTTATTATCATTAGCATACTATAATAGGTTGAAAGGCTTTGTGGCTTAATAAGTTTTATCAGATCTTCTGTACATCAGGCTGTCCTCATGGTTGATGGGTCTGTGTGAAACTCAAAAGCTCCCAGCTCTGGGACCCTTTCCAGTGGCCATCCATGGTTTCTGAAGTCTGTTTCTGACTGTCACTCCTGGAGGCATCTGACTGTTGGTACACTATTTTCAAGGTTGTAAGCTCCTTGAGGACAAGAACCAGTCCTATTCATCATGGAATCCCAAGCCTTACAGAGTTTTCTAGAGTACGTAATCAATAAATATTGCCTAGATGAATGGGTGTATGGATGAATGAGCAGGTTCACGTCAGTAGAACTTCTGTAGCGCAGTATAGTTGCAGTGCTGATGGATTGCCTGGAAGAACCCTAGGACTTGGGTATTTGCATTCTCATTGTGTCCTTGAATGTGCAGAAAGCTCACATCTCAAAAGATCTTCTTGCCTTCTTCCCATGACCTCAGCTTTTCGATGTACCTGCTCATTACTCCCCTCACACCTGAAATGTCAATTCATCCTCTACTTATGTGATCATGGGTTAAGGAGGCTTGTGGATAACTAGTCTAGAATACATGTGGTGTCTAAAATCAGACTACCTAGATGTCAAATACCTAGAGTTACCTGCTTATTTACTGGCGGGTCCCATTTTTAGCTGTGGTCTCAAAGGTATACGGTCATGTTACTGGAAGACTCAGTATGTTTGAAATCATAAGTGACAGATGATTCTTATATTGTTTTATATACTTTGAGCAATCTCACAACTGTGTGAATCATAAGGTTATAACACCTGATGAGGGTGGGGGTGGCTCAGGGAACTGAGGTAGTTGGAGGTGTGTGCATTGTGCTTTTTGTGTACTCCCTACAAGACTCAGTTCAACTCGGTGCAGTTTTCTGTGTTTCCCACAGATGAAGGTGTTACAGACAAGCATAGAAGTCTTATTGTGCTCAAACTGTCCCCTAGTATATCAATTTCATTGGAACAAATTTGCATCTTCAAAACACACATTCTAGTAGAACTGACTGTTTTAGTTCAAGTGCTTTATCTACATTAACTTATTTATTCCTCCCAATAGCCTTTTTGTTTTGGTACTATCAATATTATTATCCTCATTTTATCGATGAGGAAATTGAGGCAAAGAGAGGTTAAATAACTTGATCAAGATCAAAACTCATTACGAGACAAAACAAAAATTGACAAATGGGACTTAAACTACAAAGTTTCTGCACAGCAAAAGAAATAATCAAACGAGGAAATAGAAAACCTTCAAAATGGGAGAAAATATAAATAAACTTTGTGTCCAACAAAGGACTAGTATCCAGACTCTATTAATATTATACAAGAAACTCAAACAACTCAGCAAGAAAAAAACAACCCCACTAAAAAGTGAGCAGATGACATAAACAGGTATTTATCAAAAGAAGATATACAAATGGCCAACAAACATATGACAAAATACTCAACATCACTAATCATCAAAGATATGCAAATTAAAACCACAACAAAATACCACCTTACTGCAATTAGAATGGCCATTATTGAAGAGTCAAAAAACAGTATATGTTGGTATGGATGCAGTGAAAGGGGGACACTTAATACACTTTTGGTTAGAATGTAAATTAGTGCCAACTGTATGGAGATCAATATGAAGATTTCCCAAAGAACTAAAAGTAGACCCACCATTTGATCCTGCAATCCCACTATTGGATATCACTACCCAAAGGAAAATAAATTATTATACCAAAAAGACACCTGCACTTGTATATTTATTGCAGTACAATTCACATTCGAAAAGATATGAAATCAACCCAAGTGCCTGTCAATTGATTAGTGGATAAAGAAAATATGGTGTGTGCATACACACATACACACATGCGCACACACACATAAACACACCACAGAGTACCATCTGGCAATACGAAAGAATGAAATAATGTTTTTTGCAGCAACTTGGATGGAACTACAGGCCATTATCCTAAGTGAAGCAACTCAGGAACAGAAAAATAAATGCTGCATGTTCTCACTTATAAGTGGGAGCTAAGCTATGTGTATTCATGGTCATACAGAGTGGTATGATGTACACTGGAGAGTCACAGGGGAAGGGGGAGAGGGGAGGGATGAAAAATTACCTATGGAGTACAATGTACATTATTTGGGTGATTGGTACACTAAAAACCCAGACTTCGCCACTATACAACATATACATGTAAAGGACTTCAACTTGTACCCCATAAATCTATTAAAATAAAAAATGGGAAAAAGTTATTAAGCAACAAAGCCATTATACTGTATCTCCTTTCAACATATTATATTATGCTAATGTAATACATTTAATGAGTGTTTCTACTAGACTTTTGAAGTTAGATTTAGACAGGTCCACTTTAAATAATTCTTAGTATCTGATAATTATTGTCTTATTTAAATCTCTGATGTTGCAGCTTTAGTTTATTTTCCTGTTGCTATCTCCTCTGTCAAGGTGGGGAATATCAGGCCATCGTGTTGTATGTCACTTCCCCTTTGATACTTGAGGACCAGTTGAGACTAGCGTAGTCAGTCTTGTTTAGTGCTCAGCATGTACTCAGCACCAAGCTTGGCTTTCCCCTCCATCATTGTTAATTATGCAAAAAGTAATATTCAGTGAAGCCTAATCAATGGGGTTCCAATCGTAACGTAAACATGCCGTGCTCCATTAGCATTAGAAATGTTTATTGCTTTGTGTATTTCATTAGTGTCCCTGGTTCCTCCTCATTACACACACTCTTTATGGAATAGAAATATTTAACATAAAACATCTTGAATGCTTTCTGTTTTTGAGGAGCAGCATTTTAGATTGCTAAGTAGGCACTTAACAATTCATATCCCATTGAGAGTTGGTTGCAAATGTGAATAGATGAATAACTAATGACGCTTTGAATGGGCTGTTTGGTACAGTAGTGACTAAAACCTGACTCTGAGGTGAGAGGTGCAAAACGGCTATGGAATTTGCTCTGGCTTTAGAGCTGGTTAGAAGACTTGGGTTCAAATCTTAACTCTTCCATTTGTTAGCTGTGTGCTCATGGGCAAAGTATTTAATTCTCTTAATTTCAGTGTCTTCATCTATAAAAAAGTAACTTTGGTTATATTATGATGCATTAATGAGCTAAACCATGTTATACACATAATAGGTAATTAGTAAATCATCAGCCAATGCAAGAGGACTCTATATCCCACTGAAAGACACCAAATCCTGGATTGTTGGGCTGAGGAGGACAAGGCTGAGGTTGGAGCTAAGTTAGTGGACAGGGAGCTGTGTGATGCAAGGTATTAAGGCTAGAGAATGGGCTGGAGCAAACAGAGGCTACAAGGACAGAGAGGGGAGGGCAGACTGGAGCCGGCAGAGATGGACAGGCATGCTTACAGCGGAGGGTTGGTTTAGGAGCAAATCTCTTCACTACAGGATTCCAGCCACTGATTGATTCCCTTTTCTGTACCTAAGCAGAGTCTAAAGTTATACATAGAACGTACAACACAGTGAACCCTAATGTAAGCTACTGACTTTAGTTAATAATAATGTATCAATATGTGTTACATCAATTGTAACAAATGTACCATACTAATGTTAATAGTAGGGGAAACTGGGGTAAGGTGAGTGGGTGTATGGGAACTCTCTGTGCTTTCCCCTCAATTTTTCTGCCACAAGAAACTTCTCAAAAAAGTTTACTAATTAAAAATAGTTTCGGTTGTACTTTTTTCACTTTAGCATCTTTTATTCTTCCCTTTTAACCCTTCTGACTCCAGCTGCCAAGACTGGTCCCTCATATTCCCTGATTTGCCCAGAGGAAGGGTGCACTAGGGCTGGCGTGTGCATTTAAGTTGGTGTTTGGTTCCCAACAGTGTTCCTAACACCCACGTCCTGGTGAAGGAGATGGGGTGCGTTGGTTGAGTTCACCCACTCTGAAGGCAGGAGGGTTTGGTGGCTCAGAGCACAGGTTCTAGACTGAGACAGATCTCAGATCTCCCACTGTCTATGTCTGTGGTAGTGGACGAGTCTGAGCCTTCATTTATCATCTGAATACAGCACGATATTGTTGAGCCTACTATGAGATTTAAAGAGAGTGATCTGTGAGAAATGCTTGGCATGGTATCTGGTGCATAGTTAAGTGGACAGTGCATACTTGTCTATGCTGCATAACAAACCACTCCAAAGCTTAGTAGCTTAAGACACTCATTTATTATTTCTCATGACTTTGAGGGCCAGGAATTCAGACAGCACTCAGATGGGCATTTTTTTCTGCTCCATGTAGTGTCAGCTGGGGTCACTCACTTGGCTGCACTCAGCTGGTGGCCAAGCCCGGCTGGAAGGTCTGACAGCGCTGTAGCCAGGTGTCTTGTCTGTGCCGCTATGCCCTTCCACGTGTCTTCTCTCTCCATGTGTTGGCCTGGGCTCTCTCACAGCATCGTGGTCTCAGGGTAGTAGAGTTTCTCACATGATGACTGGTGTCTGAGAATGAAGAGGAATTGGCCAACCCTCTTAAAGGCTCAGCTCAAAACTGGCATAGGGTCACTCTACCAGGGTCTATTGGACAAAGTCAGTCACAAAACCAGCCCTCATTCAAGGGGAGGGGAAATAATCTCCCCTCTTGATGGGAAGAACAACATCACATGCTTACCAGAGGGCAGGAATAGTGGCAGCCATCTCTCGAAGTGACCACAGTGCTCAAGTTATTATTTTCCTGCGATTTGGTTTGCCTTCTTGCATAATAGGCATAGCTTCACCTTTGACAGCCCACAGCATTGCTGTAGTGCAGAGTGAGGTGTCATAGCTGCTGTGGGAAGTAAAGTATGGGTGTGGGCAAGGGGCCATGCTAACTAGGCCATCACCTCTTCTCTGAAAGTTGACAAGGGCTCAATGCATTTTCAGTATTGCTGTTCTGTCAACCACGTGCACTCACTTAAGCTTTGCATCTGCTTTGGATTTTATCTCATGTCAGTATTAATTTGAGACTTAAAACAGATGTACTATTTAAATATGTCATTTTACCCTGTTATTGACACCATAGAAAAAAGAAAACAAACTTGATCAAAAAAGTGAACCCACACTGTCTTAGAAGACATTCAAGTTTTTGTTGTTTTTTTTTTTCTTTTTGACTGCAATGTCCTTCTTCCCTTCCTTCCTTCCCCCTTCTGTGGGCAAAGGAGCACTTATTTATCTTTTAAGACCTCACTCCCATGTAACTTCCTTTATGAAGCCCCTATTGACACACCTGCCACTAGATAAACTTCATCACTCCCTTTTTGTGCCCCTCTGCACCCTGATAGCTTCCACCTAAGTAACCATAACTTTTATTGCTCTGATATATTTATAAAGGCTAATCAGGTCAGTGTACAGCGGGTGGCACAGGGAAACTATTAATAATCCCTATGTGCCTGCCACCTGCTACACGGGGATGCAAAGAAGAATAAGATGAACCCCTTGCACTTGGGGAACTCACTATCTACTGGAGGAGAATGTCATGACATACATATTTAAAATACAATCTTAATTTCATGGCTAGAGATCCGTACAGGGTATTATGGAAGCACTAGGAAGAAACACTTTAACCACTGGGGTAGGGAGTTTGCTTGGGAGAAGGCTCTCTGAAGAAGGTTTTACTTGCTGTCATAGTAGACTTGGGAGTTACCAATTTAATGATCTCAAACATCCCACCTTCAGCACAAGTCATTTTGGCGTTGAAGTGAGTGTAGGGCCCCAGGCATAGTGATGTGGTCTTAGAGAAGTGGAGAGAACTGTGGCCTGTGTCCCCATGGAGGAGATGGGGGTTTTCTATAGAAAAGGACTTTCTCACTGTCTCATGAAGTTGTTAGGGCCCTAGTTAGGGCCAGGGCTTCAAGAAATTTGCAAAGTGAAGATAAGGGCACTGTTTTAGAATGTTTAATTTCTTTGCAGGCGGAGAGGTAATTTTTACTTTGAAGAAAAAGATAAAGGCAAAAAAAAAAAAAAAGCATTTGAGCAAATAAAAATTACCCTTGAGCTCACTTTTACCTGATGGGCAACTGTATCAGTCAGCTTTGATAACTCCTAACACCTTCCTCTAGAAAGTAGCACATGCCACTTCTGCCCATATTTCATTGGTCAAAGCAAGTCACATGGCCAAGCAGCGAAGAGGCCACCAACATAGGAACAATACACTAGTACCATAGCTACACCAAACCCAAAGATGATGGTTCTGAAGACAAAAGACCAAGAAGAGGTCAAAAGAAAGGTTTATAAACATTAACTTTAAGCAGGTGAAATTTATAATTAATCTGTTGAAGAAAGAAATTTAACAGAATCAAAACTTCTTTTCTTAGAAACAAAGCTTGAAACCTACAGAAATCAAAATATACATAATGAGGAAAATTTTGATGTTCTTCCTGACAAACAAAAAATCAGACCTAAGGAACTAAACAACCAAAGGAGAAATGTCTTACTTTGGACATAAGCCTATTATTGAAGCACATGCTTTTATCGTATCTGGATTGGTTCTGGCAGGTCACAGAAGGTATGTAACGCAGAGAAATGGATCCACAATGAGCGCTGCCATCATTCGGCATCATTGTTCATACCTGGAATGCTATTCGCTCACGTGTTGCCCATCCAAATCCTACTCACTTGCTTTATTTTTTTATTTTTATTTTTTTTATTTTTTGAGACAGAGTCTCACTCTGTTGCCCGGGCTAGAATGCCATGACATCAGCCTAGCTCACAGCAACCTCAAACTCCTGAGCTCAAGCGATCCTTCTGCCTCAGCCTCCTGAGTAGCTGGGACTACAGGCATGTGCCACCATGCCCGGCTAATTTTTTCTATATATATATTTTTAGCTGTCCATATAATTTCTTTCTATTTTTAGTAGAGACGGGGTCTCACTCTTGCTCAGGCTGGTCTCGAACTCCTGAGC
>CM052438.1:81287256-81307444 GCA_028533085.1 Varecia variegata
TTGTCTGGTTCCAGTTCTAAACGCAAATACTTTCAGTTTTCCCTGTTCAGTATGATGGTGGCTGTGGGTTTGTTATATATGGCTTTTATCATTTTTAGGTAAGTCCCATCTCTATGCCCATTTTGTTTAGGGTTCTTATCATAAAAGGGTGCTGAATTTTGTTGAATGCCTTTTCTGAATCTATTGAGAGGATCATATGGTCTTTGTTTTTACTTCTATTTATGTGGTGAATTACATTTGTAGATTTGCGTATGTTGAACCATCCCTGCATCTCTGGGATGAAGCTTACTTGGTCATGATGGATTATTTTTTTGATAAGCACCTGAATTTGGTTTGGTAGGATTTTGTTGAGAATTTTTGTGTTTGTATTTGTAAGGGATATTGGTCTGTAGTTTTCTTTTTTTGATGCGTTCTTTCCTGATTTTGGTATCAGGGTGATTTTGGCTTCATAAAACCTGTTGGGGAGGTGTTGTAGAATAATTTCTGCAGGATAGGTACTGGTTCTTCTTTGTAGGTCTGGTAAAATTCGGGTGTGAAACCATCTGGTCTGGGACTTTTCTTTCTAGGAAGGTTTTTTATTGCTGCATCAATTTCGCTACTTGATATTGGTCTGTTCGGGAATTCTATTTCTTCCCAATTGAGCCTAGGGAGGCTATGTGTTTCTAAGAATTTGTCCATTTCCTCCACGTTTTCAAGTTTATGTGCATAGAGGTTTTTATAGTATTCATAGATGATATTTTGTATTTCCGTGGTGTCAGTTGTAATTTCTCCTTTTTCATTCCTGATGGAGCTTATTAGAGTCCTTTCCTTTTTGCTTCTCATTAACCTAGCAAGAGGTGTATCAATTTTGTTTATTTTTTCAAAGAACCAACTTTTTGTTTTATTAATCTTCCGTGTAGTTTTTGTGTTATCAATTTCATTTAGTTCTGCTCTGATCTTTGTTATTTCTTTTATTCTGCTAGGTTTGGGGCTGGTTTGCTCATCCTTTTCTAGTTCTTTGAGTTGATTCGTTAGATTGTTGATTTGTGATCTTTCTGTCTTTTGGATGTAGGCATTTATAGATATAAATTTGCCTCTCAGGACTGCTTTAGCTGTGTCCCACAGATTTTGGTAACTTGTGTCTCCTTTATCTTTTAGAATCTTTTGATCTCCATCTTAATTTCCTCCTTAATGTGATAATCATTCAGCAGAAGTTTGTTTAGTTTTCATGACTTTGTGTAGAAATGAGAGTTTCTGTTGGAGTTGATTTCTAATTTTATTCCATTGTGGTCTGAGAAGATGCATGGTATAATTTCTGTTTTTTAAGTTTGTTGAGGCATATTTTGTGGTCTAGGATATGGTCAGTCTTAGAGAATGTCTCATGAGCTGAAGAGAAGAACGTATGTATATTCAGTGGTTTTTGGGTAGAATGTTCTATAAATGTCTGTCAGTCCTATTTGTTCTACAGTTCTGTTTAAGTCCATTGTTTCTTTGTTTATTTTCTGTTTGGAGTATCTGTCCTGTTCTCTCAGATGGGTGTTGAGGTTCCTGGCTATTATGGTGTTGCTGTTTATCATTTTGTTTAGATCAAGTAGGATTTACTTTATGAATCTGGGTCACCTGAGTCAGGTGCATAAATATTTAGAATTGTTATGTCTTCTTGTTGAATTTTACCCTTCACCATTATATAGTGACCATCTTTGTCTGTCATTACTTTTGTTGATTTGAAGACTAAGTTATCTGAAATCAGAACTGCTATGACAGCTTTCTTTAGGTTTCCATTTGCATGGAATATTGTTTTCCATCCCTTCACCTTGAGTCTGAATGAGTCCTTGTGGGTTAAATGTGTTTCCTGGAGACAGCAGATACTTGGCCTGTGTGTATTTATCCATTTGGCCAGCCTATATCTCTTTAGTGGACAGTTCAACCCATTCACATTTATTGAAAGAATTGATAAGTGGGGCAGATTTCTCTTCATCCTGTTGAGTTGAACTTTATTGCTTTATTTTCTCTCTTGAGCCATTGTGGTATCTGGCCTTTGACCTTTAGCTTTTGGATGATTTTAGACTGGTGAGTGTCTTCTGTGCTGATTCGTGTGTAACACTCACTGTTTTGAGTATTTCCTGGAGGGCAGGTCTTGTCTTGATGAATTCCCTCAGTCTTTGTTTATCCGAGAAGGTCTTCATTTCTCCTTCATATAAGAAACTTAGTTTTTTAGGATACAGAATTTTAGGCTGGGTATTATTTTGTTTGAGAAGACTGAGAATGAGTCCTTAGTTTCTTCTTGCTTGTAAGATCTCATTTGAGAAGTCTGCAGGTAGTCTGATGGGTTTTCCTTTGTAGGTTACCTGCTTCTTTCACCTTACAGTTCATAGGAGTTCCTCTTTTGTGTTTATTTTGGCCAGTATGATGACTATGTGTCATGGTGTCTTCCTATTTGCAATGAATCTTCCAGGAGTCCTTTGAGCTTCTTGTACTTGGATGTCTAGATTTCTAGCAAGGCCAGGGAAATTTCCTCCATTATATCCTCAAATAGTTTATTCAACCCTTGTGTATTTTCTTCTTCACTCTCAGGGATGCCTATGATTCTTATGTTAGGCCTCTTCACATAATCCCACATTTCTTGTAGACTTCCTTCTTTTCTTTCTATACTTTATCTCTGCAACTGACTGGTTTAATTGAAAGGTGTTATTTTCAATCCCTGAGATTCTTTCTTCTGTTTGATCTACTCTATTCTTAAGGCTTTACACTGTGTTTCATAATTCCTTGAATAAATTCTTTGTTTCCAGAAGTTCTGTTTGATTTTTCTCTATTATTTCAATTTGTTTAGTGAATTTTTCTTCCAAGTCCTGGATTTTTTTTTGTGGTTTCTTTGTGTTGGGTATCCATTTTCTCTTGCATTTCATTGAGTTTTGTTATAATCCATGTTTGAAATTCTTCTTCTGTCATTTCAGTGTTCTGATTTTGGTTGTATCTATTGGTAGAGAGCTGGGGGTGTGCACCCTTTGGGGGTGTGCTTTCCGTTTGGTTCTTCATACTTCCAGAGTTCTTTCACTGATTTCTTCCTATCTGGAGCAGCTGTTGCTTCTTACCTTTGGATTTAGTTTAGATAATGAGACCCATAGTTTAGTCTCTGAGCCAGTAGGTGGTGCTTTTGGGTGAGAATTGACCACACCCTGTATGATGAGTCAGTAGATGCAGTAAAAGGGTGTGCAGAATGACCTCCCTGTCAGTAGGTGGCGCTTACCGGGAGGAGTAATCTACAATGTTGTTTTTAGGTCCTGTAACCAGCTCTCATTCCTCTGGAGAGGCACTCTAGTGCCTCAGGTGGTAGATGGTGCCCAGGGACTTCCAGGTGTGTCCTTATTATCCACCTCAGCGGGGGTGGGTGGGTGAGTGAGGCTGGATAGGGCTGGGTTGGGTGAGCCTGCCCTCAAGCTCCACAAATTCTTTTAGCAGAGGTCAAAAGTCTGTTCCCTGCCTCTGGGAAAAGCTTCCAGGGAGGGGCTGAAATGGCCCCACTCAACAAGAAAATATGGGTGTGGAGGTGAGGCTGAGACCTGCAGTCTGGCAGTCTGGAGTAGGCCTTGCTCCTTTCCATCCTCCTCTATTCCACAGTTTCTCCCGGGCCTCTTCCAGCAGGGAGGACCTCAAAGCAGCTGAGCTTCCTCTGACTGTGATGGTAGCTGGGAGGTTCCCTGCCCAGGATCACGGCCTGACCTGAGAGCTTGGCCCTCCCATTGTAGGAGGGGTGCCCCTCGAGCACACTGCAGCTAGGGTCCACTTTGATCTGCCCCTGAAGGCACACACACCTCCGTAGATTACTTCACAAATGTCCATCCCTTCTGTGCCCCCAGCTAATGCTATTGAGACCTAGGTTTATGGGATCTGGCCTGCAGGCCTGTCCTCCGGCCCTGGAGATCAATCCCTGACCCTGCCAGGGAGAAGAGTGCTGGGCCCAAGTCACCCACGAGGTGCCCAAGCTGGATCAATGTCTCTCTGCCTTGGAGTTTGCCCCACTCTGCTGAAGTCACCAGGCAAGCAGCACCATGGAGGGCTGGAGTGTAGGGAGCTCACAGGAGTACCCCTCAGTTTGCTGCAGGGCCTCAAAAAGAAAGGCCCTGTTCCCTATGGATGTCTCTGGGTGGTGGCTAAATTGTCTCTCTGGGCAGCCGCAGGTAGGGGAGGGGAAGGGGAGAATGAAGCAATATGGTACCTGCCAATTGGCTAAGGTCTGTGGGGTGGAAGGTGTCCCAAAGGAGCTGGGAGCCTGGGGCCTTGTCTGCAAGAGGCTCTCTGCTCACTGGCAGCAGCAGTCTGTGGGCTGGTGTCGGCAGGTCTCTCCAGCAGCTTGGAAGCCCACCAGCAGTCCGAGATGGAAGGGAGGGGAATTTTAACTGCTCTGCCTACCCTTGTTGCTGGTCTCCAAGCCTCTCGGGGCTTTGACCCTGCCGATGCCTTTCTCCTTCCGGTTCTGCTCTATGACCTCTTGCTGTGAAGTCTCTTGTAGGTTCAGGCACCCTTCCTTCCGACCGTCATCTGATCTATGTTTGTCTGCCGGTTTGTGCTTTTCAGTTTCATCAAAAATCTTTCCTTCCTGCAGAGACACTGGTGGGAGGTGTTTCTCGTCTGCCATCATGGCTCTCTCTCTGTCATCTGGTTTTTAAGTGTCATTTCATAGTCGACTGACTTAATACTGATCAATCCTCTTCATGGATAATTTTGTTAGTCTACCCACCTGTTCTCTAAATTGAAAGCCTACTGGTACAAACAGATGATCTGTAAACATGGTTTAATTTATTGATTGATAGGTCTGTAGCAAATTATTGGTCAATCTAAGACTTAAACCAAATTCTCGTCTCCTGGTCAGTGCTAAGCTTAAGTCTCAGGGAGGAATTTATTTTCCTTGTCTACTCCTGAACTGAAAACACGCGGGAAGTTAAAGTATATGTATCATTACCAAGTTTTTCAGTTTTTAAATTTCTGCTGTATCTGAATGACCAGTAGAAGAATTTCAGCCAATCTCAGTTTACATTTACCTCACAGTCATGATATATTTCTCATTTTGGCTTCGTGAATTTAATTTATAGAGCTCATGAGAGGTTTTTAGCCTGAAAAAAGGCTATAATGTTTATGATGTTCTAATAAATTTGTGATATAATTCAACAAGGTTTTTCTTTTTCAGTTCTGTCGGGAGGACCATTGCCTCAAGGGCATGAGTTTGAACTGTATGAAGTTAGATTTCATTGGGGAAGAGAAAACCAGCGTGGTTCTGAGCACACGGTTAATTTCAAAGCTTTTCCCATGGAGGTAAGAATAATACATCATCTTGTAAGAATCTCATCGTTCAAATAAAGTGTTCAGTGATTTACTGAAAATGATTTAGTTTAAAAGTGGATGCATAGCTCTTGAATTTTTATTAATTTATACTAAAATAAACAAGTGCTTAATGCAGTGTAAGCCTGGGGTAGCCAGTGATGCTTCCCATCTACGTTAATGGACTTGGAGTGTGCGCATGAGCACTCGGCCAAAAGGTAATCTACAGTATTAAGTTTCATCCTAGTGTTGTTATTATTATTATTGTAAAAATTCTGCTGCCTCTGCAAATTCGTAGGTGACTTTTGTAGGTGTTATGAATGGGTGATAAGCCGAAAACAAATAACTGTTGGAAAAACCTCCAGAGTAATTAAAAGTCTAGTTTAGTTAGTTTAAAATTGGTAGTTTGGTTTTTTTTCACCCTGTGCCATTAGGGGAAGAGAGGGAGAAAGGATGAGGAAGAAGGAGAGATTTTTAGAGTGACTCTTTTGTATGAAGAATTTCCTTTCCCACTTATCTTTTTTGCTATCTCTGCTCTCTCTTCAATATCCAGTTAAAGTATGATGTCTGCCTTGGGTGTTTTCTGAGTTCCTTCCCTAGGCAGAATTTGTTTGTCACTCTTGGTGCTCTCAGTATACTCGTTAGGTCACTGCTGTGGCAATGGCCTATAACAATTAGTGTCCAGTGTGTCTTTCTCACTGACTGTGGGCTCCTGAAGACGGGCTCCCTGTCACCCCTCTCTTCACCGCCAGGCACGTTGTAGACAAGCAGTCCGTGTTGGTGAAATTGCAGAGATGTTCCTGTTGCTCCAGGCCTTGTTGGTATTTCTTTCCACAAGGAACCTCAGTTCACCCCAGGAAATAGCCCTTTGTTGGCAGGAAAGAGTATGTTTTGGGGGCTGCTGGAATGCCAGCGTTCTTTCCCCGTCATTCCCAACTGCACATATGCTTAATATTAAATATAGAATTGCTCATGGCCAGATACCACATCCTGTACCACCTCAGTGCCTGGAAATCACTACTGTTTAATTTTATATAAGTGATACATGTACTTTGGAGGATTAAGTTGAAGTGTTTCTCAGCATTACTTTAATTATAATTTAAAAAAAAGTCTTTGAAAGTTCAAGATATCCCTCTCTTTCAAAAAGACCCAATCCTTAAAAGTAAGATGTTACCAATTTTAAGGCTGGAGAGAAAAACACAAGATTGAGGTATGTTGAAGAGCGTATGAGGTGTGGGATGGTGAGGGCAGTGAGAGGAGGCAGCTTCTTAGAGGCCTTGTTGGGAAGGCCTTCAGTTGGGACCTTTCGAGGAGCATTTTCTCGATGCCTGTAGGTGTCCTTTTCTCCTGTCTCATGACAATTCTGTGTCACCTCTGACTTCTGCCCCATCCTCAGCCAGCCTGAGAAAGAAAAGTTCACACCAGACTGCATCAAAGAGGAGAGAGGACACAAAAGAATGCAAAACAATGAACCGTGGTGGATGGTTGGGGGCAAAGTGAGGGGCAGGACCAGCCTGGACGGTCAAGGCCTCCAACCTGCCCTCTTCTTGGGGTCTGAAAGGCTGTTTCTTCATTTCATCTCAATCAGTCCTCAAAGACAGACCCTAGTCATCCAGAGTTTTAGGGACAGCTGGGCATAATTGTGTAGGCAAGAACTCTGGATGGGAATTCCATGGCTTTGCTTGTGACACAGAATTTACAGCCTTGGAAAGTTTAATTAGGTCAGGGATTCAGGGATCTGTGCTCTTTGCTCTGCAGTCAAATAGTATTTCTGGACCAGATGTCCAGCCTGGTCTGGCTACTTGGTGGCCTTTTAGCTGCTGTGGTCCATTAAGCACAGGTAATGGTTTGTTTTGAGTGAAGATTAAATTCTGATAGGGAGGCTTTGTTTCTGCAGAAATATTTATATTTAGGATAATGGAATTGCTGACTATATTTTTTCCAAAATAGGTAATGAATAATATTTATATTCTTTGTTATCCCAGATTATCCCTGACGCAATCCAGAGAAAATCATCTGACATTTGTTTAAGGCTCATAAATGCTATGGGTGTGCAGAATTAGAGAGCTCTGCAAGCCAGGATTTTTTTATTTTTTATTTTTTTAAGCAAACTGTGAATACTGAGCAAGGTTTTGAGGATGAGAGGGTTCTTGTGATGTGGTGAAAGAGAGGAGACAAGGTCTCCATGTGGAAGAACATTCTGGGAGTGGGAATGAGTTGGGTAATGCAGAAATGGGAACTGCCACCAGGGGCCACCTCAGACACAAGGGCATGCCCAGTAAGGCAGTAGAGAGTGAGACCAGGGACCCTTTTGGGTAAATGATTTTTTTTTTTTTTCTGAGCACATATTTTGTTTATATTTTCAGACTAACTTTAATCTCAAAATCACATGTCCATGCACCTAATTCCTTTTGTTGATTTCACTTAAAATTAAATGGATGGTTTGTGAAACAAACATTAATAAATAAATATTTACCATTTCTGTTACATGTAACACACAGGATCAGCTTTTAACAAAAATTCATCAACTTCTCTCACCTTTTTAAAATTATAACAACTACGAATATATTTTTGATACTACTAGTAGTCAGCACCAACACTGTTTCAAAAATTAACACAATTTATGATTTTAAACAATTTAAACTGCAGCTCTTTCACTGAGCAAAGTGGATAAAGCGTGCCTTTGTATTTTTTCTTCTTGGGATTTTTAGTTTTCAGAAACACACATGCTTCTATGGCCATGTGACACTCACCACACTTTCATTTTGCAAACCTGAATTCTGTTATGAATACTCCAGGTTTATGCTTAAAGTACAGTGCTATAACAGAGAAAAAATAATTGTGCTTCATTTTTCCTCGTATTACCCCAAAACATAATGGCCGTACATATGTTAATACATTCTTATAAATGTCCGGCTCATATTTGCAGGCTGAAATTCTTTGACTTAATGTGTGGGGATGTTTGCATTGTGATATTCAATCAGAGCATTAACATGAGGAGAAGATTGTTAATTTAAGACAAGTTTGAGATCCACTAACATTAATGGTTGTACGTTTTTTCTTCTGGTAGCTGTGGAATCTTCTTATTTCCTTTGGACATCATTAGGTAGCTTGCGAAGTCCAACTTTAATGCTACATGAATTTTTTACCATTTTGCTAGCACTGGTATACTCCATGCACCCACCATTCCACTGGAATTGTTTAATCCATTCACATTAATTTTTGTTACAAATCTAAGGCTTCTGGGTATTTAGGCTCACAGGTCTACATTCTACTTTCAGACTATATATTGTTTTTTTGTAATTTGTCTGTAGACACTGCCATCTTTGCTCCTTCAAAGTAGCCTAACTCTGGGGTCTATATAATACTTGGTAAATAGTGATTAATCTTTGCACATGAATAGCTGGTTTCATAATTCCAGGGCGAATACTTCCTAGGCATTTAGATTTTATGGTAGGTCCATAAAATTAAAAAAAAAAATATAAGTGATGAGGAGACCAACAGTGTAGCCAAGTTTTAATTTTTCCAAACAAGAACATTACTAACTCTCTGCTGTCCCCATCATTTTATAAAGAGAGGATCTTTAACAGCCAAATGTGAGAAGATTTGATCTCAGAATAAAGCTTGGACCCATAAATTGATTGGATTTAGCTTTTTAAAAACTTCCAGAATTTCTGTTTTTCTCACTTCACTACAGATGAATGATAGTTTTGTCAGGGGTAGGCACTGGTATTGCCCACAGAATAGCCGGAGATCATGTATGGTGAGTCTGACTTTCTTGCCCTTTGGGCCTAAGGGTCTGCAATTTAAGAGTGAATTGCCAAGGAAGAGATCCATTAATATTGTGGGCCAGAACCTTATTTTTCTTTAGATTGTATTTCGAGAGCAGCTATTGGTTCTGTAAGTGCTGAAAGGGCTCAGTGATAATTGAGCCACATACCAGCTGTTTATGGAAAGTTGAGCACATTAAGTAAATAGAAAGAAAAATGTTCATTGTGCAGAGCAGAATTCCTTAATCGTGAGGAGTCTAAGCCTTGGTTGCAAAATAGACCAACAAAAATATTTTGCAGACATATAATATAGTGCTAATCCTGAATGTTACATTTGTCCCTTTTCAGCCTCCCCCCAGGCCCCCCCAAAGTGTACCAGGTCTCCAGATATCCTACAGTTCTTCTTTTCTTTTCAGGCAAATGGTGGTGTCTACCAGTTGAGTGTTCTCTTAGTAAAAATGAACTGGTCTTTAGCGTTGCTGCCTCCCAAGTCATTTGCATATTCACCTGACAGAAAGACATTTATTTTTATTTACTTGTTTTACTACTAGGAGGAGATCTCAGGAAGGGTTTGCCTGGTTACTGGTGAAATGATGACCTTTTCAAGTTATTTTACTTCCAGGAACATCTCAAGTAGAGCTTCATCTTTGTGAATCTCTTCTGAAATAGGCACTTCCACTGATTTTCCAAGGAAATGTAGTCAGATGACTTTGTGAGACTGAACGTTATGAAGATTACTGTATAAGATATATAGTTAAAGAAATTTAGATTTAAGAAAAACTTTTGAGATTATCTAGTCCAAACTCCTATCTAACATAGAAGAAATCTGAGGGTCCAAAAGGTTATGGGTTGCAGGGTAACTTATAGAAAACCACATGTATGGCCTGCCTGGATGATCTTCATACTCTTCTAGAGTATAGTTTGGTTAAATATTCTGTTTAGGAAAGAACTTTTCCTCTATTAGTGCTCTATTTGCTAATGGTTTAGATGGAAAGAGAGAACACAGTGGGCTTTGTCCTTGTGGGCCCTGCCCCTCTGAGGGGAGTTTATATCTCAAGCACTCCATGTTCAGAGGGAGGCATGGTTTAGCCTTGCACTGGAGGGTAGTAGTGAGACCGTAGCACCCTGCTCTGACCTTACAGGTTTATGAATCCAAAAATCAGAGTGGTGTTGTGAAGGTAAAGAAATGGGAAAGGAATGGGTGTTATGAAGGTGGAATCGTTGCTGCTCCCTGAGAACTGGTGGGATTTACTTTAGGGAGGCACTCACGAGGTCTGGAGAGGAAGGCGCCTAGCTCAGGGCCACATGCCTCAGAAATGGCCCGTGAACTGACTTCTGCTCCAGGCAGTGCTTTTTTCACCTTCCAAAGCCAATTTTTACTAGGAAAATCAACTCTAATTTGAGATTTTATTTTCAACTGTAGTTAATACTTCGGATTGAGGTTGCTTAGGAGGTAAAAAGAAAGATTTCCATTAAAAGGAGTCAGCACTGATGTTAAAGGAAATGATTTGAAATTTGCATATTCAGCTTCTCTGGGAAGTTTTATTATTTTGACCAGAAAAAGGAATATCTTGTCTCTAAATGTAATAATTATTATGATTATTATTATTTGGTACCCTGGAATCTCCTACAGGGATAGCAGACAGAGCCTCGTGGGTAAATAGGTGAAGGAATTATAACCTTGTATAGTGGCCTCTCCAGTGCTCATAATTGTGGAAACTCCTTCTCACGTCCTGGCAATAAAAGCCAAACAAGACAAATTTTATGTTTCCTGAATTCTAATGAACACATGCATTTTTACTCCGTAAAAATCTTGGTTTCTTCTTTGATTCAGCATGTTTATTTTTTCATTTGTTAAATTCTATCTAGTGCAGAACCTCAAAGTTTACTGAATAGAAAATAAATTATAATGTTAAACAAATAGGAATGTTCTTTTAGTTGTACCACAGGATGGGGCAATCTGCCATTCCCACTTAGAAATAGAAGTGCATAAGGCCAACTTGACCTTTGAGAAGTCACTTTGAGCCTACCTGTGATTATGTAAGTATTTCTTTTAGTAGATCATTCTTTGTCATTGTTTGAAGATGTACAAAAGTTTGTTTTGGTCAACTAAATTTGAAAGAAGCATTTATATTATAGCTGAATTTATGATATAAGGCAAATTTATGGAAACATTAAAAATTTGTGGAACATTAAAAATATTCCTATAAATGAGTATGATATATAATTAGTGTATGGGAGGTTGTAGACTTGCTGCAGGTTTAGCCTCAGAAATGGCCCATGAAAATATTTTAAATTGGGTTCTAACAGATCTAAATTCTATAGTAAAATGCATTTCGTCTCAATATATCTTCAGATAATAACTAGCCTCTGATTTGAATACATAGCCTTTTAACAGGGTAGCCATCTCTAAATAACTCTTATCCATCCATTCATCCTCTTTTTTTTCATCTGTCCATCTATTCATGCATCCATCAGAAGGTATTTCATGAGAATCTGCTATTCAGGCCCTTGACTAAAATGCTAAGGAGACAGCAGTGAGTACAAGAGACAACTCAGGTAGTTTTTGTACATAGGGGGAGTCCAAATGCAATGTGTGTGATTTTTCTCTTCCCTGCTTTTTTTCTTAATAGGTTAGTCTTTAGAAGATATAAAGTAGTCTCCCCTTAACCACGGGGGATACATTTCAGTCTGTCTTTCTTTTTAGCATATAGTAATATTTGCTTTATAAATTGGATGCTCCAGAATTGGGTACATATATATTTAGAATTGTTATATACTCTTGCTTGATTGACTCCTTTATCATTATATAATGACATTCTTTGTCTTTTTTTTGCTGTTTTTGATTTAATGTCTGTTTTAACTGATATAAGTTAAAACTTGCTTGTTTTTGGTTTCCATTTGTGTGGAATATCTTTTTCCATCCCTTTACCTGCATGTGTTTTTACTGGTATGGTGAGTTTCTTGTAAACAGCATATAGTTGGATCATGTTTTTTAATCTTTCAACCATTCTGTATCTTTTAAGTGGAGAATTTAATCTGTTTACATTCAAGGTGGTTATTGGTATGTGAGGCTTTGTTCCTGTCATATTGTTAATTGTTTTTTGGTGGTTTTATATATTCTTTATTTCTTTCTTTTTCTCTTATTGTTTGTTGTTGGAGTTTGATGGATGTCTGCAGTCCTTTCTCTGCCTTCTTTGTGTGATTGCTTTACCCCAGTGAGTTTTACAGTTTTTTTGTGTGTTTTCATGATGATAAATGTTGTCCTTTCACTTCAGGGTCTGGGACTTCCCTGAGCATTTCTTGTAGAGCCAGTCTAGTGGTAACCAATTCCCTCAGCATTTCCTTGTCTGGGAAAAACTTTATTTCTCTTTCATTTATGAAGGATAATTTTACTGGCAGTCTTGGGTGGCAGTTTTTTTTTTTTTCTCCAGCACTTTGAATGTATCAGCCCATTCTCTTCTGGCCTGTAAGGTTTCTGCTAAGAAATCCACTGTTAGTCTGATGGGGTCCCTTTATGGGTGTATAGATGCTTTTCTGTTGCTGTGTTTAGGATTCAGGCTTTATCTTTGACATTAGACAGTCTGACTATAATGTGCCATGGAGAAGACCTTTTTATATTGTATCTGCCTGGGAATCATTAAGCATCTTGTATCTGAATGTCTAAATCTCTTGCTAGACTTGGGAAGTCTTCATCTATTATTTTGTTAACTAGGTTTTCTAATGCTTTCTTTGTCTCTTTACCCTTGGGGATACCAATAATTCATAAATTTGGTCACTTTATGTTGTCCCAAATGTTATGAAGATTTTGCTCATTTTTTAAATTCTTTTTTCTGTATTTTTGTCTGACTGGAGTATTTCAAAAGACTTGTCTTCAATTTCTGAGATTCTTTCTTCTGCCTGATCTAGTCTATTGTTGAAGCTTTCAAGTGTATTTTGTATTTCCTTTAATGAATTTCTCAGTTCCAGAATTTCTATTTGATTCTATTAAAAAATACCTATCTCTTTGGTAAATTTCTCATTCATATCCTGGATTGTTTTTCTGATTTCTTTGTATTGTTTTTGAGAATTCTTCTGTATCTCCCTGAGCTTCTTTAAAACCAGTACTTTGAATTCTTTATCTGGGATTTTGAAATGTCTTTTTTTTTTTTTTTTTTTGAGACAGAGTCTCACTCTGTTGCCCAGGCTAGAGTGCCATGGCATCAGCCTAGCTCAAAGCAACCTCAAACTCCTGGGCTCAAGGCATCCTTCTGCCTCAGCCTCCCGAGTAGCTGGGACTACAGGGATGTGCCACCATGCCCGGCTAATTTTTTTCTATATATTTTTAGCTGTCCAGATAATTTCTTTCTATTTTTAGTAGAGACGGGATCTCGCTCTTGCTCAGGCTGGTCTCGAACTCCTGATCTCGAGCGATCCTCCCACCTCGGCCTCCCAGAGTGCTAGGATTACAGGTGTGAGCCGCCATGCCCGGCCTGAAATGTCTTTTTGATTAAGCTCTATTGCTGGAGGATTATTGTGTTCCTTTGGAGTGTCATATTTCCTTGCTTTTTCATGTTTGCTGTGTCCTTATGTTGATATCTGCACATCTGGTGTAACAGTCACTTTTCTTCCTATTTTTGAATTTATTTTCGTAGGAGAGGACTTTTTCTTGAAGATGTATCTATGGTGTTGGTTGGTTGTAGCATATTTTGGCTTTGAGTTTGGGTGCATGCAGTAGTGTAGTCTCTGTATGATTTCTTTGGTTGCAGATAGTGTTAGTGGTATCTGTGATTTTCTGTGTGGGTGAGGGTCATTAGTAGAGGCTGTGGTGAAATTGCACTGGGGACTGGGATGCCAGGTTGGGGGGCAGTCTTCAGGCCCTAGTGGTGGCAGTGGTGGACTGAGCATACCTATCTTTGTGCTCCAGGGTGGTGCACACTGGCACCTCTGTTGGTAATGACTGGTGGGACACTTCTTGGGCCTCCATGTGGCTTGCTCAGATGCCAGTAGTGGCAGTGGTGGACTGGGTAGGTGGGAATGTTCTCTGGTCCCTGGGAAGCTGGCATGGCATGTGTGATGGCAGAGTAGCAGTGGCAGGATGATTCTCTGGAGCCCAAGTGGTGCATGCTGATGTTGGCCATGGCTATGATGGGCTGGGTGGGCCAGTTTCTAGGCCTGCAGGTGGTGCTTGCAGGTAGGTGCCAGCTGAGATGGTAGTGGCTCGGAGTTAAGGCCCAATCTCAGGACCTGATGGGGGAGTAATCAGGCACCCAGGGTGATGGATTGGTTTGGGCAATCCCCAGGACCCAGGTATATGTGCTCTGTCTTATAAGAGGGGACAACACAAGGATACGTTTCAAGACACCCAGTAGATGCCTAAAAATGTGGGTAGTACCAAATTCTATATATACTATGTTTTTTCGTATAGGCATATAGAAACGTATGATAAGGTTTAATTTATAAATTAGGCACAGTAAGAGATTAACTGTAATAACTAATAATAAAACAGAACAATTATAACAATATGCCGGCATCAGTACTCTTGTGCTGTGGGACCATTATTAAGTAAAATAAGGATTCCTTGAACATAAGCCCTGCAATACCACGACAGTGGATCTGATAACTGAGCTGGCTGCTAAGTGACCAATGTGTGGGGAGTGTGTACAATGTGGAGATGCTGGACAAATGGACGATTTACATCTCTGGTGGGGCAGAACAGGATGGTGCAAGATTCCATCATGCTACTCAGAATTTAAAACTTGTGAATTGTTTATTTCTGAAATTTTCCATTTAATATTTTTGGACCAAGGTTAACCTCAGATAAGGGGTATGGTTGTACTTGAGTGTTTCTGTGGCATTGAAAGGACCTCAGCCCCTCTAATGAGTCTGTGCAGTATGCAAATTCAGGCTATTAGGAGCTAATTAGGGCAAGATTGTGAAGCCATATATTAGAATGCAGATATGTCATTTGGGGTATAAATAATTGTCACCCACACAAAATGTTTATCAATGAGTATGTGAAAGGCCTTGTACTAGGTACAGCCAGTCATAGGTCATTGTAAGCTAGATTAACTTCAGTAACCTGACAAAATAGAATCAGTGAGACACAGGAAAGGAAAGTTTTCATGATGGAGAGGAGTTAAGAGAGGTGTCAGTTCTGGAAAGCTGCTGGAGAACGTAGGACCTGGGCTGCGCCTTCCTCCCTGAGAACAGTGTGGCAGTGTGGGAGGGATTCAGGATGGCATAGTTGGTAAGAGTTCAGGTTCTAAGTCAGAAAAACCGGATTTAAGTCCAAGCTCTGCAATCTTGGGTAAGTTAGTAAACCTCTTCCAACTTTGATGTTCCTGTCTATAAACAAGGGCTAGAAATTAGCTCAGAGATTGGCAAAGAACAAATCCTTCTGTATTTCCTGTTATTAGGGAGAGATTGGGGGACATCAAAGGCATTACTGGGGTTGTGATGATAAAAATATGTTGAAAATATCCTGAGGGGGAAACAAAAAACTTTTTGTTACTACAAATAAGAAATGCAGAGAGTATGGATGGAGGAAATAATTGGAAGTCTTGTTTTTTTTTTTCCTTTTTAAACTCCTGCTTCTTTTAGTTGAATATGTTGTCTTTTATAAGTCTAATCAATATGACATTTCCTGGTCATTTTATTATGATTATTGTGCATGCATATGCAGCAAAATTTAATTTATGTTATCAGCTTATTTTATAATGAAAATAAAGTAATTATTGCCTTGAGAAAGATAATTGGGTAACAGTATAATAAAACTTCTAATGGATTCAAAGGAGGTTAAGAGATTTTAACTCCATAAGTTCTTAACCTGTGTAAAAAAGCTATATGTTTTTGTTTCTTTTTCTGGTATTTAAGCATGACAGCTTAAAATGGCACAGGGATGTTAGTAAGATAATTGTGTCCTTGCAACTGCTTTGCTGTGCTTGAATACATTTTTTCTTTTAGCATCGTTGGGCTCCACACGGCAGAAACTCATTGTAGAATCCTAGAACCGCATACCTGGAGTCATATGAGAAGCTGAACTTTTTTGTGACATGGTTCTGTAGGAGGCAGCTTGCTCTGGTGATGTAGATTATTAGTCAGGGAGAACTACATTTTTATTTCAGTTCACCGTGGTATATGCTGTCTGCCTTCCGTGTAGTTGTTTAACCTCAATTTCTTCATTGACACATAAGGGTAATAAAATGGTACCTACCCTTATAAACTTAGGAAGAGGCTGTAAAATTTAATAGTGCAATGTTGGAAGCACCATACACTGAATTGCTCATACGGTGATAGAAAATGATGTTATTAAACAAAATCTGGTATTTATTTAAAAGTGCTTTCTAGAAGCATTTTAAGGGCATAATTAGATGTATTGGATGTAAATGTTGTAACTTAGTTATAATAACTAATAATTATAGTAATATAGTTTTTTTTAAGAAGCCTTGAGATGAATAGAAAAAAGAAATCCAGATTTTGAATTGTTGAATGTAAACATTAAGTGTAGAAGGAAGACATTTATTCTAAGACCTGACAAATGAAAGTTAGGCCTCTTTTCATCAATTACTGTCTTCACTTGGGGACCCAAAGGCAAGTAAATGCTCTAAACCCAGCTTAATGAATCACTTAAACCTCTGGATGAGTGAGTTCATTCAGTGGAACCAATTTATTTGGCTCCAGAGTTAATGTACTTCCCATGAATATTCCTTGGGAACTATAAATTGGTGAGTTCTCTGAGGAGACTCAATAAAGGGATCCCTTATCCCCAGCCTGAATTCTGAACAAATTGGGACATAAAGCATTCTTAGAGTCATAAGACGGAGAACAAAATACCACCTCTATTGTGGATAGAACAACGTTAGAGACAGCTCAGTGTGAGAGAAGAGTGCCCAGAATTAGGCAGATGTGTCCATGTAGGCAATGGTGGGGGGAGAGGAGGGAGTGGTGTTCCAGGTAGAATTTATTAGTCTGCTCCCTTTGAGTAGTTCAGATTTCACAAGAGTTTAAAAACAAAAAAGAGGGAGGAGTTAGTTGAAGGAGTGGAGAGGAAAGCCAGCTTCGTTTAGGGAAAATCCCTCTTTATAGAAACCAGGAATAGGGAAGAAGCATTTCCTGTTAGTAAGACTAACTCTTCAACATTCTCCCACTTACCTTTTGCAATTCTATGGCACTAGACACTAGCAAGAGGACAAGCACATCTGGGAATCAGTAAAGGAAATCCGTTTCCTTTTATTGCAGGTTTGTTGATTTTAACCACCTGGGACCATGCACATCCATTTTTGCTTGCTATATTGAACCTAAGATAGTCACACAGTTTTCCACTTTGTAAAAGGATTTGGAGTTGGGTGGGGTGAGCAGGGATTTTCAATCATCCCAGGGCTTAGTTTTTTTTTTTTTTTTTTTCTTTCTTTCTTTGGGTGGGTTTTTGCCCAATTCACCATCTCGGCCTGGGCCAATCACTGTTGGAACCGTGGATATAACTAAGGTTAATGTATGGAAGATTCACTTTTCAAAAACAGTGACCTTGGTCCAGGATTTAAATCACTAATCTTCTTCCAAATTTGGGTTTTATGGCACTGGAAATATTTTGCAATAATTTTGAAAAACAATATCACTTATCCACCTTGTTGTGGAGAACAAATATTACAGATTTTTATCAGTGGGTGTTGTTCCTAATTAGCTTATCAGCCCTGACCGTTCTTTGTTTAACTGTGTTCCCAATCTTGCTGTTTTCTAATCTTGCTGATCTAGAGCTCGACTATATTAAAGGCATCTACAGACGGGCATTGGTGTGGGTCATAGCAGGATTGAGGCTATACCAGGAGCAATGGTCTGCTGCCTTCTCCTCCACTGAGCTCCACTGGGCTTCTCCTTTGTAGTTCTTTCTCTTCCCCATGAGCAAGTGAGAAGAATGATATTCTAGAGTTTTCAGTCTGTTAGGGAGGCAAGATGGCAGAGTGGTATACCCCATTCAGATAACAGACGTTTGTTAAGTGTCTGTGTTTAAAGCCAAACCCTGTGAGAAATATAAAACGTAAGGAAATGGCATTTGTTTTTAATGATTCTGCAGTCTGATTAGGAGAGGGGGAAGTGAAATAGAAACATGTGAAAAGAAATGCTTGAAGGGTTGAATGACAATTGTAGATCAATTCAAAACACACTCAGGGAGCAACTGCTGTGTATTTGCTGCTGTGGTTGGTGCTGAGGGTATGACAGTGAATGAGAACTAATTTAGGCCCAGAAGTTGTTCACCTTTCCACAGGGTGGCAGACCTATTTAAAAAAGGCTACTATGTCTGAAAAAAAGCTTTAGGGGATGGGATATGAAGGACAATACAGATAATAGAATAACAGATTTCTGCCAGGCTCAAAGAAAACTGTAGAAAGGAATGGATATTGGAGCTGGGTCTTGACACTTAAGTAGGAGTTTGATGGATAAACAAGAAGGGGAGGCCATTCTGGGGTGGAGGAATGGCATGAGCCAGCACAGAAATCCCGGGCTCCTCATGTGTGTGGGAAAGGGCCCTGGAGGTAACCCTGGAGGGGTCCAGAGTCAAGTTGGGGAGAGCCTAATGCCTGCCTGAGAATTAGACTCCACCTCCCAGAGGCAGCAGGGAACCACTGGCACATTTAAGCAAGTAGATGGTGTCAGGGGCTGGATTAGGGTGGTGGAATGGGAATGGGGAAAAGAAGACAGATGGAACGGGAAGAGGTGGATGTAAGAGATGTAGTTGAGGACAATGGATAGGGTTTGATGAGTGACTGGAAAAGGCCAATTGGATAGATGCTGAGAAAGAGACTTGAGAAATGAAATATTACTGGAATGAAATTGGAATAATGATGGTACAATTAATAGGGAAAAAAGGAATCAGAAAGTGAGGTACTATAGTGAGGGAAAACTGATGAATTTGGGTCGATACAATTTTAACAAATAGTGTCACTTTGCCCTGTTTCTATCCATATTGCTTTTAATCCTAGCCACTTCCAAATTAGGTAAAGAACAGTAAAGATTGAGTATTCTTTATACAGAATGCTTGGGACCAGACGTGTTTTTAGATTTTGGATTTTCTTCAGGGTTTGAAATATTTGTGTTATATATTAAATGGTTCAGCGTCTGAAATCCCAAAATCCAAAATCTGAAATACTCTAGTGAGCATTTCTTTGGAGCATCATGTTGGCACTCAAAAACTTTCAGATTTTGGAGCATTTCAGATTGTACATTTTTGGATTTGGGATGTTCAACCTGTTGGGGTCGCAGTTCCTTGGAAAGTTATAAAGATATCCTTAGCTTAGGTAGGGTGAAGAGATTAAATGTTTAACACTATATTAACCCTTACATAATTTGAGTCTTACTTAGAAAAGTGCTGATCTTTCTCCACACAACACAAGAGTGAATTAAACTAAGGATTAGCGGATTTTAATTTTTATTTATTGCTAATTGGAGTTGGTTTGTATTCTCAAGGGAAAAAAATTCAGCTTTGGAATTTCTATCCCCTTTTTTCAGTCTCATGGTCTTAATTTATTGATCTTCACAGGGTAATATGTGTTTCTGCCTGAGTTTCCTAGACAACACCGAGCAGTTCTGCTCCTTTCTGGTGGTGTTTTTTCAGGACTTTGTCCTGATATCTGCTCCTTGGAATTGCTACAGCTTGCTGTTGTCAATGCCGTTCCTAGAATCTCTCCCTTTCTCTGTCATACCCTTCCTGTTGCCTGTGTTATTTTTCAGCATAGATGTCCAGACCCTGTCAGTGCACATGGGGGCTCTCATAACTTTGTGTTTTTACAAATTAAAACAATGGTAGAAAATAAAGATAAGGAATGTTGACTGTGAAAGCAACAAATAAAAATGCATCAAATTACATGTATATTTTACATTTACATATATCTAAATTTTAATAGAGACTTAATTTTGACTTTGATGTGAAAAAAATCACATTTATACAAGCAATACAGAATTTTATCTGAGATTACTAGAATTTGTTCTACTGGCGTTACTGATCTGGGATAAGCCTTTGGGGAACTAGACTTTTGCTTCTTGATTCTGTTTAAATTTGAGCTCTCCTTTTAGGAGGAAATATACGTAGTTGCTTGAGTGTAGTTTCAGAAGCATTTAGATTGTTTGCTATTGAATAATGGGAGTCC
>CM052438.1:81307944-81353887 GCA_028533085.1 Varecia variegata
GCAATTAGTCTATCTTCTTTTGAAAAGTTTCTGTTCATGTCCTTTGCCCACTTTTTGATAGGGTTGTTTGATTTTTTCTTGCTGATTCTCCTGAGTTCTATATAGATTCTAGTTAGCAACCCTTTATCAGATGTGTAGCATGCAAATATTTTCTCCCATTCTGTAGGTTGTCTGTTTGCTCTAGTGATAGTTTCCTTGGCTCTACAGAAGCCTTTTAATATGATCAGGTCTCATTTATTTATTTGTGTTGTTGCTGTGATTGCCTTTGGGGTCTTCTTCATAAATTCTTTCCCTGTTGTAAGAATTTTTCCAACATTTTCTTCTAGAATTCTTATAGTTTCACACTGTAGGTTTAAGTGTTATCCATCGTGAGTTGATTTTTGTGAGAGGTGATAGGTGTGGATGGTGTTTCAGTTTTCTACATGTGGCTATCCAGTTTTCCCAGCACCATTTATTGAATAAGGATTCTTTCCCTCAGTGTATGTTTTTGTCCGCTTTGTGAAAGATTAGATGGCTATACGAGGATGGTTTTATATCAGGGTTCTCAGTTCTGTTCCATTGGTCTTTGTTTCTGTTCTTGTGCCAGTACCATGCTGTTTTAGTTACTATAGCCTTGTAGTATAGCTTGAAGCCTGGTACTTTGTTGCCTCCCAATTTATTCTTTTTGCTTAAGATTGCTTTTGCTATATGGGGTCTTCTCTGTTTCCATACGAAGCATAGAATTATTTTTTCTAGATCTGTGAAAAATGATGTTGGTATTTTAATAAGTATTGCTTTGAATCTGTAGATGACTTTAGGTAGTATAGACATTTTAACAATGTTGATTCTGCTGCCCTGTGAGCATGGTATGGTTTTCCACCTGTTTACGTCCTCTGCTATTTTCTTCCTCAGTGTTTTTGTAGTTCTCCCTGTAGAGGTCTTTTACCTCCTTAGTTAAATATATTCTTAGGTACTGTATTTTGTTTGTTGCTATTATGAAGGGTATTGAGTCTTTGATTTGATTCTCAGTTGTACGTATCTCTAAGATATTTCTTTATTGATGTTTGAAAGTAGCCATCAGTTTTAGCCTCTTAATGTTTTTTTTCTTTCTTTCTTTCTTTTGAGACAGAGTCTTCCTCTGTTGCCCAGGCTAGAGTGCTGTGGCATCAGCCTAGCTCACAGCAACCTCAAACTCCCAGGCTTAAGTGATCCTCCTGCCTCAGCCTCCTGAGTAGCTGAGGCTATAGGCGTTTGTCATCATGCCTGCTAATTTTTGTATTTTTAGTAGAGTTGTGGTCTCACTCTTGCTCAGACTGGTGTCAAACTCCTGACCTCAAGTGATCCTGCTGCCTTGGCCTCCCAGAGTGCTAGGATTACAGGCATCAGCCACCTGTCTGGCCTAGTCTCTTAATGTTTTCAAATCAGCATCTTGAAAGTATAACATATATCATAGAATTTAAAAGTTAATCCTTACATTTTTAAATGAACCCTCTTCTCACTGTTTGTTTCATGGCTTTTTCACAGGCAGAGCCCTATATTCCTTTTGCTTTTTAGCGGTATTATATAAATAGACAGGGATCACAAAATATTGATGAAAAATGTTTTAATTATACAAGTACATTTGATAATCTTTTGTATATTGCAGTAATAATTATTAAAGACTGTTCTTATAACCTGGAAAAGTTAATAAAACATCCAAATCTGAGAAGTTGAAGCGGTAAAAGGCAGCATCTCATTATTGAAAATAAGAATAGAAATAGTAAAATAAAAATAAGAATACAAATAACCACATAGTCATATATAGAAGGGAAGGGAACGTGTTAGTTTCATCTTTGGCGAAATACATAAATAACATTTATTTATTTAAATAAGAAAAATCCACAATAAATATTTGTGGATGGAATTAGGTATGATAAATTAGTGTTTTCAGTTACTGATTCTTAGCCTACAGCAGCTGCCCTGGACTCTTAGAGCCCTGGACCGAAGGCCCAGTCTCCTGGAACTAGCATCAGTGTTTCCAGGGGCCAGCTGCGTTGTCGCAGGCAAGGGAAAGCCTTGAGAGCGGGCACACTTGTTCTAACTTTCCATAAGTTTCTGTGAGGAAAATTTCAGGTTATCTATGTGAAAATGCTTTTCTTAGGAGAGAGTAAAACTGCAGAAACTGAGAGCAAAATTTCACAAAGGAAGGAAGGAATGACCAAGGAGAGGGGCTGAGATCCATCGGGGTCTGGCACTTGGGCTGGAGGAGAGAAGACGGGAGAGGGATTTTGGAGGCAATGAGTGTAGACTTCCCTTCCAAGGAGACAGTGAGTGTAGACTTCCCTTCCAAGAAACTCAACCGAAGGAAGGAAGGACAGATGGGCAATAGCTAGTAGAGATCTGCCTGTGTTTTTATTCTGAGCAAAAAGAGCTAGTGCAGACACAGAGTTTAAAAGTACTGGAAAGAGAGGGTGTCATTGATGTAGAAAAGTCCTGGAGGAGGCAGGAGGGCATAGGGTGAGAGCTTATGTGAACGAACCAACCTTGGCTAGGAGGGGACCCACTCTTTCTCCGAAATAGAGGGCAGGCTCAGATGGGGCCGATTTGTAGGTGGAGAAAGGCAGGAAATTAGGGGAATTCATGCCTAATGACCTTTATTATCTCTGAGACATACAAAGCGAAGGATTTATAGAGCAAAGGAAATGGGTGTGGGATTGGGTCTTGACATAGCCCTGGAGGGAGTAAAAATAGACTTGACGGTCAGTGGGGGAGCCACTTGAGATTGGACATCCTGTACAAGGGATGCAGGTTGTTCTTCATCCAGGTAAAGGAGTAGAGGATTATAGCAAATTGAGTGTTGATCCATCATAGAGCAGATGACTTAGGAGGATAGAAGGATTAAAGAATCGAGAGGGACTGAAGAGATGTCACCCATCTGGCCAGGAGCGGGTAGAGGGGAAGCCACAAGGCCTGAGAGCCCTGGCTCCTGGTGGTCAGTGAGGGGAGAGAGGAAAGGGCTGGAGAGCTGGTGGGTGAGGGTGTCTGGTCAGAGAGGATGGTCTTCTGCAGTTGAAGTTTTCGGAACGAAAGCTGATGCAAGGCAGCTTCTCAGGGTTCGTTTGGTGAGGTGGAATGAGGGGTGAGGGGTGAGGACTGAGGGGTGAGGAGACTTAGGCCAGGGGGGCCTGGGTCCCCTCCTGGATGTGGGAGACGTCCAGGGTGGCAGCAGGAGGCGATGCCTGGGGGGGAGTGTCCAGTGGGTCCGTAAGGGACAAGGAGGGCTTGACAGTGCCGGAGGAGGACAGTCTGCTCAGGAGGACGGCTTCTGAATGCAGGTCAGAGAGTACCAAGCTGGAAGGGACAGCAGAGCATGGACCGCAGCTCCCAGTCTGTCTCCCCAGCAGACTGCACGGCGTCCACTCAGAAGGCCTGCGCGAGAGCTGTGGCCTTGGGCAGGTCTGAGTGTGTTCACACACACCCGGAGGTGGATGGAGAGCTTGTCGCAGATGTGGAGTAGTCCTGCATGAGAGAGTGCAGTGGAAAATAAGGAGAGATTGAGTTAGGAGTGAAAAAACACAGGTGGCACAGGGCTGAGATTCCAGGAGAGGAGACCTGACCAGAGTGGTTTGCATTTTTGGTGGTGGTGAAGGATGGCAAAGGTGAGAGGGAAGCAATTAACTGGTCTCGCAGTTCCTGGTGGACTCTTGGCACTGGGTTGTGTTATCTGAACTGTTGCAGGATTTCAACAATTGGGTACGGAGATTGTCATTGGTACTTGCTTTTCGTTGGTCATAACGTCTTCGTACAAAATATTGGGAAGGAGGAAAGGGAAGAGATGGAGTAATAGCCAGAGTTTGTTGTGGGATATAAAGTTTTGCACATAGAGAGTCTTTATAGACAGGAGGAGCCAGAGATAGTTATTAAGTGCTACTATGTGTAAAAAATATATTTGATGCTGTAAGTCATTCAGATTAAGAATAATAATGGATAATATTAATTGGATTATGATGATTCAAGCCCTGTTCTAAATTCTTTGGTTTAGTTTCATCTTCAACCCTGTCATTTTTATCCTCCCCAGTAAATAGATGAGGAAGCGAAGGACATAGAAGTTAAACACAGTTGCTCAAGGTCACATAGCTCAGAAGCGGCAACCTGACTCCAAGTGAGCTCGCTCCTGGACCGCTGCATCATGTAGCCTCACAGTGCTCAGATGTGCACTCTCCAAAGTTGTTTATAATCTGGGAGGAGCTGCGAGAAAGGAAAACAGACTCCAGCTGCAGGTGTAGGCATGCAAGTGCTATAGCATGGTTAAACCAGGAAGACAGAGAGAGGCCCGTTTCTCCTGAAGATTGGGTAGTGCCTAAAAATCCAGGTTCTTGCACTCACAGGGACATGTGCATTAGGTTTTTTTTTTAACTTTAGAGAATTTATTTTCTGTTTTTAGAGCCTATCTCAGGAATTGCAAACATTTGGAAAATAAAGTCTTGGTTGTTTTGAACTGATTGGCCTATCTTAGTTTAAGTGTTTCTGGTCTCTCTCCTTTCCTTCTGGATACCCTTTCACCTCGCATATTTCACAGTTGGTTAGTGTTGAGAGAAATAGAGAACATGAACATGTTGACAGCTACTCTTATTTCTTTTAAGTCATTCTCCAAATATTTATGTGGAAGGAAAAAGCTAACGCTAACAGTGATTTTTTTATCTGAGGTTATAAATTATCTCTGCTATTACTCTCCTCCGTTATTGTGGAGCATAGAAAGTAGGTCAGATTGCACTTATAATTTTTAATGTTAAAGTTAAGAACACTAAGTATTAGATTTTTTTGAGTCTTACATTTCTTTGGAGCATTTTATACACTAAAAATATGTGTAATGATATGTAATATTTTAAAATAGAAGGCTATGGAAAAGGCATATTCTTATTTATTAATATTTATTAATTAATTTATTAATATTTAAGAACAGAAAGTGGTTATAGAATTATGTTCTATGGTAATAAGGAAATGTTTACATACCCACTTTTTGGAGTGCATACAATTTTTCAACATTGATAAAATCTTTATAACAGTGATCTATAAATGCCAAAGGTAAAAATGGAAGAGTTTGAAATATACTGAGTAGTTTTAATTAAAAAATATCCCTTACATTTTTATAATGTTATTTCATGATTTGATATATTATATATATAGCACAGTGAGTGACACCTGTACACAGCAAGAATTTAGAATGGATTCTTAGACATTGCATATCTAATACTTTATTATACTAGCTTCTATGACAACTTTGATAATTACCTTTAGTAGATGTTGACCTAGTTATTAAAAAAAAGGTCATTTAATTATTCCCCAAGGAGGACATTCAGGTGGACTTGGTTCTGTTAGTTATTTTGAATTAAAGCTGAACATTTAAAAATGTTGTGGTTGTGGTTTATGCTTTATATATTTCAGATAGGAAAAGAACATGTTGGCCTGAAGGCTGTGACTGAAATACTGCAGGATATTCAGTATAAGGTAAATCATTATTTAAAATAAAATAAAAATACTGCTTGTATGATGGTCCCCATGACCACCTGTGGGCTTGATGATTTCCTAGAAGGACTCACAGGACGCAGAAAAGCTGCTGTCCTTATGGTGTGGTTTATTATGGTGGGAAGAGATGGATCGAAAATCAGCAGAAGGAAAGGGCATGTGGAGTGAAGTCCAGGGGACACCAGGCAGCAGCCTCCAGGCGTCCCTCACAGTGGAGTCACACGGGGACGCCCCTGATTCTCCCAGCAGTGATGTGTCACAACACGTGTGAAGTGCTGCCAACCAGAGAAGCTCACCCTAGCCTTGGTGTCCGGGGTTTTTATTAATATCAGGGGTTAGTCATGCAAGCACAAAATGCCTGCATCATAAATGACCTTAGCTGCTCAAACTCCAGGGGCAACACCCTCCACCCTACCAGTACAACCAGGCCTTCACCCCAAATCACACTGTCAGGATAAACTTATCTGGTTATACTGGTACAGAATGTGCCAAGGCCTCAGGGGTACAACGACAGGAGTTCACCGTAAGTACAGCATGGCCCAAGGCCTCAGGCTTACAGAAACACTCTTATCAGGTAGAATATTCCAACCTCAGACGTTATATCCCAGGAGCCAGCCAAGAGTCAGTCCTGAAGACAGGCCTTTATATAGGGTGTGCAGGGTTTGGGGAACCCAGGCCTGCTGAGTTAACCCTTTCCTGTGCACTCATTATAGAAAGTTGTGTAAATGAAACAAATAAAAATTTGGGGAGCCATACTTCAAAGTAAATTTTTTAAAAAAGGAAGACAAGTACACATATGCCATAAGATAATATTCCAGAGAGGGTGACTTAGATCAGTCTGACCCTGCAGCGGTACAGCCCAGCATTGCTAGGAAGCCGAGTTCTGTTACAGACAGTGCTTTCTAGGCTTGCCCTGAGTCGGCTGAATCTGAGTGGCCTTGGGGAGGGGAGTAGTTCAGTCCCGTGTGGCTGCAGCAGATGCAGAGCAGGATTGAACTTGCTTAATTGAAAGGCATCCAGAGACCCAAGGCCAGTTCTAAGAAAGATCACTCTGGGAATTAAGTCCAATTAGCTCTACACTTGCACGGCCCGAGGTATCTTGACCCAGGCAGTGCCTCCAGTGAAGATCTCCTGGCCAGACTCTGAGTGAACCCAGCTTCCAAGGGAAGCCCAGCCTGGGGACAAAGCTGGTAAAAATGGGGTGGGGACACATTTTGATTGACATTTGTTCAATACAAGTGAGCCGAGAAAATTTCTCTTCATTCTTTGGCTGATAGACATCAATCACTGTGTAATACAGGAGGATGGGGGGAGGTGAGTAATCTGGATTCTTTAATGTATAAAATAGTCCCAGGAAGAAAGGAAGAGACTTAGAGGTTACACAGCAACTTTCCCTGTTGCGTCTGTGTCAATAGAGTAATCAAGAGAAATCCGATTCACATGACAGGTCTGTCTGCTTCTAAGGCTTAAGCAATTTGAACGACATGATTTAAAATAAAGATCTCAATGGAAATTGTTGAATATGAGGACAGATATTTCCCTTGAAATTTAAATCTTGCTTTGATAAAAGTTGATGAGAACAGAACATTTTCATCTGAGTTTTGGATCTCCCTTTCTGGATGCAGAGAGCATCTAGAATCCATCCTAGAGCTGAAGTACCAAATCCAAATGGGACAGATGAGACGTTGGGAGCCAGGCTGTAATGCCAAGAAGCTTAGGAGCTGAGATGAAAGCAAGGAGGGGGAAAGTCACCTCGAAAGAATTCCCCCAGCCAGGGTTCAGGCGTTTTGCACCCAGGCATTCAGCCCAAGTCTCTGGTGTGAATGTGCTAGGAGCAGGGAAGGTCGCTGGTGTGGGGCAGATGGACACCAGGTGTAAGTTCCATGCCAGGATTTATAGGGAAAATTGAACTGTGGTGGCAAAGAAAATAGCCATAGAACGAGAGCAGGAGTGTCTTGTTGGAACCAGCCAGTGTTGGCCCAGTGGGACACAAAAGGAAACACCCACAAATCTGTGGGACCCGGTGAAGCCATACAGAAAAGACTTCATTCTAGATTTTTAGTTCTAATACATTTCTTATTATAAAACTTAAAAGTTTTACAATAACATGCGGTAAATATTTCTCTTTTTTAGGGGAAGTCCAAAACAATACCCTGCTTTAATCCTAACACTTTATTACCAGGTAAGTATTTATCTGATTAGATAAAATGAATTTTACCTGTGGCTTTGACTACATTGTTTTCCTCAGAATATACTCAACTACATATTATTAGCTAATAAAGTTTCTTTACAATTTATATTCTCTACAGCAGGTACTATTTCCAGATTATTCTAAATATAGAAGTAAACCTTTTGAAATAATGGAGACACTTTGCCACTAGTTCCATAAATCCAAAAAGAGCTTTCTTAGGATTGTTTGTAAAAATCGCTACCTCTGTGTAAAGCACCAGCATAATAAAATAATATTGATCTACTTTTAAGATTGATCAGTGAAGTTCTTATTAATCTTTAGAGTGAAAAAAACTTTGTCTAATTTTATTAGGTTACCTGTTTGCAGGAATATTATTATTTAAATATTTCTCTAAATTGTGTTTATGTACAGGTAATAATTATGCATAAAATAGAGAATTATTTGGCGTTAAAGCTTGGCTTATATAAAATTTTGGTGTCTGCCTAAGTTATGTGCTGTTTCTTAGTGTTTCAGACAAAACCAAGTTAAGTTGATGCATTGTATCCTCTACTTGCTACATTTAATTGCTCTACAACAAGGCAATTTCTATCATGTTAAACATTTACTCTTCATACTTAATTATAAATTCCTTTAATACAGAGCTAAATGATTTCCTAAGTGATTTATTTCATCATAATATGATTTTAATATTTTGCTGTTGAAGAATCAATATAGAGGTAGCTAGAACTGAGTGGTTAAAAATACAGGCTTAGAAGCCAGACTGCATGGGTTCAAATCCTGGCTCTGTCAGTTGTTAGCTGAGTGACTTTGGCAAATGACTAACCTTCTGTGATTTAGTTTCTCCATCTAAAATATGGGGCTAATAATTGTACATATCTCATTGATTTGTTGTGAAAGTTAATGAATTAATGTAAAACGCTTAGGTAGAATAGTGCCTGGCATGTAGTAAGTATTCAATGAATATTAGGTATCATTCAGTCAGGTAAATCCTCTAATAAAGTGAAAAAAACCAAAAACATGGATATACTTCTTTTAAAGTGATTAAACTTGACAGATATATATAGTAATCCATTGATAGAGATAACTGTAAATAATAGAAAGGATTCACGTTTTTCATTGATTATTTTCTGCACAGTGATTAGTTTAAGAATACATGTATGAGGCTTTAGTTTAAAAATGACATCCATCTGAGAAGTGTCATTTGGACAGTTTGTAATTTTGAAAATTGTTGTTGCAGTCTTCAGGATTACTATAAATTAACTTGCCTTTTTGTGACATGTCCACACGGTTGCACAGATCCTCTGCTGCGGGATTACTGGGTGTACGAAGGCTCTCTTACGATCCCACCTTGCAGTGAAGGTGTTACCTGGATATTATTCCGATACCCTTTAACTATATCCCAGCTACAGGTGAGTGCGCTACTTGTGAAGTTCTGAGTTAAAGGTTAAATACTGTTTCTGTGAAAGGAAAATGTCTGTTTTCTGTTTTAGCTCCCTTTAGATCAGTCGTGCCGTTTCAGATGAAAGTTAAATGTCTTGAGCCAGTGAAAGCAATTGTGAAAGGTCAAGGATGAACGAAACCCAGTACTCATTTATGATCCGTATTTTTAAAAGTTAGTTTTTAGAGAGTAAATAGAAGTCCCTGAAAGAGCCAAACTTGATTAGTCTAGTCATTCCTTTATGTGGATCTTCCCAGGTAGGAAGAGAAAGGTCTCGAAGTAAAGTGGGAATGCTGGTTGTTCCTGTAAGTCACACATCAGCTTTGTAGTAGTTTTTCCTTGGCAAGTACAGGAAAATTCTGTATGTGGAGGAGTGAAGGAGATAGAAGGAATGCCCTGGAAAGTTCTGGATTGTTCTCTAGCTCCACTTTTAATCACCTACCCCCAGCCTTGGGCTTTGCATGGGTGCCCTAAATGCCATTGCCCAGTGTTGGGAGGACGTGAGAGAATTGTCCCTGGGATGTTAGCTAGTGAAACATGAGGCACTATCACTACAGTATACTTAAACAATGATTTTGATATTATTACAGAGAGATTCTTTAAATGTCTCCTGTCCTTTAGGAATCTGTGAAAGGGATATGTTTTGGAAAGCTATTGTCCCTTCATGATCAGCCTCAAAAGGCTTGGGCAATACTCTCAGCAAACCAAATTTTCTTTAGTAACTTTTTACAAATTTTTAAATATACTCTATTATTTCTTGAAGTTAAAAAACTCAAGTTTACTAACTTCTCCGTAAAGATTTCTTTTGTTTATATTTAAATCTGTAAAAATCCTTCTTTCAGAATGTAAGTTTCTCTTTGTTTCTGTTTATCTAGGGATTGACTTTAAAAGTTCCCCATTCAGCCTCTCCTCTCCACACCTTTCCTTATTTTATAAACTTTGATCACATGGCGTTTGGGCCTTTGTATTTTTTGTATGACAAATGTGGTAGCTGCTGTAACAAATAAACCTCAAAAATTCAATGACTTAACATAGTAGAAATTTATTTCATACTCACATAAAATCCAACATATGCGTTTCTGATTCACAGTGAAGACTTTTCTCTGTGCAGTCATTCAGACAACCAGGTTGAAAGAACTCTGCCTTCTTTCCAAGGTCGCCCTAGGTGGGGACATGTAGTGAGGAGGAAGGGGAAGAGTGTGAAGGATCTCAAGGGGGATGTTTTTTTAAGGGTCAGTCCTAGAAATAGTGAGCTCAATTATGCACACTATCAGTTAATACTGGTCACATGACCATACTTAACTGCAGGGGAAGGTGGGAAGTCCTTTGAGCTTCATGCCCAAGAAGAAGAAGAATGAACTGGGTGATTAGATGAGCTAGCAGTCACTGCCACCACAGCTCAAGTGGAGTAGGAAGACAAGATAGCCCCAGCCCAGTACAGGTGCCGCAGTGCAGGTGGGGGAGCTGGCTCCCACCTGGAAACTCAGAAAGACCAAGATGATTGCAGAGAACCAGGAGGGAGTGATGTCCTGCATGCAGAAGTGTTTCCAAGACGTGGAGAAAGAGAGGTTCATAGTGACAAGTCCTATGGAGAATTTAAGCAGGATGAGTGCAGCCCACCCATGCATTAAATAACTACACCTTGTAAAAATGGGCCCAGATGCCCAGGGTTCCTTCGCTCTGAACTATAGGCTTTCATCTGGCTTAAAGTCTGGCTTTTGACTTGATCCTTTTGGTACCTAACGTTTTCCTTGGCCTGGCACATTTGCAGCTTGATTCAGGCATTAGTGTTCCTGCGTTGCTGACCTGTGGCTTTCCTTCTCCAATTCCATTCCTCCCCCACCTCTTCCATTCCTCGTGCTGTTCCTGGTTCCTCCAGGTAGACCCCATAGCCCATCCAGCCAGTTTACCCTGAGGCTCTTACCGTGGAGGAAGCCTTCATTTTTTTTCAGATTTGCCTCCTCTTTGCCAACAAGATGGTAGGACAAGAATTCTAATTGCCAATTAGGCCATTGCTAACCCAAGGGAGAAATTTCTGTAGGATGTGGAGCTGAACGTAGAGGGTACCAAGCTGAATACAGACCACAGACTATCTTTCTAGAAGTTTTATGGGAAAGGCAAGGAGATATTTAAGGACAAGTTGGAGAATAGAAAAGTGTTTTTTTTTTTTTAATTTTTTTAAATTAAGATTTAGGAATCACTAGAAGCTTTGTAGGCATATTGGAAAAAAAGCAGTGAATAGAGCAGTCAATCCCATGATATAGCAACTGCCGTTACCATTCCCAGTTTTTAGAGGAGGTGACTGAGGCTTAGGGAGATTAGGGAACCTTTGCCTCGGTCTCACAGGGAGTGGGGGTAGGTTTTTGGGTCCAGTCAGTCCTGTGTGACGTCAGTGCTGGGTGCTTAACTTTGCCCCCTTTGAGCTCCTGCCCTTTCATCACTGTAGTTCCTTTGAGACCCTCTCTAACATGAGACCTCATAAGGAAGACCTAAACAGTGTTAGAGAAGATTTCTGTCTTTTCATGAGTTTTATGTCCCCTGTCGGAGGAGTTTTGTTTCTTTCAGGCAGTTGGAAACACAAAACAAGAGCTTCAGAGGCTCAGGCCTGAAGATTTAGGGATACAGATTTAGGAATAGTTAGTGTCAAAGAAGGAGCCAAAGGACAAAACAAATGAAATGCCCAGGAAAAGCGTATGGTCAGAGAGCAGTAGAGTGGAGAAGATGGGAAGAGGCAGTCCCCTGGGACACCTTCCTGGGAGTGACCTTACTTTATAAGAAGACTATTCTAAACTGGTAGGACCCCATGGGACCCCACTTTACATTTGCCATCTGGTTACTCCAGGTCACTTCTCCTGCTGACACTGTTTCTGAAGCAGGGAATGAGTTCTGGGATTATCCCGCAGGCACGTGAAGGCCACACCTGCTGCCAGCTGCTCCATCCAGGTCACACTAAGAGACTGCACCCCGAGCTGTCCTGAGCCAGGGTCGTGGGTAATGCAGTTGCCGCTGTTCTGTGAATGACAAATGTAAAATATCAAACATCCGTCTGCATTTACTTTTCCTACAGTTTGACTCTACGACATTTCCTTGTTGTTGCTGCAGAGAGCCCAGGATAACTTAGATGCCTGTTTCAAAGCCCTGAGGCTTAACATACAGTATGTTTTGTGATACTGGGATGCATTCACTGGCCTTTCCATGTCACTGACCCTGTTAATACAAGTGATTTACTGATATAGAAAGGTAATATATGTCATAGTCCTATCTTCATTTTCTTTACCCTTATCGTAGGCAAATATTAGCATGTGAAATTATTCCTTTGAGACAGATGGGTAGAACTTATACATTAATTCATGCATTTATTTGGAAATTAGTTGACATTTGCTATGTGCCAGGCATGTAATTGGCACTGACAATGGAAGACCAATAAGACAAGGCCCTGTCCTCAAGGAATTCACCATCCAGGGGAAAAGACCAAGTAATTAGGTTTACATTAAAAAACCAGTAATCTCATGTGTCCAGTGCCATAGTATGGAATGAACATGGTCTTACAGTAGCACGTAGGAAAGGCACCTGGGTGAGACTTAGTTATCTAGAAGACCTTCCCTATGCCAGGTGAAGGAGTGTTAAGTAGCACCAAGCCACAAGCTCTAGAAATTAGCCTTTTGAATCCACTCATAAAGGAATCAGCTTTAAAAATGATTTTAAGCTGAACTTTTAGCGAATAATTTTGTTTGTGGGTCAGTGAAGTTTGGAATAAATGCCGTAGACCAATTGGAGTGCATCTCTGGTTCAGAGAACAGCGGCTGTTCAGTCTAATACCTTCAGAAGATACGGACTTCTCCCTGAAGTGTGTGGGCTCTCTGTGCCCTCTGCCTCATTCTCTCTTAAATTGTTTAAAAATAAATATCATGGTTAAGTAGACTAGCATGAAAAATCGCTGCAATCATACATTCAAGATATATGTGATAATGATGGTCTCTGTAATGCCCTGACATTTGAATTTCGTTGAAGATTTTTATCCTGAAATATTACTCTGTTCATTTATCAGAATCTCTCCTTTCAGCATGGGCTGATTCAGTACGCATTTGAGACGCTTTGAAGTGACTAAAGGGTTGTGAGGGGTGGTTACTTCAAAAAAATTGGCATTTTACAAAGACAGGTTTCCCGCCTCGATCTCTGTGGATGTTTGAAGTCCTCAAAGTGTTGCTGTGTTAGAGAAAAAGATTTCATATGAAACAGTTTTCTCTGAGAGTACTGTGATTTGAGACTGACTGGCTGTTGATTCAGATCGTCTCTTCTGGAAAAAGTTGTTTTCACAGAATGTGCTTCAGGCTAAGGCCTGGGGCTTGAAAGGTTTATCTTCAGTTCAGAATACATAAATATAAAATTAACCCAGCTTTAAAATAAGCTTCAAAGTCAATAAAAGATGGCATATTTCTTAAAATATGTTTAGGCAGTAAAGTTCCTAGGCCACATGGCTCGTTAGTGATGCTGTCCACAGTTCTTGAGTTTCTAGTTGCAGGTATTATGTATGGTCACGTGTAAAGTGAATGCTAGGAGACCTGGCTTTAAATTTTCTCAGTGAATTGGTTTATTGTCTACTTTATGCATATAAAATTGTAGCTAAATATTTATCTCAAAATACTAAAGGTTTAACTACAAAAGAAGGCATGCGAAAGAAATGCTGGTATTTATCAGATACTTCTGTGTGCTTGGAACTGTGCTGAGTGATTTTTATGAATTTTCTTATTTACTTCTTAGACCATCCTTGTGAATACTGTTACTATCATGTCTGTTGTGCACATGTGGAAACTGAGGCTTAAAGAGGTGAAGTCATTGGTCATTTGGGTCTTAGGTGGTAGAGCCAGGATAGGAACTGCCCTTGGACGCAGAGCCCACTGCCTGCATGATCATATTCTTCCTTCTGGAAAAGTACTGGATTATCTCACTAACTAGGTTCCTTTCCACTCTGTACTTAGGAACAATTTTAAGGTGAAAGCAAATAATAAGGAATTCTCATGCAGCCTTGGCTCTAGAAATTTTCCAGATGCAGCAAGCAATACATGCTGCCCATGTTCCCACACTTAAGACCTGAAGTAGGTCTAGAGAAAAAACATCATGTAGATTAAACAGCTAATTGCTTATCTGACTGACACCTCTGTATAAATACAGCATGTAGGTACTATAAAGTCAAAACAGGACAATTCCAGGTAGTTCTCTGTCTCCGTTGGAAACATGGAAAAATGAAACATTAGAAGTCAGCTTTCTAACCTGGGTTCTACTCTATCAAACCATTTAATTTCCCCCAGCTCTGTATATGAGTGGATTGAATTAGAATCTTATGCGATTCAACTCCTGGAGTCAGGGAGCCTCTCCTTAGGAAAATGCACGTGTAAAATTTTGCGTATCATTCAGGGACCTCCTAAAGTCTCTAGGCGTTCTAGACTTTTGTTAGAACCCCTGGATTAGTTGATCTCTTGCATTTCATTTCTGTTCACAAATTGCAGAATTCTGCATCTGTGTCATGTTGAGGACTTTTGTAGATATAATCCCTTAATACACAGATGGTGACTTTTTGGTGGATGAATGCTGCTCAACTCACATTTGCTCAGTACCCTGGGATATATGCAGGGTATAGATTATATTGATTGACTAGAATTCTTAAAGAGGTGGCTGTGGAGCTGGGAAATGAGCAGGTGGACTGGGAATTGTCAGATTTCCATCACCAGCTTATGTGGAAACTTTTCAAGCCTCTGAAGCCTTAGTTTCCCCTTCTGTGTAAGGAACAAAGAATGTCTGTGTCCTGTGACTATGTGGAACTTAACTGAAATAACAGACAATGAGCCCTGTAGGTAAATCAACTAATAGATGTGAATGAGCCTGGGGATGGTCACAAAGTGTTTGCCTGTTGCGTAAATACTTCCCAGAGAGTCACGTCTGGCAGGTGTGGGTTCTTAGGAAGCTCAGACCACGCAAGTCAGATAAACTGCTACTTGGCTGATGGGGAAGGTCCCTTGGGACTCTGGGAACCTCTTCACGTGTAACAGGCAAGCCATGGGACCTGGAGAGGCCGCCCAATAAAGGGAGATGAACTTGAAAATGAATCTTGCTAAGAGAGGATGTTGGGCTTAAACTTTGGAAAATCATAAGTATTCTTTGGGCCTGTGTTCATCAAAGCGCTAAATAAATGGCAAAGAAAGTCTTTTGATGAAGGAAATCTCTAATCCATCTAATGTCTAATCTGCATTAACATACAGGAACATCAGAATCCATTAATTAAGAATATACTTGGGAAGCATTTACGGGAACTTAATTCATTTGTTCACTCTTTCTTGGTATGTTATAGACAGACGTAAAACGTTTTTGAGAGCTGCGTGTATCATTCTCACATTAACAAATCCAGCAGGCTTTTGTGGCTATTTGAGTTGTCTAGAGATGTTTGTGTCTCTATTTCTATTGTTATCCCTTGAAAGGGTCTTGTCTAATGTCTTAGGTCTAGAAGAACTAAGTCTGTTTTTCTCTTTGAAGTTTAATTTTAACTTTCTCTTTTCTAATTGTTGTAATTTATACATATTTTAAGCCATTTATAAAACTCCAATCTTGTTAATGTCTGATCATTGATTAATCTATTTTGTTCTTCTTTTATTTTCAGATAGAAGAATTTCGAAGGCTGAGGACACACGTTAAGGGGGCAGAACTTGTGGAAGGCTGTGATGGGATTTTGGGAGACAACTTTCGACCCACTCAGCCACTTAGTGACAGAGTCATTAGAGCTGCATTTCAGTAGCCAAAGAGAACAGGAACAAGTCCATCTTCATCGGGGTATGTGCAGATTAAGTAAGGAAAATGAGGTGCACAGTTGCATAAATGTAGCATCCCAGAGTTACTCTCATGATGATCCTGACACTTTAGCAATAAAACATATGCACTTCATTTTGACAAAATTTATGCTTTGTCATGTCCCCTCCCTTATTGGAGACGTTTGTAACTCATTAATAGGCTACAGGCTATACAAGACAAAGCTTAAACCACACCTGCAGGCCATCAGTTTGCTCAACAGATCCCTTGAGTTTTAGTAAATGTCAAGTGGGGTGACTTGTCTCTGATTAACAGACATCCTTATCTTAAGGTAAAACATTCCAAGCCTTTAGACAAAGCTTCATTTATGTAACCAATTACAAATCAAAGAAGCTTTAAGCCCGCCTATAACCTATAAGCCCCCCACCCCACTTTGAGATGTCTCGCCTTTTCAGACCAAACCAATGTGCGCCCTCCACATATTGACTTAGGGGCTTGTGTGTAATTCTTGTCTGCATGAATGTATGAAACCAAACTGTAACCAGGCTGCTGTGGGCACATTTTCTCGGGATCTCTTGAGGCGATGTGCTCCAGGCTGGTCGCACACATTTAGCTCTGAATAAACCTCTTTAAATTATTTTACAGAGTTTGAGTTTTTTTCTGTTAACAATGGGAAAAAACAAAAATACATAATTACAAGTTGTAATAAATTCATGAATGAGAAAGATGAAGCAATGCCGGGGAGGAGATTTCAGGCAGATGAAACATCTTTTGCAAAGGCCCTAGGGGGCTACTGCCTGTGGAGGAGGGAAGACTTTGATGCCTTGAGGTACCTGAAAGAAGGCCTGGTGAGTCTGGGGTATCCAAACTGAAGGGGGGAGAGGCAGGGAGGGCCCAGATCTTAGAGGGCCTTGGCAGTAATGTTAAGGCATCCTTATTTTGTTGGTAAGCATTGTGAACCAACACTCAGGGGGGTATCACTCAGGGGAGTGACCTGATCCCATGTATATTTTTAATAGCTCACCCCAGCTGGAGAAGGAATGGATTGGATTACAGTGGGCCAGGGCAGGAGTAGAGAGATATTTTAGAAGCCTGCTGAGTAGCCAAGGTGATAGGCATGGAGGCTTGTATACTAGAATAGAAGCAGTGGAGACAGAGAGAAGTTAATGGATACAAAATAGAAATTGCAGGTGGTATCTAGTGATGAATTGGGGGAGGGTGGAGGGAGATGGAAGTGTCAAAGGTAACTTCCATGGGTTTGGCCTTTAGAAACTGTGGCTGGAGTGCCACTGAGTGGCCGTGGGAAAGCTGCAGGGAGGCCCTGTTTGGGATGGAAAGATGAAGAGTTGAGTGGGCAAGAGATGCCCGTCAGCCACAGCAGTGGGCTCCTGGTGGTGAAGATTATTGGAATTTCCAGAGTGGAGAATCAGAAAAGAGGTCTGAGTTGAAATACGCGAGTGTTTGCTGATTATACATGTTTGTGTACGTATAATGTTCTAATGTATCTAATGGGATTACCTCACTAAAGTGTTCATAAAATCTCCTGTGAGACCGTACAAATGAGTTAACCAAGATACAGAGAAGTTAGGTCATGGCCCAAAGTAATGCAGTTATTAAGCAGCGGAGCCAGAAGTCAGATCCAGGTGGCTCGACTGTCAGAGCCATTTTTCTTAAACAGTACATGGACAGAGGTCAAAGAGGGTCCCCACACTGTGGTCGGGTGGCATGGAGTGGCACAGGAGTGACGCATGTGTGTTACAGCGGCCCAAGGAAGGGCAGGGCTGTCACGGCCACTCTGGATGAGCAGGGCTGGAGCGGGCAGGAGGCCCCAGCAACAGAGAGGACATGGGGTTGAAGGAGACCTCTTCCTTTTCTTTAAACAAAAGAAATACTAGAACTTGTCTGTATGCTGGGGCGGGGGAGGAGCAGTAGGTGGAGAGAGACCTAAGGCTCTGTTTCTGGGAGGGGATAGAGCCATGACCTCTCTGAAAAGTTAAAGGGATGAAATCCTGAGCACACAGAGTGACTGACTTTTGTTAAGAAGATGAACACTCTCTGTGCTATAACAGGAAGGAAGAAGGAGACGGTGGTTACACAGTGTGTTTTCTATTTGCTTTTATCATTGAATGAAGAATGGAGTAGGAGCTAGGAGGGGCGAAGGGGAAGGACGGGCTCCCAGGAGAAGGCGGACGGTGTGACTGCGGGGAGGGCAGCAGAGCAGGAAGTTGTGTGTTGTGTTGTCCAGTCTGGGCTAGTTAGTGTACTCTCCGTGAATGCCATTATAAATGACGCTTTTAATGAAGGAAGATCATTGACTGGAATGGTTGATCCGTATCTGGTCCTAGACCAGAGTTGCTGTTCTCTAAATATCAAAATAACCATCACTATTTTATCTCTCTCATACACGCAATGACTGAAATGTAGTTCATAAGATTTTGTATTAAATATATTTCAGATACTTCATATTTCTTATATGATAAATAATGTATAATTTTTCAAAGTTTTAAATTACAATTTAGGCACTATTTTAAAAAGGAGGATGGATATGTGTTCTTGGTGGCTGAGATTACCTTAAAGGGGGTAATTTTCCTCAAAATTACTAAGAATGGTACAGGAATTCTTTCTAAGGTGACTCCAATTCTGATTTCATTCTTTTGTGAATACATTTTTGATCCTTTTATCTTGAAATATGTAATACAAATCTAGTCATAGTTCTACATAAAAATTATATTGGGAAATCAGACTTATGGATGTGTGCTTTTTATTTGATATTTAATAATGCCCTTAGACAGGTCATTCAAATTTTTATTAAAGTGAAGTGATTTGACAGTAAGACTTTGAATTTAATGCATGAATGTTTCATTTAAGCTCTTGGAACTAAAAAGGAAAAAAAATTCCCTGGTAGTTAGTTGTTCTCTAAAAAATGTTTAAAATAATTCAGATCTATTTTACTGAAATAACTTTAGTTTTTGGACTTAAAATGATTTTTTTGAATGTCATGTCTGGACACCTGGAGGACTTTGATAACCAGGACTTATTATTCCCATGAATAATCTGTGATTTTTTAAAATATTACCATTTAAGAAGAGTGAACTAAGGTTTTGTACTTGTTTAAAGAATTAGCATGTAACTCACCAGGGGCTGGAAATTCTTTGGTTCAGCAGTGCTAGTTCAGATTCATGGGAGCCAATTGATCGTAAATGATCCTTGACCCATTGAATTTTCTATAGGATGCAGAAGAACAAAATCTATTTTAATAACAACAAACAAATAATAAGACCAAGATTACAGTCCAGTTTCCTTGTTGCTCTTGGTATTATAATATTGGTACTACTCTTCCAACAAAATGATTATTTGCCTATTTATTTCATTTAGTATTAGTCCATTTTTAAAAGGCTATTCTGGCAGTTCAAAGACTATTTCACTTGTAACTCAAATATTGTTAAATTGTGCACATGTTTACAGTAACACTAATGAATTATAATTATTTCCTGTAAAAGCCAATGCCACAAGTCTCTTTAGATAGTTTACTTTTTTCTCCCCTTAAAGGTGGAAAAATAAGTATGCCCCAAATAGATTAGGTAAAAAATAAAAAAACAGAGAAAAGGAAAAAGAGGGGTTATTTAGCAATCATCTCTGAATGGTCCCTTTGTCAAACTTGCCCTCATTTTTCTTTCTGGGTCTTTGAAGTTATCCTTGACTGTATTGAACTCTTCCCTACTTGTACTTTTGCAATTAATGACATTTTCTTAGCTTTAATAAAACTATAGGTAGCATCAAGTTCATACCGGTTTTCTTTTATAGCCTAAAAGAGTTATAGCTTAGGAAAGGATAGGCATTATAGAAAAGGAGGGGGCTGTGTGGGGAATGTGAGAATGTCAACTCTGAATGACCAAGTGGTGGGTGAAAGCTATTATCCTTCCAGGATAAATGGAAAGCTCAGAGCCATATTTTCAGTCAGTAGAACTTGGACTCTCCTCACTCTAATAATTTAACATGATGCAAAGCATTAGGGTGAGAATTGAAAGCTCTGTAGATATAGCTGTTTTCTATTTGCTGTATCATACAGAATTTCCTCAAAATGGATTGAATTTCCTAAAGGATTTCAGTAAAATGCCAAAACACCAAGGATGATCAAACTATCTATTATGTTCTGATTATTTGATATAAAAATTACTATTAACCCAGGAATGAAAATATCAAATCTGTGTAAACTTTCTTCAAGATTACTGAACAAGGAAAATAATTCCTTTTAATGTTTTGGAAATGTTTATAATTTATCGTGGATAAAAATTTCAGAATGATTGTTTTTTTCTCCCTCCATGAATTCAAACAAAATTGTGTCTGGGAAAAAGACAAGGCAACATTTTGCAGTCATGGACCAACTTGTAGGTTGAACAATAATATATTTTGACACCTTAAATATACTAGATTTCATGATTTGAAAACTGAAGAATAAGTTTTTCCATAAGAAAACCACTGTGACCAGTTTATATCATTTAAACACATTCTATTATGCCTTTTACCACAGGGATACTCAAAAAGTGTGTGCTGACATAAAAAACGGTTTTTAAGTATCAGCAGAAAGGGTTTGGATTAGCTAAGGAAAAAGTGTATTCCTAGAGGCTACCAGGAAGACCGTTTCTGTAGATAGGTGGTTTAAACCTTGCAGTGAGCTTTCTAGGAAGACTAAGGCATTATATACTACAGTTCTTGATGGTTTAGGTGGGAGCCTGCCTGGTCCAGCGCATGTTCCCTCAGACCTCCCGGGGTCCTTTGAGTGCTGTGCTTCTAGTTGCCTGGTTGTATGATGAATATGCCTTCTTAAGTCTCTGTTCCCTGTCATGGAAAAGAGACGCTAGAGAGAATAGGCAGCGGGTAAATGAGGAGGAAAATGAAATGAATGCTTCTTTAGGAGTAGATTTTTCTGAGTAAGTCTCCAACTGGAAAAATAAAACTAAAAAATGGATTTGAGGAAATTATCAAAAATGCTAAAAGATAAGTGTGGAAATCATTGGAAATAACATAGACTTTAATCAGGAGTTTAAGGAAATCCTTTTTTTTAAGTATTGAATCAATCTGTTTTTATATTTTCTGCACCTCTTAGAACAGAGTGTTATAGAAGCAACAATATCAAAAAGAACCTTTTATGTCAGCATTTCATTATGATTAAAATCTTAAAAATAAAAATAGAATCCAAATAGGATTTGTACTTAGATTAATGTTGTTTACAGTTGAAAAAACTCAGAAAATTACCTAGAGATCTGTCTTTGTCAGGTTAAAATAGGGAATTAAGGAATTGAGTCTCTATTAAAAAATACATTGTTTTTAGGCAGATATAAAGAGTTCATATTCAGCTATAAAAGATTAAGCAAAAACTACTGCTGTTTCATTGCACAGGAATGGAAACAGTCAGGAAAATCATCATTTTCTCTTTCACTACAATTTTACCTAACCTTCAACTTTCTGTTTTTAGGCACCTCACTTTTCTTTTTTATTTCTCTGATTTCTTAGCACCTTGACAATTATCTGTATTTTTTTTAGCTGTCTGCCTTTTTAGGGTTAAATTTAAATGCTGTTAATTGGAGGACCAGGTTTTACCTCCATGAAATCCTTCCCAAGTAAACTGGCCTTATTAATCTTTCCCTCTTTGCTCTCTGAGTTTGGTGCCATGTTAGTTTAGTTTTTAATTATTTTTGGTTTTCTAGTGCACTTAGCAATAAGTGTTAGTACCACTTCCTCCACCAAACTATAAATTTCTATGTAATAGGGTCAAATAAGTTTGTAACAGACTGCATTAAGCAGGTAGGTTTTCTTCATGCAAGACTTCAGAGACCCTGTAATATGCCAGGATCTTATGTGAATGTCCAAGAGGGTATAGTATAGTACATAGCATTTCACAAATGTATTTAACCCGAGAGCAACACAGGAATGCAGAGTATGTTTTGGTAAATGTGTGGTGGTGATCCAAAGCATTCACCGTGATCTTGGAGGACCTGATGTAGGGAAAGGTGGGTGAAGCTACAGGTGGGGGCCAGAGCCCACAGACAGCCCTCCCCCTGCCCCACCTCCCCTTTAGGGAGGGAAGGGCAGATTCTGAATGTGTCCTGACACATGGTCAAGCTACCTGGGACACAGCTTGAAGTAATAGTAAATTAAAGGATTTTTAGTTATTTTACATGGGAGTTAAAGGCTAACAAACGCTTCGTGAAAACCTTTCAGTAGTAATAACAATTCGTTTTCAATAAATGGTAGTGGTTATGTGTGTGATAGGTGGTTCACATATGTCTCATTTCACCTCAAAACAACTCTTCAAGATGGGCATTGCTTTTTAAAAATTTTGTCAATAAAGAAACTGAGTTCCAAAAAATTTAATTGTCTTTCCCAAGTATATAAAGCTACTAAAATATATAACCGATGCAATTGATGGAAATAGTCATTTAAAAATAATGCCCGTAAAAATATACACACATATTTATTTTGTTATATCAGTCAATTCTGATTCTGTCCAAACAGTTTTCAAGGAGGTGATTATAGTTTCATTGAAGTACAACATGAAATTTAAAATTTCTAGGTTAGGAAATAGTGAAGTAAATACAATCTAGGACCTAATCTAGTACCTTGCAAATAGTAAATATTTGTCAACTAAATCAAAGTATTTACTTTCTTCTGTGAACTTTATATTTTACTTTGAATTATTTTGAAATTGTGAATTGCAGTGTGATCGTTTGCTGTCTTTTAAATATTTTAGATATTTTATTATTTAAGGACATGACAAAATGTTTATATTTTTTCCTCATCAATAAATGGTAAATTTCTTAAGGGCGGTAAATTTCAAGGGGGCATTTTCAGTCCTTATTTACTGGATCCCTCAGCAGCCTCTGGCATTGACTTCCTTCTTGCCACCCTTTTTTTGGTGTCTGTAATACAGACTTTTCTTCTATCTTTCTACCTGTACCACCTCTGCATCCCTTGCATACATGAATGTCCTTTTAGGAGGCCACTTAATGTTGGAGTCCTCACAGCTCAGCCTTTGGGGCCTGCCATCTCTGTAGGTGAGCTCATCCGACCTGTAGGTGACTCACAGCTTGTCACCACTAAATGCATATGACTCACTCATTTATGTTTCTAGACCAAGTCTCTCAGTTGAGTTCTAGATTTGAATGCCTAACTGTCTGTATAACTTTTCTTTTGGATATGTCAAAAGCATCTCAAACTCAACATATATAAGACTGAGTTTATGATCTTCCTTCACAGACCTGACTCTCTTCCACTTTTCTTTGAAACCTGTCTTGCATGACACCTCTCTTCCTTACCTTACCCCATGTTCACAATTTCTTATCCAGTTCTGCAGATTTGCCCTCTAGTAGCTCCCAAAGCAATCTACATGTCTCCATCTTCATCAGCACAACCCATAAAGTTAGCGTCATCTCCTCTAGACTGTTGCAAGAGCATCTCCCTTCTCTTTTACATAGGACTGTTAAAACAAGATTGATGAAGATAAAAGGCATGATGACATATAGCACTCAAACTTGTATGCTAACTCTGTCTGAATACTAGCTATCTGGAGAGTGTTGAGAAGAATTCTGAATCCTCATCTGAGCACAGTGGGAATGAATGACATAACTGATTGGCAATATCTGCCCTTGGGGAGGAAGGGTATTGTGGTTTGTTATTGACATTTTATTATTGGCATCTGATTTAAATGTCTCAGCTATCATGTATGAAGTCTTTTGAAAATGGGCTTTGGAAAATTGATCTGTGTTAGATCTACAATATGTAGGTAGGTGTTAGCAATTATCAAGGACATATGGAAACACGATAAAATGACTGATGTCCCACAATCTACCTTCTTGTTAATATTTTCATCTCATTTATGTATAAGTTATGATCCTTATGCTTATATATAGAAAATTGCTTGCATATGGTGAGACCTAGAGAATCTAAAATCTCAGAATGGAAATGAAATAGCATGAGATTGAGGAAAGGATTATGTCATGGTAGTGTGGAAGAACTTATCCAGAGCCTTTTGTTAGAGACGGAATCCATCTCCTAAAGAAGGGAAGGGGTTATGTGTCTTCCATTTGGGCTGCTATAAAAAAATAACATACACTGGGTAGTTTCTAAACAGCAGAAATCCATTTCTCACAGTTCTGGAGGCTGGGAAGTCCAAGATCAAGGCTCTGGCAGATTCCATTACTGGTGAGGGTCCACTTCTTGGTTTGTAGAATGGTGCCTTCTTACTGTGTCCTCACATAGTGGAAGGGGCTACCTCGTTTTCTGGGATCTCTTTTGTCCCAGATCACTAATCCTAATCGTGAGGGCCCTGCCCACATGATCTAATTACCCCTCAAAGTCTTACTTCCATCACCTTGGGGGTTAGGATTTCAACATATGAATTTTGGTGGGACATAAACATTCAGTAGTTTAAAGAAGAAACCATGTAAGAGAATGGTAGATACTGACATGACCCTCGCAAGGGTGAAAAACAATCTATTTTAAAGTATTTTTAACAAAAATGTATCAGACACAACCTTTTTCATTTAACGTAGTTCTTTGAGATATTTTTATGTTGGCACATGTAGGTCAGCCTCGTTCTTTTGGCTACTTCAGTTTTACTTAAACAGTCCAGTTAAAACTTGTTTTTATAACATATAAAGCTGAAATGGTATAGATAATGCTTAGTACTTTAGACAGAATCTGAAATATTTGTTAGATAATGTGAAGGCTTCTCCAGTCAAGAAATTTGCCACTAGGTAACATCTCAAAATAAATGAGCTATTAAAACAATAAAACCACATTGGTTTTAGATGGGTCTGTTCTCCATTACGCTGCTTCTTAAAACCCCTTCAAAATATCTGAATTCTTATTGCTATTAATGCTTTGAATTCTTATTGCTCATTCTTTTATGAGTTTTATTAAAAACTCATAAAGGTCTTTAGGGCTTGTCTACAGAAAATATTTAGAAGCATGGAGTTGAATTGGATCTCAAAAAGTTCTTTAATCTAGTCTTTTGCCTGAGGAGGTCTTCAAATAAATTATTCCAGATGGTTACTTCCCATACCTAGAAAAAAACCAAGCAAATAAACCTTTGTTGTCTGAGAACGCCTACTTCAGTGTTTCTTTACCCCTACATAATGCAAAAAGGAAAAAAATAACTTCATGAAATAAGTTGTATAAAGTGTTAACTGAGTTGGAATGCTGTTTTGATGGTTTTATTTTTGTAGCTTTTTGTAAATAAATAGTTTTGATGAATGTAACTGTTTACATTCCAGGTATTCTGAAATTTTTGTTTTCCTTCTGTTAGCAGCATGGGAAACTTCCAACAACCTTTATGTTGCAGAAAAACTCATGTCATTTTTTTGCAGATATGAATGTTTGTTCTTATTATGGGTACAATCAATGGTTCTCTAATGGTATTTTTTAAAAATACTGATTATATTTAGTAGGTCCCAGCAATAAAATCACTGTAATGAGGAATAAAAGACTGTAAGTAAGAATAACAATGTTATTAATCATCTAAATTAGTCATTTATAGCACATTCCTTTACCTGAAATATTTCCATAGGAAAAAAGGCTAAAACACACATTTACTTATAATTAGACATAATACAAAACTTCTCTCATTATAATACTTACCCAAATCCCAATTCAACTTAATTTCATTGACTTTGATTTCTGGACTAAAAGCATTAAGCTTGAACTAGTGAAAAATGTATAATATGTGCATTCAATTAAGAAGTAATTAGATACTCAATCACTCTTACAACACACCAGGGATTAGGGAAGAAGGAAGAAAAATGTGACTCACTGTAGTGTGTAAAACAGTTTTGTTAATTAGTTTAGTGCTAATTGAGATTGAGAAAGTGTCAAAGTATTATAACATAGGTTTACTTCTGAATAACTTTAAAGCTAAGTTTAGTGTTTCATAATGCTTTAGTGCAAACTTATGTAGCAATTACCAAGTTAGATGATTTATCCTGGAGTTTTGATCAAAGTTTATATATTCATTCTAAGTTTTACATATTAGTGAGAGATGAGAAGGAAAGGAACTAGTGCGTTTTTATAACTCGGACACTATGCTGTATTTTATCTCATTTAATTCTCACAACAATCCTGTGAGGCATGTATTTTTATTTTCATTTTAGAGATAAAGAAACTGAGGCTGAGGGGGGTTGGGTAACTTGCTCAAGGTCACAGCCAGTAAAGCGCAAAGCAAGGATTGAGACCCAGGTGGGATTCAACTCCAAACGCTGAGCTCTTCACTGTATTACCTTTCACAGTAACAAAGGGCAGACCATTGTGAATTTTCTTGTGTATCTTTGCCTCTTACCTCATTTAGATAAGTTCCTGGGAATGAGATTTCTGGGAAAAAAAGAACATGCCTGTTTTCATTTTTTGGTACATATTGCTAAAATACCCTCTAGGCGGGTTATACTAATTTGTGCTTGTACCATTGATTGAATATTTTATAGAAGGTATTCTTGTCATTTTTCATCGTTCAGTATACTTTCCACCTTTTTCTCATCTCCTCTTTACTCTTCAGCGTACTGAGATGGGTTCATCTCCATCTGCCCGTTGAAATTGCCATGGCAAAGGTCACCTTTGCTTGCTTGCTTTTTCCTTTTTGTTCCCTTGTCTCCAAATATAACACATATTCGTGGTAGAATATTCAAACAATACAGAACAAAACGAAGCGGCTGCAAACCTCTCTGAAGCCCTCCTGTCGGTGACAGCATCCCCAGCACCAGTGCACCTGGGGGCCCTGAGCACGGTGGGGAATGACCCGGGTTCCGTTCCGGCTCCACCACTAATTAGCTGTGTGACCTTGAAAAAGTTACTAATATCTCTAAGTCTCTTCATCATTTAAAAGAAGGCCATGATATTAATAGTATCCACCTCATAGGATTGGTTGTGAAGATAGCAATGAGATAATGCAATTAAAGTGTTTAACATGTTTCTGGTCCACAGTGTAAGTATTTGATAAATGTTATCTTTATTATTATTTTTCTCTCTTTACATATGTATTGCATATGGATATGTAGATATATGATGTTTCTTATAAGATAATACTGTGCATGCTGTTATTCTATCTGCTTGATGATATATCTTTTCTTATATATATGCTTCATAGTTTTAAATGGTTGTATATAAGTTGCTTTTAAGTATGTACCAAAATTTATTGAGCTGTTCCTCTATTATTGTACATTTAGCTAATTTCCAGTGTTTTGCTATAATCAACAATACTGTGGTTAATGACTCATTTCCTTAAAAAATTCTTAGTAATGAGATTACCAGGTCAGAGAGTGTTACTATAATATGTATGCACATTGCTCACCTCAACAGGTGTACAGTTTATGCTCCTACTAACCGTGTGTCAAACAATGCTTTCCACCTTCTCCAACATCGAATTTGGAATTTTTTTTTCCTTGCCAATCTCATTAAAAATGGCTCCTTTACATTATGTTTAATGTGTACCTGTGAATACTGGGTACTATTTTTGACTTTCCTGTTCTGTTCCATTAATCTGTGCATTCATGTGCATCAATTGCAATGTTTGTGGCATTAGTGTAGGTTTCAGTGTTTTATAGGACAAGATCCCTTAGCTAATCTCTTCTGTATACTTTTCCTGGCTAGTTTCAGATAAACTATTTTATTAGAAGGATAGAAATAAAGAACAAAAGAAAAAGGGGTGAGAAAAAGAAAATGAGAGAGAAAAATATGAAAAGGAAAAAGGATGCTGCTAGAATTTTTTTATTTGCATCAAATTTATAATTTAAGGAGAATTGATATCTTTGTAATATTAAATCTTTCTATCAAGGAACAATAGATCTATGTTTATTAAAGTTTTTTAAATGTCCTTTTTACAGAACTTATAATTTTCTCTTCTCACTAAATTTACTCTGAGTTGTGCATTTGGGTTCTGGAGTCAGCTGGGGTGTGGCTCGATGGGGCACACAGCACCTTCACCTGCTGCTCTGCAACTTGGGCAAATCACTGATATTCTTTCAGCCTTAGTTTCCTCATTTATGAAGTGGAGATACTGAGAACCACAACCTCCTAGAGATATTGTGAGGATTAAATGAGATAGGGTAAAATGCACAGCACGGTGCTTAACGGAGTGTTAGCATTCATTGAACGTGAGCAATTATTTTATTATTATTATTATCATTGTCATTGTCATTATCAATTTGCCCAGTTTCTTTTTCCATTATATTTTTACATTGGCTAACATTTTTTCATTGAAAACATAATTGATTAGATTTGTCTCTGGCTTTCTTACTAACCTTTTATATAGTTCCCAGTAAGATTTTAGCTGATTATTTTCAGTTGTCTAGAGAGACCATGATGACATCGGTAAATAATGGCAATTTTATTTCCTTCTTTATAATTTTGATACTTCTTATTTCATTGTACCATCTAGTAATTCCAGAGTAATGTTAAATAATTAATAATGACATCTGGCACCCTTTTCTTATTTCTGATATGCTTGGATCTCTATTTCCAAATCCAGTGGCATATCTCCCACCCCTCCCTTTGAATCTTCAAAAGCCTTTGACACTCTTGACCTCTTCCTTCCTTTTTCTCCTTTCTCTTTGTATTTTCCTTCCTCATGACCTGATGCTGTTATTAGTGCATATTGAAAAAGAAGGTGGCTATATTCCTTTACATGAAATGGAAGGGCATTTAATTTTACCCTGTTTTGTGTATGGCGGTATTGTAGGGGAATGTGAAAATATAAACATAACCAGACGTTGACCCTCCCCTGAAGAAGGAGGCTCACAGCCTGGAGTGGGGGTAACTCAGGTCCACATCTGACTCCAGGTCAGAGCAGCACGGGCAGACTGCCCGAGGTGGTGTTCCACCAGTGTATGGGAGAAAGGGCCCACTCTGAAGTCGAGTTCTCATTTCTAGCGTATCACTATTTCTTAAAAGACTCTCATTTTGGAGATTTTACAATGAATTATTATACTTACAGAGGGATGCTTTAGTGGGTTATCAATTAGCTGAGCCAAACTCCCTGGAACTTACATCAGCTCTTTGCCCGGCAGTGGCCTCTGAGGAGCAGGATGTGTGTGCACACGTGCTTATTTATTTTTGGTAGCTTTTCAGGAAATTCTCCAGTAGTGATTTGATTTGCTCTCATTCCCCAGGGTCTCTTCATAGAAGATAATTTAAGGTTCAGAAATAGTCATATGAAAGATAGCATCTGTTATAATTATACTGAAAGAGAATGATTTAGAAGACTCCTTAGGCTGTGGCTGTGTTTCAAGGTTATTATTATGAACAATGGTCATTGTATAATAGAAAATTTCCCTTTATATTTCAGCTTTCTTATTATTTAGATATAGATAAATGGGTATTTGGAGGAAGTCTCAAAGGGGAGAAAGTCAGCCTTACTACCTTTGTATATTCAAAGTGTCATTTCATTAGATTGTTTTACCAAATATATATTTATATTCTGATTACCGAGTAACACAGTTATTGTAGAAACCTTAGAAAAATGCACAAAGGCATAAAAAGGAACTTCTGTTTCAAATGATGGTCATGGATTTGAAGATAGGCACTTGATTTTGTTTCTACCACAGACTGCATTAAAATAACAGGAAAGAGATTTTTTTTTTTTAAAAAGTGCATTAACCCACAAGGATATAGAAAGCAAGAGTGGAGACAACAGCAACAATATTTTGGAAGCTGGAAGCAGATGGTTATGCAGTAATAGATTTAGCAGATGTGAGGAACAAGCCTGTGGACGTGACAGTATTTCTCAAAGTCCCAGGAACCGGTGGTAACATATTTCTGAAAGCTGGAGTGAAAGAAAGCTAAAATTATCTGTATTGGTTGAGAGATGTTTGAGAAGCAGTTACATCTCCTAGTCTCCTCCCAAGCCTTAAGGGATGCCTGGAGATACTTATCTTCTGGAGATGACAGAGAGTCTCTGCAGTAGAGGACGTAGACACAACTGAGTGAATAGCATTCCCATACTTCATGTCCCCCTCCAGTATACTGGCAGGAAGGCCCCACTCTCCAGACAGGGCACTGGAAGGGTCTTCTCTGGAGGATCTGACTAAGCCAAGGGACTTCTCAGCAGAAGTGTACCAATGGCTCATCTTGGTGAGGGTGTGACAGCTAGGCCTCCCTGTGCCCTCAGCCTCCACTATGTTTTTGTTGCAGCAGTTGTTTCCCACTCTGACGTGTGAGCCATTAAGGATATTTGAAAAAAGCCTGCACTATGAAAGAGCCCAAAACAAACAGAATAATCTGAGTTAAAATAAATAAATGGCAAGAAGAGAAAAATGATAAAGAAGTCATCAATCCTATCTTTGGAGAGGTAAGGAAAGAAATTGCAACCACGAAACAAGAACATGACATTATTAAGAAAAGGAATATACAGAAAACAAAGAGCTTTTGGAGATTGAAAACATGATAGTGGAAGTGAAAAATTCTATGGAAGACTCAGAAGGCAGAATTGAAGAAACTTCTCAGAATAGAGCAAAAGGCAAAAAGATGCAAAATAGAATAAGGGAAGAAAATTAGAAGACCAGTCTAGGAGGTCCATTATGCACATAATAAAAAAGCTAGAGAGAGAACAGGGAAAATGGGGGAAAGGAACCCAGCAACAAAATCCTTCAAAACATTTTCCCAGAACTCAGGAACATAAATGTACAGATTTCCCAGATTCCCAGCACAGTAGACTAAAAAAATATACGCACAACAAGGAACCGTCATTGTGAAACTTCAGAACACTAAGGGAGAAATTATAGATAGGCAAAAACCAAAATAACAAGCAGGTCAAAATCAAGGAAGCTGCTTTTTGTTTGTTTGTTTGTTTTGGAGACAGAGTCTCACTCTGTCGTCCAGGCTAGAGTGCAGTGGCGTCATCACAGCTCACTGCAGCCTCAGACTCCTGGGCTCAAGTGATCCTCCTGCCTCAGCCTCCCAAGTAGCAGGACTACAGGCTCACGCCACCACACCCAGCTAATTTTTTCTATTTTTAGTAGAGACAGGGTCTCACTCTTGCTCAGGCTGGTCTTGAACTCCTGACTTCAAGCGATCCTCCTGCCACGGCCTCCCAGAGTGCTAAGATTACAGGTGTGAACCACCACGCCTGGCCAGAACCTGGAATTTGAGCCTCAGACTTCTCAGCAGCAACACTGGAAGCTACAAGTCAATGAGCATGACCTTCAGAATTCTGAGAAAACATTATAACCCACCTAGAATTCCTTACTCATTCAAACTTTCAATCAAATGTGTCAGTAGAATAGTCAGTTTTAGATATCAAGGTCCTCAAAAATTTATTTCCCAGGAAGCTACTAGATACGCCTCACCAAAACGGAGTAGGCCAAGAAAAAAGATGTGGGATCCAGGAAACAGGACGTTCAGCAAAGGAGAGAGGCAACAGCGATGCCCAGAATGATGGTGAGGTCAGATCATAAGCATAGCTGGTGGTCAGTGCAGATGTGGGCAGGTGAGAAGATTCTAGACAAGCATTCTCCAGGAAGGTGAAGTTGATACAATGCATGCTATGTTAACTATCTGAGAAAAAAGTAAGGAAATTGGCAGATAGTTTTGGATTGAATTAGTTATGAGTACATAGAGTACCCAGATGGAAAAAAACCAAGGGGCTTATTCACTCCAGAGAAAACAAAACATTGTGCAGGAAAGGAAAATTAATTTAGCATGTGTGGTTCAGCTCTGAATAATATTTACATCATTACAATAATAGTGAATATTGAGCCAACCAAAATTACTATCATGTATAACCATATTTGTTGAATGGGGTGGTGGGAAGGGTTGATGTGCGTATGGGATGGGGTGTGTGTGCGTGAGTGTGTATGTATGTGTGTGTGTGTGTGTGTGTGTGTGTGAGAGATGCTGACAGGAGGAAAGAGGGTCAACTCTTCATTCTCCATAGGGAAAATTGATATACTAAAATAGAAAATTGAAAGTTAGCAATACAATCATGCCACTTGGCTCTTAGCTCTATGGTGTTAAAATAATTGAAGAGGAGGAAATTGGTGACACATGGGACAGGAGACTGATAGTTTTCACAAGAAACATTTTAGAACTGTTTAACTCTTTAAACCATTTTAAACTTTGATACAAATAAAAATGTTAAAATAGGAGCAGTTGCTACTCTCATTTTGTCACACTTTTTTTTTTAAGAGGTGGGGTCTTACTCTGTCACCTAGGCTGGAATGCAGTGGCATCATCATAGTTCACTGTAGCCTTGAGCTCCTGGGCTCAAGCAATTCTCCCACATCAGCTTCCCGAGTAGCTGGGACTACTGGTGTGTGCCACCATGCCTGGCTAATTTTAAAAATTTTTTAAGAGATGGGGTCTCGCTGTGTTGCCCAGGCTGGTCTTGAACTCCTGGGATCAAGTGATCTTCCTATCTCAATCTCCTGAGTGGCTGGGACTACAGGTGTGAGCCACCATGCTTGGCTCTTTGTTACACTTTTTAATGCATGAACATACACACATTTTCTGCAGGTTTGCTTTGGGCTAGGTATTAATTGTTCTGGACCTTGGGAATACAGTGCAGATGAGACCAAGCATGATTCCATCCCATGAAAACTTTCTCTGAAACACTAGAAAGTAAATTTCAAAGATGTATGGAAAGTGATGGGCCATACTTCACATTTATGTTGATGCAAAGTATTGTAGTTTAAGTTTTAGCTAGTGAGATGTCTTTAAAATCAACTGAAATCATTACTAGCAGCTCAGTTATATGCTGGGAGGTACTATGCTCCACACGTGCTATTCCTGGTCATATTACATCCTCACACACTCCCCAGGAAGTAGATATTGTTTCCGAGGCTCAGAAGGGGCAAGTAAGTTGCCTAAAATCTTACAGCAATTGGGTGGAAGAGCTGGGATTTGAACTTGGGTCTCTCTGATTCCACATCCATAGCCCGGATTGTGATAGATTGAAACGTTTTTCCAGTTAATCTATTAATCTGGTATCTGTAGTAAAGATCAACTATACTTGGTGGAGGGTAATAGAAAGATCATCTTCAGAGAGCCTTGGCATTGGAAGGTGTTATTTTTATTTTTTATTTTTTGTTAGAAAAATATCTGGGGGGGAGGGGAAGCTCAATAACCATAGGATATTATTTTTGGTTTCCTCTGTGAGGGAGATTTCAGCTGAGTGAGAACCTGCATTCACCAGCAGATTCCATACCCAGGTAAATTAGAATTCACTTGGCATTTACTGAGAACCCCCTGAATCATGCCCCAAGAGCTTCACAAATGAATGGGATGCCAACGAGCATGGGCGTCTGTTGCACTGTGGATAATTCTAACTGTTAGAATTATTCTGCTTTGGGTTAAGACCTGGCCTTGTATGAGTACAGTGACTGTATAACTACCCGTCTTTTGTTTAATGGATGTTTTGGACCATGGTAGCTTAATTTTTAAAGGGTTGGATATATTCTTAAAATGAAATTTCATTTCATAAACTTAGAATGTATGCCTCTGAACCAGCCTTTCCCAGATGAATTCTACAGCACACTCGCCCTCCAAAATGTTTGACAAATCAAGAGGTGACTGTCCACATATGTCTGGAGCATCCTGGATGTAATATCCTCCATACGGAGAGTCACAGTGCACATTAACATGTTAGAGACTCTGACATGGTTTTAAATTAAAGGACCATTTTATCAGTCTCTATGATTTTTTTGAACATGGATTCATTTTTTTCAACCACTGGATGCCAGGTTATTTCTTTTTGAGAAAATTCAAACATTATGATCTTTAGGCCCCATTAGCTCTGAAATGCTGTGATTTTATCATTTGTTATCAGTCAGTTTCATGTAATTTTGATTTATAATTTGTGGATTTATAATTGTCAGATATATACATAAACAATTTCCTGTTTTACCTTTGAAATCCTATTTTGAGGCATAATCTTAAAGATTTGATGGGTGAGGTAGTTGGGGAGATGTTGGTGAAAGGTTACAAAATTTCAATTAGGTAGGAAGAATAAAAGATCTATTGTATAAAATGTTGACTGTAATTAACAATATATTGTATTCTTGAAAAGTGCTAAGAGAGTAGATTTTAAGTGTTCTCACCACAAAAAGGACAAATATGTGAGGCAATGCATATGTTAATTAGCTTGAGTTGGGCATTCCGCAATATATATATGTTTCAAAACATCATGTACATAATAAATATATACAATTTTATCTGTCAATTTAGAGTAAAAAAAGTAAAAATTTTAAAACATATTTCATTGTGACTATCTTATTTGAAATGTAGTTTGGAAATATATAACCCAGAATTATATATATTTTCTAACAAATTGTTCTAGAAATTCTCTATATTTGTATGTACATATGTATCCATGTATGGACATATATGTATATATGTGTACACAGGCACATACACAGATAGATACCTATACACCATATATGGATAATTCTGAAGTGTTCTATTACATTATAATTTATTAAGGAAAGGAGGCAATTTTTAGTTTCCAGTTTTTTGTTGCAGTGAATATCCTTGCACATAAGATCTTTGTACGATTGGATGATTATATCTGTATTATAAGTTCCTAGAATTGTAATTCTGAGTCCAAAAGTATATGCATTCTTAATTTTTATAGGTATTTATTGCCTATAAGATTGGACCAGCTTACCTTAGGCAACTGATGAGAGTGCCAATTTCCCATTGCCTTGCTGGCAATGCCAGTTCAACATCAGCTAATTCAGTGTCATTGAACTGAAATCTTGGCTGATGTCATTTTCCTATATGAGAAGCATGTTCTTTTTTACCTTAGAAAAGTGCTATTGTCTCATGTATTATTTTACTTTATTATTTAACCATTTATTTAATAGAATTGTAAAGTTGTTTAGGAACTAGAAATAACTGGTCTGTGTGCTCTTGAGTTACCATTCCTCTGTGATTATTACACAGGAAAGTAATGACAATAACTTAAAATTTTACTTTTATTTATTATTAGACATGATATATAAATTTATTGTTTATAAAATAGTTTGAACAATGTATTATAAAATATATATGTTTTATATAATGTAAATATAAAATTTATTTTAGTTGAAATTTGTTTCTGTGAAATTTTGCATTCATGGATTTTGCCATAGGAATAAAATTATGGTAAACTTTGTGGAAAAATTGCAGAAATAACAAAATTGTACATGAGGATATTTTTGAATTTCCACATTTTCTTATCACGAAATTTTTAGTTTTTACTATCTTTTTAGAGCGTAAAAAGACTTTTCAGTCTGCTGTGGAAGAATGTCAGTAACATAATTGATTAATTCATTCTTTTTTGCCTAAAGGAGGAAGACAATTATCCCATAGTGCAATTGGATGAGAAACAGAAACTTTTGAGCTGCAGCTTAATTTTATCCTCAAAGCCTGCATTGTTTGTCTTCATCTAATCCAGCTTTGATGGACATCTGTGACAGTCGCCTGTACACATACCATAATGAAATATTAGAAATGGCTGCACATTCCAAAGAAACCCCATATTATATATCTGCATCACTGCTGCTAGGATCCATATTTTTGCACATACTGTTTATTGTTTTTGTGTAGAAGGAATGAAACTAGTTTCCAGAATTGTTATTAATATGAATATATATCATGTGTTAATATTGAGAACAGAAAAAATACATTCCCAGTGTTATTAATTCTTGTCTCCAACAGAAAATTCACTCATTCAGAGTGTAATTCTTCATAATGACATAAAACTTTTGATCAAGAACATCACAATGCAAGAGCTTCACAATGCAATGTGGAGGATTAGTAAAAATTAAGTCTCATTATTTTCCAGTACCCATACCACAATTAATGTCAGGCTGGTTTGTGATGGAAAACATTTTGGGAGTTAATGCAACAACACAATATCCACTTTATATATTACTTTTTTAGTTAAAGTATTTAAGTGAGTATATGAATCTAATGATATTTATTTGACATATTTAAAGCTGTGGTTTCTAGGAATTTGAGAAAGGTATAAGAAATGGGATAAAATGAAGGTGGGTACAATGTACCAGGAATACCTTTATTTTCCATCAATAGAAGTATAAATTTAATAGTATCCTATATTAATTCAGTGTTGTACACTTTGTAAGACCTTAAAATATTTTATTCCATGGATTCCACTTCTTTAGTATGTTAAGACATATCTTTCAAAGATGACTACAATATCCTCATTTTAAGTGCTACTAGCAAATTTAAGCATATACTTTGTTACAGTTAGATATGACAGAATGAGATAATTTATGTAAAGTAGAGTACCTGGCACTAAAGCAAACAATAAATATTATTATTGTTATAATTGTTGTTGTAGAAGTAATGATGTCAATAACAGTCCCAATTTGGAGGGATTTTGTGATGCAAAATATCTAAGTTAGAAATAGAAAATAGGTGGAATAAGTATGTGTTCAAAGGTTTTAGATGTGTTGAGTAGAGGTTGTTATAATGGAAGAATAAAATGCAAATAAAAATCACCCAGATATCCCTGAAAATGGAAGCAGAGAAGGTTCTTCATGGAGTCTTGGACAGGGAGAGAAAGGCATAGAGCTGTGGCAAAGTAGAGAAAAGTGGGAGCAGCCAGCAGCTCTGCGCTACATTGGGGTGACATTAAGCAGAACCTCTGAAGCATACTTTTTGTAGTTCCCAGTGTTCAACAATGAGAAAATGGCAAAGCATGATGACAAAACTGTGACATAAACATTTGCATTGTGCAGACCAGCACTGCTACCCTTCACATGCCAGATGTTGGCTACAGGTGTAGCCTCATTTGTAGTTACCATGAAAGACTAGATCTGAGGCTTTCTCTGAATGAGAGACCAGACATGTGGTGCTCCTGGCACTCCTTTGGTAGACCCTCTGTTCGGGCCCTGGAACAAAACAGTGCATGGGTACCAGCCTCTCCACTCCTGACCAGGTTGATACTGAGCAGCTAGAGACTGTTCTTGGACTGAACTTCTGATGCTTCTTGCAGTCTCCTACCATCTTTCCTTGAAATACACAAAATAAATACAACAAACTCTAATTCAAATGGCTTTCAGGGTGATATCTAGTTTTTTTTTATATTCTACCCTTTGAAAATTGTGTGTGTGTGTGTGTGTGTGTGTGTGTGTACTGAAGCAATCAAATTGCTTTACTACATATTTTCTGAGTTAAAATTGTAAGATTGTATGGAGGATTAATATTCTTTAATATGGAAAATCCCACAATTAGGTACCTCAGACCCAGAATATGAATGCTGTTTATAGTATGCTTTTGTAGAAAGGAATTTGAAAGGGTGATTTGTCAATCAACAAAAGTGCAAAGAACTGACCTCAAATCTATCCTGTTTTGATGGTGAGATGAGAAAGGAAAGTAAAAGCTATGTGATGGGCCCTGAAATTGGAGAAGGAGCCTCCCAGAGAAATAGTGGGAAGGGATTAATGACAAATTTCATAGATCTTGAAATTTAGGGTAGATTTTGTTTACAAAACACAATTTAAGAAAGCAGTACACCGAGATGCCTTTTCACATGGCTTATAAACATGTAAGTGCCTCTGATTTGGTAGTTAACGTACTGATGGTGTGCTATAGTAATACTGTTGGCAGAAGTTTTGCCAATTAAAATAATTTGAATCTTCTCTTTTTTGTTCATCAGTATAGGTAAAGGCTTGCCAATTTTGTTGACCTTTTCAAAGAACCAAAATTTGCTTTTGTAGGTTTTCTCTATTGTGTTTCTATTCTCTGTTTCATTAATCTCTTCTCTAATCTTTATTATTTCCTACCCTCCGCTTGCTTTGTATTTAGTTTGTACTTTGTCTAGTATCTTAAGGTGGAAGTTTAGGTTATTGATTTGAGGTTTTCTTTTTTAATGAAAGTATTTACAGTTACAAATTTTTCTCTAAGCATTGCTTTAGCTGCATCCCATAAGTTTGGATATGCTATGTTTTTATTTTTATTCCTTTCAAAGTATTTTCTAATTTGCCTTTTGGTTTTTTTTTTTTGACCCAATGTCAAACTTAGGAGTTTGTTTAATTCCCACATATTTATGAATTCCCAGATCTGTTGTTGGTTTATGATTTCCCTTCATTGTGATCAGAGAACATACTCTATATAATCTCAATCTTTTTAAATTTATTGAGCCTTGCTTTATGGCCTAGCATATGGTTTATCCTGAAGAATGTTCCATGTGCACTTAAGAAGAATGTGTGTTGTGTGCTGTTGTTGGGTGATGTGTTCTGTAGATATCTATTAGGTCTCCTTGACTTGTAGTGCTGTTCAAGTCTTCTGTTTCCTTGTTGATCTTCTGCCCATTTTCATCCATTATTGAAAGTAGGGCTCTGAAGTCTGACTATTTTTGTTGAATTGTATCTTTCTTCAATTCTATCAGTTTTTTCTTCATGCATTTTGGTACTCTTGTTAGGTGTCTATATGTTTATAATTGTTATATCTTTCTGATGGAATTATCCTTTTATCATTATAAAATGTCCCTCTTTATCTCTAGTAACATTTGTTGCTTTAGTATATACATGCTTTTTGTCATGTGTTAGTATAGCCACTCCAGCTTTCTCATATTTGCTATTTGTATGATATATCTTTTTCCATCCTTTCACTTTGAACTTATTTATATTTTTGAATCTAAAGCATGTCTCCTGTAGACAGTTTATAGTTTATAGTTGACTCTTGTGTTTCAATACTATCTGAAAATCTTTCCACCTTTTAATTTAACCTATTCACATTTAATATTATTGTTGACATAGTTAGATTTATGTCTGCCATTTTGCTTTTTGTTTTTAACACATCTTGTGTCTTTTTATTGTTCCTCTATTCCTATTCTATTGCTTTATTTTGCATTAAGTGAATATTTTCTAGTATAATATTTAAATTGTTTCAATGTTTTTGTTTTCAGTTTTGTTGAGTTTAACTTCTTAGTGGTAGCTGTAGGGCTTATCATACATATGTTAATTTATCAGAATCTACTTCATATGTATGCTAACTTGATTACGGTGATTTCTTTAGTTACTTCTAAATAGCCTTATTCCCATCTTCCCCCTTTTGTGCTATTATTATTGTATATATTGCATCTATACATACTATAAACCCCAAAATACATTGTTATAATTTTTACTTTATATAATTGTAGTATATTAAAGAAGCTGAGCAGAGAAAGGAGAAAAAATTATATTTATAAAATTTCTTCTAATAACCTTCTTATTTACTGTTTCTATTTTCACTTTGTCTTGTGGATTTGAGTTATCATCTGGTGTCATTTTCTTACTCCAGTACTTTGCCCTCATCTACCTTCTCTATGTTGTCATTGTCACATTTATTCTAGGCCTAAAGTACAATTATATAATATTGTTTTATACAATTGATTTTTAAATGAGAGAAGGAAGAAATATGCATTTATACTGTCTTTTATAATCACATAATTACATTTACTAGTGCTCTCTGGTTTGTGGTGTGGATTCAAATTAGCGTCTGGGGCCACTTGGTTTGAGGCTGGAAATCTTTTTTTTTGGTGATTTTTTATAAGGCAAATCTGCTACCAACAAATCCTCTTAGTATTTGTTAATATGGAATGTTTTTATTTCATCTTTATTTTAGAAAGATAGTTTTGCTGGATATAAAATTTTTGGCCAACAGTTGTGTGTTTTTTTTCTTCTTTCAACCTTTTGAATATATATCCCATTGCCTTCTAGCATCCATTGTTTCTGATGAGATGTCACCTATTAATGGAGTTCTCTTCTGCATGACAGATCATTTTTCTTTTACTGCTTTCAAAATTTCTCTTTTGTCCCCAGCCTGTGTACTGTGATATATCTGGGTATGAATCTGTGTTTATACTGCTTGGCGTTTGTTGAGCTGCTTAAGTATCTAGATGAATTTTTTTTGTTTGTTTTTATTTCAGCTTATTATGGGGGTACAAAAGTTCTGGTTAGATATATTGCCCATGTCCCTCCCATTCTCCCGAGTCTGAGCTTCAAGCGTGTCCATTCCCCCAAGTTTGGGATCTTTGAGCCATTATTTCGTTAAATATTTTTTCCACTTCTTCCTCTGGCTCCTCTCCTTCTGGTACTCTCATTATGCATATATTAATGCACTTAATGAAGTCCCATATTTCCCTGAGCATCTGTGTTCATTTTTGACCTATTCCCTCACCACTCATCTGGGGCTTTTTGTTGTTGTTATTTGCTTGTTTATTTGTTCAATGACTTGACTATACTAGTTTAACTGAGTCTATTACTCCTGTAGTGTGAAGTCTATAACGTGGTTCCTCAGAGATCGCAGCCCTGGGCATATGTGCAGTCACCTTGAGGTGACAGTAATTTAACAGGGCTCTCTTTGTCTCTTTCCTTGATTTCTCTGCTAAGCTTTTTGTTGCCATTGGTATTACACCTAGCTGTTAGGTTCCACTAATTGCTGGCTGGTTGTTCTACTCTTTTTGGCAATGCCTTGGGGCATAAATTGCTCCACATTTGACTCAATAATATTTGGGCCCTTTTGCAGGGGTATTTTTGAGGCCAGTCTTTAAGGTTTATTCTGATCCCAGGAGGGTTCTTCTTGGTTGTCACTTTCCTTGGTTCTCTCTGATAAATTACCTGGCCTATAGTTTAACTTGTTGCCCTTATACAGCTGATAGCCTCCTCTTAATTACTTGCCATAAAATTTTCCATTGTTTTCCAGAACACCCATAGCCTTGAACTTCCCAATACTCTTGTTACTAATAAAGTCAGTTCTTTTGGATAGAGCTTTGGTGCTCTTTCTTCTTATTGACTGCCTCATGCCCTGGAAAAAAATCTTTGAGCCACAGCTTCAGTGCTGTGGTTAGGAATAGTGGCTTGCTTCTGATGGAGTGACATTCATCTTTGCAAATGGGATTCTGAGTGGGGACTACTGCCTCTGGTCTTTGTGGTTTGCCGCTCCCAGCATGAAACTTCCACCATATAAGTGTGTCAGGGTGAGGTGATCAAGGCCCCAGTATTCTCAGCCTGCTGTGCCTGGCATAGAACTTCTGCTGTATTAGTGGAGGCTGGGTGAAAGAAGGGGGCTCATGACCTCTTGGTCACAGTACCCAGCTTTGCAACCGTTTTAGAATTCCTTGACTGGGAGCTGAGGAAAGAGAGTGCTCTGTCTTCTTAGTCACATCCTCCAATGAGTGGAGTTTTAATCATGTTAAGCTGGGGTAGGGGAAAGGTAGAAGTGGATTTGTGGCTCAAATTTCAAATCAAATACTCTCACTGTTCTTACTGAAATTTAGTAGATTTTCTTGAATAAATGTTTCTCCAATTGCTGTATGCTCTTAGGACAATTTTCAAGCATTTTATTTTATAATTTCCACCAGTTATGGTTGTTCACTGGGGAGCAAGTCTGTGGAGGTCCTCATGCTGCCATCCTGGACATAATTCTCTGTCATTTAAGATAATACATTACTCAAAATGTTAGGCTCTCAGTTGTTTTTTGGAATTTTCACTTGAATAAGTATATTTCTCAAAATGTTGTGTCAGATATCATCATCAGGATTAAGGATAGGCTCATGCTTTTTGATGGCTTAAAGTTTAAAAGGGAATGTTTCCTAAAATGAAAATGCAGATGACATAACATAATGTCAGTCATTAACTTATTGAGTTAATTACCCTGAAATTTTATTTCTTTGTTTTATTTCTCTGTTTTAATTAATTAACTAAAATGATTAATTAGTATGTGCTGGTTAATGATTTTTAAGTCTTAAGTTCACAGAAAACCCCAAGATGTCACATACATAAATAGACATCCACATAAACCTCATTTTCTTTAGAATAATATCCACTTCTATTAAAATATATTAATGTAGCAAATCCTGACACAATGAAAGGAAAGCTATTCATTAAATGCACTTTATAATCTTGGGTCATAGCGTAAAGTATTATGAAGAAGATGAGGTGTTATCCACCAATGATGTAATGCAGCCTTAACGATATGTACAAGGAAATGGCCTTTCCTTTTTTTCTGTTTCCTTCTTTTGTGTACAGTTGTTTCCTGTGCTACTTTTGTATAAAACTCTTACCCAGCACTCACTGAGAACGTGAGGTGGTGAGACATGATGGATCCTTCAAACATTTTTAGGAAACAAAGAAACAACACAGAAGATTTTAACACAGAAGGTTTAAAATGTGAAGTCTTGTGCTGTATTACATTTAGACTATGCTTCCAGGAACCCTACTAGAGACTTTACACTGCAGGTTACTCAGGAATGCCCATTTGGATATGATACTCTTGAGTTTGAAGAAACTTTTCCGTTTCTGAAACTTGTGAGCCTGTGATACTTAACCCCTCGCTGGAACACTGTGGTTGGAATCAGTCAGCAGCATTCAAGAAAATTCTCAGAGCTGCTCCAAAGACCTAGACCTTCTTGTTTTACTCCCTTTGGATCTGATTCATTTTCAGAATAACTCTACTGTGGAATTCCTTTGATAAAATTTAATTGCTTTCAAATTATATTGGAATTCAGTCAGCCTCAATAGGAATTTTCCTGTGAAAATAATATATTAGAATCTTGTCCAAAGGGATTTTTTCACAAATGCAGATCAAAGGCTATATATTGCATGAAAAAGTTTTATCTGTAATAACATGAAGATACTTCTTTATCACATATAGGCAATTTACTGTATTATTATAGCACAAGACTGGGATGAAAATTGACTCCTTGCAATTTCAGTCATATTAAATAAATTTCTCTGCAAATACTTTTTAAACAAATCTCATTTGAATGAAATAATCTTAATATAAAACCCCTATAATAAACATGATTTCTTTTGCCTCTCCTCTCTCACTTACAGCAATTATCTTCATATGAAGTAGTTCTAAATAGTCAAGAAATATATATGGAACTCTCTTCCAAAAAAAAATTCAGACTCAAGTCCAGTGAAGTGTCTTTAATGGTGGTTTTGCAGAAACGGAACTGCCTCTACTTTTAGGCTCAGTGGTCATGAGGGCCAAGCTCACCCTTACACATGCTCTGAAACATGAAGCCATTTGGGAAAAACAGGGAGTGACCAAGTCAGAAAAGTCTGTCTTTCTATAGAGTTTTATTTTCTGAGTCCACAGGAAGGAAATGTGAACACAGTTCTTGTAGGTAAACTGGTCTTCCTAGGAAGAGGAGTTAATGCTTCTAGCGCACGAGGAGATGATTCTCTCCTCGTATGAGAAAATGTCCTAAATGGCACTTTGTTGTGAGAGACGAGTAGCAGGTGAGCAGGTAACTCCAAGGAACAGGAGTTAGGACCATCTTATGGGTTAAGACCATTATTACTGCTAGTATGTACCCAAAGCTATGTATTTGAAACGTTTTATGGACACTGATTATGCCTGTTATTTCTCAATGCGGTTCTGACCCTTGGGCTCCAGCCTGGCATTCCTCTGCTCTCAGAGCCTCCCTGAGAATAGTATTAAGCCCATTATTGCTAACTTAAACACATCTTCGTCAAGAACACATATTTCCATATTTTCAGTACTGTCTTTGGAGACCTGCTTTACTTATTTTTACTATCGCATGCATTTGTATTTATCAAATACATTTTATTATCATAACCACTATATTACAGAAATTAGTTCAAAGAAAGTAGACAATATTTGAGCTAACAGGTTTTTCTTTCTTTCTAAATCACCTCTTAAAAACTGGCCAAATAGGATGACATATTTGAAATCTGGGATTTCTTAATTCTGTCTTCCTTCTAATATAGCCAAGGGAAACCTCCTTTCTTTTTTTGACCAGAAAGAAATATGTGTTAAATATATGCATGGCCAAAGAATAGTTGTTTATATTTTGAATTCATTAAGGATCTTGCACAATACTGTTAACAAAACAAACTTTCCCCAACACCATAAGTTTCCATTGTCATCTTGTGAGGCAGGATAATAAGGAACAGGAAACTATGACACGTCTCCTCCTGCTGAAATGTGCAAGGGACACCTCAGCACAAACAAGTGGAGGACAAAAGCGCCTCTAAGCAGAAGGTGATATATAAAACAAGAGGATGCTCCCGGCGTAGGTGCAGAAAATCAACAAGCTGCAGAAACTTTACAAGGGGAGCAGAGGATTTCTGTGCAAACAGCCCCCAGTGGAGAAATGATTGGGGAAAATAGGGGTTAGTACCTTAGATGAATCAACGTGGTATTTGTAATACTGTTCTCTGGGCACAGTTTTGTGACTAACTCCAGGTAATATGGTCACATCCTGTCATACAGTCAGGTGGGTGGGCAATATAGAGAGTCAAGGCATAGAAAAGAGTCAGACGCCTTTATTTGAATCCTGGCTCTGAGTCCTACCGGTGATGTGTGACCTTAGGCAATGTGCTTAATCTCACTGGGCCTCAGTCTCTTTATCTTTAACCTCAAGGTGTGACTCTTAAACTGTTTGTTTTTATTTTAGTACTCACAGGAATATCTGAATAGGTGTTTACTATTATTATTCCATCACTCGTAGGAATATCTAAACTACTAGAGAAGCCCTTTTACCATATAGTTATACTTAATAGTTTTCAAAAGCACTCATTCAACAACTGGTTACTGAGCCCGACTGAAAGTTCCAGGCACTGTGCTAGGTGATAGTAACATAGGGGTGAACGAGGCAGACAAAATCCCTGTGCTTGTGGGGTTGGCAGACACTGAGTGGGTAGTGGGTTGGCTGCCTGAGTGACCTCAGCTGGCCACTCCATTCCCCTCTCTTCCTGGAAACTTGGCAGTGTACGGACTTCTGCGTTCCGCCTCTCAGCATCCCAGGCTCCACTGCACAAAAGGCCCTGATCCCTTTTATCTTCCCAGGTCTCATTTCATATCCAAGGTGACTGACAGGGATGACATCCAGCCATAGCTTCTCATTCCTTAGGTCACCGAGAGGAGGGTTTCTTGAACCTGTAATGGCAATGTAGTAAAATAGCAAATGTGAAAAACTCTCACGACATTACTGAGATAATAAAGACAGAAGAACTGTGTGGTGATTTCATTGCCTCATCTTATGTGACTTGTATTAATTCTGTCATGAGAATAGGTAGGACCAGCCTTGTGGTTCTGTGCCCTCCTCGTGAAGGGTAGCAGGCCCGTGTGTTCATGGATGAAGGAGGTGCTGCCAGGTGCCAGTGGCCAACAGCCCGGGGCTGCTGGAGCAGGACTGTCCAAGGTCCCACTGACACAGTTGTCATCTTGCTTCTTTTCTTTCTCACTCACTTTTTCGTTTTGCAAAGATGACCGTTCCAGGGACTATCTGCTCCACCGAGAGCCCTCTGCATAGTCAGTCATGGATCACTCTCTGCAGTTTCTGCCTGTATTAGTTTATTCCCAGGTACCAAGAGAGTATTGTCACTCCCAAGGTGGAATCACCTAAGGGGCTTCTCACCCTTCTTTTCTTCCCACATACTAGGCACCAAAAGCAGCTGTATTGCTTAGAAGGGTCAACCTAGAATAGGTGCTTGACTATCAGAATGCTTGAAGGAAGATGATGAAATGATTCTTGGAGGAGGAGTGAAACCATATTTTGAAATGAGGAATAAATACAACTCATTATATGTAATTTTGTATGCTATTGTCTGTTGATGCAGACAAATAATTTTAAAAGTTAGCTATGCCTGCTTCTTCCATATGAGGCAGAAACAGTCATTCAAGGGTAAAACTTTCTTGTGCTTCAGAGTCACTGAGGGATCTTCTCTGAAAGATGCAAATGTAGGCAACTAGGCACTCATTGCTTGGGAAAAGAGCTCAGCAGAACACAAGGCTACCTCTTCTCTGGTAAGGAAAGGCTGGGGAAGAGTTGACGCTATTTGTGTAAGAAGCTAGAATCCTTCTGTGAGGAGGGAGCTAAGAACAGTCTTAACCAAGTTTTAAAGTTAGGAAAACCTGTTGGAGTTCACCATGTACCACATGGGGTGAGGGGGAGGCCATCTGGGGCAGGAAGGGGTTTAGGGACTCTGTGGGGTAGGACTGGATCAAATATTTTGGGAGCGTGTCAGGGTTTCTCACCCCTTATCACTTTGGATGACAGTGCTGAGTATGAGTGCTGAGGGCTCTGGGAG
>CM052438.1:81360169-81382874 GCA_028533085.1 Varecia variegata
GAGCTAGGCTGACGCCACGGCACTCACTCTAGCCCGGGCAACAGAACGAGACTCTGCCTCAAAAAAAAAAAAAAAAAAAAAAATGAGCAGGGCGGTCAGTATAGACAGTGCAGTGGCTTGAAGGAGTTTGAATTTGCGATCAGAATCACAATGGCCTCTCATTAGCTGTGGAAACCTGGGCAAGTGCCCCTCCATCCCTATCAGTAAAGTTAGCTCTTATTATACACACATGAAATCTATAGGGTAATCCTCACATTTCACTATAGTCAAATATCCATTTCCTTTCTTTTATCTTTTTTTCCTTTTGGAACTCCAACAAATAGAAAATGTACTGATGGAAGTTTCAGAAAAAAATTCATGCTATTTACAAAGGCAGTGTGTGGGTGAATGAACAAAAAGCCTTAGAGGCTATTTCAGAAGAAATCAGACATATTAAATCCAAACAATACATTTGCACAGATAATAGAGTACTGCTAATATCTCTTTTAGAGATGCTTTGCTAAGATGAAAATAATCATTTGTGGCTATTAATCTTGGAAATAAATAACTGTTAGTGTATGCTGTTTAAATAGGTTTAAACATAGAGTGTATTTGCACTATTAATTACTAAGACGACAGTAAAAAACAAAGACATCGGAGGACTTCCACTTTTGCCGATGAAGGATAAAATGCTTTGGGAATTTTATCCCAAATTTTACCTAGAAAACAGGACTGCAGTCCCTGAGAGAAGGGAAACAATGGAGCAGGCCTTTCAGTAGCTTCACTTTACTGTCAAGAGGCAGTTTTCAGGCTGCTGCATAGTCAGGGAGAACCCAAATGGAGTCAGTGGTTTAACAACTTGAGTAGACAGAGTTTGTAGTTTGGGGAGGCAGAGGTAAGTCACAATTTGTGGGCAGAGTACCAGAGAGAAGGGACATACAGAGAGCTGTAGAGATCTGCAGATGGTCCCCTTTGAGTCTTTGGCTAATACTAATCTGCAATGCAGGGGGTAAACCTTCAGAAGCCAGGCAAAGAGGTGCCAGAAAGCAGTGGACTAAACAATTCCCAGAACTCAGATAGGACTGGGCATAGTTCACATTCTCACCAGCCTGAGTGAAGAAATCTTGTGCTGTGAGGGGTAGTTGTAGGACTAAATTAGCCCTAGAATGATGTCTGCTCTAGACCCACCCTAATAAAGCTTAACAGCAAGCCTTGAAAGGGTCAATATGCTGTGCTAGTAAAAATGCCATAACAAAGCTGAATTTCCATTAAAGGAAAACAAAATTTAACACTCAATGACATGAAATGGCCAATAAATGATAAAAAAGAACTCTACTTGCAAATAAGTGGGAAAATATGCCAGCTAACCAGAGTGAAAATCAATCATTACAAAAGAACAAGAAATGACAGAGATGAAAGAATTAGGAGACAAGGATCTTAAAACAACAATTAAATATGCTCAATGGCATGAAAGAAAACATGAACATGAGGAAGAGAGAAATATTAGTTCTGATAAAGAACCAAATAAAACATTGAGAGATAAAAAATAAAGCATCCCCAAAGAAAAATAGATTAGCAGCAGATTAGATACTGCAGAAGAAAAGAGCAATGAACTTGAAGACAAAACAATAGAAATGATTCCAAATGAAGTTCAGAGAGGAAAATAAGACAGAAAAAAATGTACAAAATTTCTCTGACCTATGGTACAATATTAAGCAGTTTAATATATGTTTCATTAGAGTTTCAGAATAAGAGTGTATGGTACAGAAAAAAATGTTTAAAAATCCAAGAAATCCAACAAACCTCAAGAAAAGTTAAGAAAAAGAAAAACATAAAATTTCAGTCAGGGTCCAGATAGAAGAGAGAAACTCCACAGTAATTTGAACAAGAAAGTTTAATATAAAGAATTATTAACTGTAATGGGAGAATTGGTTGGCAAAGGGCAAAGAGACCTCTAAAGAAGACAGTAATGGCAACTGTAAGAAGCAGTCACTACCCCTAGGGCTGAGGTAGAGCAAGAGAACTCATTGGAGAGGGCACAGCTCACGGTGCTCACTGATGGTAGAGAAGTCACTGTGGTGCCAGTGGAACCTGCCGGAAAATGTGCCCTCTGGAACTTGCTAAAATTCATACTCGAGGGCGTGGAGAAAGCTGCTCCCAGGGAGGTGTTTCGTTGAAGGCACTCTGCTACAAAACCACCTGAGGAGGTGGTGGTGCCAGGGGAGGCTGCTGGCATGGAGTGCTGCTGTCCACTGTGTGCTGCAGGATCTGGGCACTGAGAAGCTCCATGAGCTGCATGATCCTGCTAAGTGAGCACACCAGAATCAGGATGGAAATCTTCCTCCTGCAGTGTCCCTCCAGTACCCTGTATTGACAACATTATAGCCAGCTGGCAGAGGGAAAAGTAGTTAAAAGGCCAAGATCCATTTTTGCAAAGCAGACACTGAAGCATGAATTTGGAACTGAGAGGCAATAAACTGGTAACTGGCACAGTCCACCTATCTGTTACTCAGCTTCTCAATGCACTCTGCTAAACACCATTGAGCTTCTGTACAGACAGCAACAAGACAACTCTACATTTGCACCTAATAAGATACACCTATCTGACAAGTAAAAGTTCTCACCCTTTCCCCAAAAGGAACAAAACAGTCCAATAGTCATTGTATCCATTGTTGACCATATTAATTCCTCCTCAAATCTAGGCACAGACCCATTGAATATTTTGTTACCAAAGGCCATAATTTAAAGTTAACTTCTAATCATTAGTATATGAAATAAAATGAGAAGAAGAAAGCAGCTAGAGTATACAAACAAACATATGCACACATAACAAAGAGAAAACATGCAAAGCTATTAAAGTCTTCATTTCTGTAATTTATAACAAGGTTGTAGTTAATATCTATGTCTTCCTTCTCCAACTGCCCATTCTTTATATTTTTCTTGATTTCAGTCAGAACCTTAGTTACTCTAGACTCTTTACCTAGGAAAGTAAAAGAAACATTCATTTCTGAATGGTCTGAGAGCTCAATCATTCTGCTTTTTGCTGTAATTTTTAAATAACTTTCACTTTTGGACATGGAAGTGCTAAAGGGCATTCTCATGAATTGCCTGTGTTCTAGAGTCCTCTTTATCTCCATTTTATAATAGCAACCCAATTTTCTTTGGAAATTGGGATCAATCATTCCAGCCAGTAGACTAAGACTTTTTTTTTTTTTTTAATTTAATCTATTGCTTCAGTGGCATAAGAAGTCCTGAATGGCTAGGTAGAAATTTCAGTGACACCATTGCTTGTCCCCTGATGGGGACATTTTCCCCTTGAGAACCAGTGCTGAAATCCTGTACTCAGCAAAATGTTTTTCAAAAATAATGGCAAAATAAAGACTTTTTCAGACTAACAAAAGCTGAGAGTCATTCTTTGTTTCTTTGTATGTGTCATTTCAATGTCTCATTTTAAGTAAACCTATACTTTATTCTCTGGATTCTTTTTAAAATTGTACATTTGGTTTTGATTGTCTGCAGTTTCACTATAATATGTATAGGTGTGCATCTGTTTTTATATTTTCCTGCTTGGTATTCATTATGTTTCACAAATATATGGATTGATATCCTTCATCATTTCTGGAAAATGTTTAGCCATGGTTTATTCTAATATTGCTTCTGTTTCATTCTTTTTGTTCTCTCCTTCTGGGTTTCCAATTAAGCATATGATAGACTTTCTTACTGTTTATGTCCTATACTTTTTTTTGTCATATTTTCTGTCTTTTTGGTTCTCCATGGTTTATTCATCTAATTTTTTCTACCTGTCTTCTGGTTCACTAATTCGCTCTTCAGCTGGGTGTAATCTGCTAAACCTTTCCAATGAGTTCTTAATTTTAGTTATGGTAATTTTTAGTTTTCTAACTTCCATTTGGATCTTCAAATCATCTATGTCACTTTTTAATAGTTTTCATCCCACTGCTCATAATTTTAAACTTGCTTTTTTCCTTCATTATAATAATAATAGTTGTTCCATACTCTGTTGTCTGATAATTTCGCCATTTAGGGTTCTTGCATATTTATTTCTGTTTTCTGATATTTCTCCTGATCCTTGTTCATAGGATCTTGTTTCCTTGTATGCTAGGTTATTTCTGACCCTGCTGGACATTGAATAGCTTTATGTCCTCTATAAACTATAAAATACTGTAGAATCTGTCTGAGTTAATTAGTGAGCTACAAATTAATGAGATCTCATTGTACTATTACTGAGTAATGTATATGTAGATCTGTCTTATTATATCTATTCCTATTATTAAATCCCTTAATTTGGGGAAGCTAACTTAGGACCAGATATTCATATTTCTTTTTTTTCCTATTTGATTTAAACTAATTTAATTAATGTTCCAGTTTCTCTTTTAAGCTACTTGCTATATACTGCAAACATTTAAAAAAAATTCTAGACCTAACATTTGGAGTCACATGACTTTTAGAGTCTTACTTAATTAATAAATGTACCTATATGCCTGAGTTTTAAAACTATGTCTTTTTAAAAAATTTCTATACATGATTTCTATTTGTTCCTACTATTTGAGAAGATAATTAGGAGTGAAATTAATGTAACAGTAATAATACTTTTGCAAAAGCACAGCCATACAGATATTACCCTGTAAATGGTCCTGATTATATTGATGGTATCTTACAGAATCAGAGAGATTTTGAACATGGTGATATGGTCCTCCAGATAATCTCTACAATAACTGTCTGCTTGATACCATAGAATGCCATAGATAAAATAAATAAGTTTTAGAAGTTACTTTGAAATATTTAAGTTTATTAATCATCAAGCATTGAACTCATATCTTTTCTAAGAGCTGCTGATAATTATGCCTTTTTGAATTCAATATTCATTCCAATAACAAGATAAAGCCAAGTGGCAGTAAGGCATATTAATTCTTTTTTTCTTCTCACTCTTAATTTCTTTTTCTTTTAAATTTCTATAGATTTAGGGAGTAAAAGTGTTTTTCGTTACATGAATGAATTGTATAATGCTGAAGTCAGAGCTTTCAATGTACCCATCACCAGAAAAATGCACACTGTATTTGATAGGTAGATTTTTATCCCTCACTCCCTTCTCAACCTCCCCACTTCTTAGTTTTCAATGTCTATTACACCACTTTATGACCATATGTACCCCTCATTTAGCTTCTACTTATAAGTGGGAACATATGGTATTTGTTTTTCCATTCCTGAGATACTGCGCTTAGGATAATGGTCTCCAATTCCATCCAAATTGCTGCATAAGACATTATTTCATTCCTTTTTATGGCTGAGTAGTACTCCATGGTATATAGATGCCACATTTGCTTTATCTACTCATCAGTTGATGGTAGTTAGGTTGTGAATTGTGCTGCAATAAATATTTGAGTGCTGGTGTCTTTTTTATAAAATGGCTTCTTTTCCTTTGGGTAGATACCCAGTAGTGGGATTGCTGGATGGAATGATAGGTCTACTTTTAGTGCTTTGAGGACTCTCCATACTGTTTTCCATAGTGGTTGTTCTAGTTTACATTCCCACCAAAAGTGTATAAGCATTCCCTTTTCACTGCATCTGTGCCAACATCTATTGTTTTTTGACTTTTTGGTAATGGCCATTCTGACAGGTGTAAGGTGGTATCTTATTATGGTTTTAATTTGCATGTCCCTGATGATTAGTAATGTTGAGCATATTTTTCTATGTTTGTTGGCCATTTGTCTATCTTCTTTCAAAAAAAATCTGCTCATGTCTTTTGCCCACTTTTTGATAGGGTTATTTGTTTTTTTCTTGCTGATTTGTTTGAGTTCTTTGTAGATTCTGGATATGAGTCCTTTGTCAGATGTATAGTTTGTGAATATCTTCTCCCATTTTGCAAGTTGTCTGTTTACTCCATTGATTATATCCTTTGCTGTAAAGAAATTTATAGCTTAATTAAGTCTCATTTATTTGTTGTTGCTGTATTTGCTTTTGGGGTCTCAGTCATAAATTTTTTACCTAGGCCAATGTCCAAAGAGTTTTTCATACATTTTCTTCTAGAATTTTTATGGTTTCAGGTCTTTTTCAAGTATTTTTTCAGCTTTATTTCATCAAACCACAAACATTTTACAGTTATCCTTCTTATTATAACATTATTCCTTTGGGGAAAATGTGGCTTTGAATTATACTATTTTTCCAAGTGCTTCCAGAATTGGAAATATAGTATTACTCAAATAAGTTTTATGTAAAATTTATTTATTTTGAAATACAGGAATAAATATTGTGTCTTTATAACTAGATCATCACATATATTTCTCTTCTTATACAGGGAAAAAAATTATACCCAAGCTTTAAATATAAGAGCAAAATACACATGAAAGAATTAAAATTGTTTTGAATCTATTATTTTCCTTTCTACCCCATACCTCTTCATCATATTACCTTCTCTTCATAGAGACTCTATATTGGAACAAAATGAAACAAAACAAAATAAATGTAGATGCAGAAATGGGTTTTTTCTTTATTCATACATCAAAAAACCCTGTTTTTGGCCTACATTGGGGAGAAAGTAATTTAGCTTTTCTTTGTATGGTCTTCTTGATAGACTAGAGTAGTAATTTCTCACTTGAGTGTTTTTGGTCTTTTTTTGGAAAAAGAGATAGTCATTTTCTCATTAGTGTTCTCAAAAGTTTAAAGAGCTTTTTGTCTTCTGTAAGTGTTAGGTAGACATTGAGGAACTCTGGCCCCTCCTGGGGACAAGGTGGACATTCTGAGCCACTGCCACACCTAGGGGAGGAGGAAACACTACCAGTCTGCCAAGCAGAATTTAGGGGGCCAACTGCAAAAGAATGCTGAGGTACAATAGGGTCTGAAAGGTGACCTAGAACAACCTAGGGCTACTTATTATGTCATTAGCTTGAGTCTACATTGTGGTTCACCCCCGAAAATGGGTTTTCAGAGAGGTTCATGGGAGATCCACATGTGCAGTAAGACTCAGGTCATATAACTCCCAACTATCCATCAAAGTGGGTCCATAGTGACATCTCAACCATGAGGAGGGCCCAATCCAGACACTATCAAACAAGACCCCAGACTATAACCAAGTCCTTTTTGTTACCACAGAAGGTCTATTTGTTGTCTGTGGCAAACTTATCTTGATCTTACTCTGTGAATCTATATCTTGCTCTTGCTCTGTAAACCTATCTTGTCCTTCCTCAATAAAATTCATTTCATGCTTTCCTTGCTTTTGGTGTGCCTGGTCATTTTTTGGAACAATTGAAGGTTTGAAGTAGAGCCTGACCTGCAGCCTTAGGTCAGGAGCCCAGATGCCAGGGTGAGACCTAATTCTTGAGTTTGTGATCTGGTCATCACTGCAGATTTAATAACTAACAAACCTGAAACTCTATGAGCACTTTAACCAAACTATTATAGGACTAAATTAGCTACAAAAGACACTCATCAATAAGCTTGGATTTTATTACGATGTATATGTCAGTAAACTATTAATGATAACACAATTTAGTATTTTTAAAGGGCCCAATTCTTTCTCTATGTGGAAGGAATAATATTAGTCCCTTTTTTCTTCTTACTTGATTAAGCTTACTGTATCCTACATATTATCTATACAAATCAATGTTGTATTCATCATATTGGTACTGAAAGCATTTGGAAATCTTCAATTATATCCTGTTCCCTTAGTTCTTTCAAAAATACAACACTAATTTCTCATTTAGTGTTGTTAGAGCTTTTGTTGTATAATTTTTATCTTTGCAGAGTCCATTGTTAATATCTTTGTATTGCCTTTGGTACTTACATTTGAACAAAACATTTCTTCCCTCTATTGTGTTAGAGAATAGTTAATAAGCAGGGGATGAACAGGTTTCAACACTTTGTTGGTTCAAGAACTCCATTGACCAATCCTAGTTCAAGTCAGCACAACAGAGATGCAAAGGGCCACTGTGCTCCATTTGCTGCCCCCACTTTGAGGATGGGGGAAGAGGCCACAACCAAGGAATGTGTGTGGCATCTAGCAGCTGGCAGAGGTAAGGTAGTAGATTCTGCTCTTGTGCTTCCAGAAAGGAATACAGCCCAGCTGGCACCTTGGTTTTGGCCCAGTGGGACCCATTCCAGACCTGTAAATTATAGAACTATAAGATAAAAGTTTGTGGCAATTTGTTGCAGTAGGAATAGAAAACTAATGCAAACAACATTTTGAATTATCTCACCGTTCATTCAGCTGGATCATGAAACCAAGGATGACAAATGCTAATATGGCATTTGTTTAAAATTATTTTGTGTTCATTTATACCTGTGGTCAGAAAGACAGCATCTACCATCCAGCATCCTGGAACTACAATTGCTGACATAGACATTTTAAGTGACATCAGGAGCATTTTGTGGCAATTAGAGGTTTTAATACAATTCAGGAAAGTTCTGCCTCTGAAGTGTCCCAGAATCATTCAGAAACAGTATTTTTTTATTTAAAAGTAATTTTTAACTACACAAGTTTAAAAAACAGAGGTAAGACTAGAGTCTGTGAGGTGCTAGAATCTTCTTGTGCTGGCTTGAAGAGACAGCTGTTAAAATTTTAGGCATTTTATGAGCCATGAAATCATCCACAGTGGATGTATTTACTTCCCAGAAATCAGCAGACACAACAAAGGGAGAGCAGTTGCTAAGCTTTATCAGCACACTCCAGCTAGGGGCCTCTTGGACAGGAACACTGGTCCCACCCCCACCGCCAAGATTTTCCCACACTATCCAGGTGGTGTGCATCTTCCAGATTACTTTCTATGGATTTACATATATTTCTGGGTCCCCAGATAAAACATATAACTTTCTTAGCATTTTTTCTCTTTATTTTTTAAATGTCATGATAAACTTATCATTCTATAGCTTACTTTTTTTCTCAGCAAAATCTTGGAGATCTGTCCATGTTAGCTCATATGCATCTGCCTCATTTTTAAAACTATAATGAACTATAATAATCTTAAGCTGCAATATTCCATATATCATAAATATGTAGTATACATATACTATCATATATTTAATCGTGTAACATTTGCTCTGTTTATGGATATGTGCATAGTTTTAAATTTTTTGCCGCTACAAACAATGCAGCAGTGGATGTCCTTGTACCTGCTTTCTGGCCACTGCGCATCAAGGGTAAATAAGATATTTTGAATTTCCGGGTCTAAGGGTGTAAGCATTTATGATTTTAATATATACTGTCAAATTGCTTTCTGAAGAGGCTGCAATATTTAATAATTCGCGACTCTACCAGCAGTGCATGGCAATGCAATTTCTCTAATTTTGACCTCAATGTAGTCAATTTACATTTGCCAACATGATGGATAAAAAGTAGTCATTTTAATTGTGTTTCTTTGACCACTACTGAAGCTTAACATAACTTCATGTTTATTGGATATTTGTATGTGTTTCAGCTTGTCCTGGTGCTTTCCCCAGTTTTCTATTTTTGTGTTTTTTCTAATCAATTTGTAGGCTACATTCTGAATTCTAATCATTTGTCTGTTATGTTGCAAATATTTTTTCCCAGATTCTCTTTTCATATTGTTTTTCTTTCCCCAACTTGAAATAATCTTTTTATTTTATTTTATTATACAATTATTATTATTTTTAGAGACAGGTCTCACTCTGTTGCCCAAGCTGGAGTGCAGTGGCAAGATCATAGGTCACTGTAACCTCGAACTCCTGAACTCAAGTGATCTTTCTGCCTGGGTAGCTAGGACTGCAGGTATGTGTCACCATGCCTGATTAATTTTTAAAATTTTTTGTAGAGACAGGGTCTCACTATGTTGCCCAGGCTGGTTTTGAGCTCCTGGCCTCGAGTGAACCTCCCCGACTTGGCTTCCCAAAGTACTGGAATTACAGGTGTGAGCCACCATGCCCAGCCTTTATTTTAGAATAGTGTTCAATTTACAGAAAAGTTGCAAAGGTGGTACAGAGAATTCCTATACACCCTTCACCCAGTTTCTCCTACTGTTAACATTTTATATTACTATGGTACATTTGTCACAATGAATGAACCAATTTTGGTGCTACATTATTATTAATGAAAGTCCACACTTAATTCATATTTTATTAATTTTTCCCAGCATCCTTTTTTTGTTCTGGGATTCTATTCAGGATATCAAGTCACTGTGTACAAATATGAACCTGAAAGAGCCAATCCTTCAAGATGCATCCTGAGTAGCTAACTGGCCTTAAATTTAAAATAGAGCCAAGTGAAACAGAAAACCAACTGCATGTTTTGGTTTGGTTCCCATTTATAAGTGGGAGCAAAGCTATGGGTACGCAGGGGCATACAGACTGGTACATTGGACCTTGGCGATTCAGAAAGTGGTGGGGTGGGAGTGGGGGAAGTAAAACTACTTGTTGGGTGCAATGTACAGTATTTGGGTGATGGGTACACTAAAAACCTAGGCATCACCACTATACAATTCATTAATGTAACAAAAACTTATATCCCTAAATCTATCAAAATATAAATTAAAATAAAATAAATCAATATAAAAAATAGAGCCAAGCAGCCATTTGCCCTAAGGGACCACACATGTACTCTGAGATCCCCAAAAGCCCACAACTCTGCTCAACTTTGGGACTTTTAGAGCACACATGAACCAACCAATCAGAGCTCATCTGCCTTGGCCAATCAGGGCTCCACTGTATCAATCCAAACTAAGAAGGATTGAATCCTTCATTTGCATACATGGACCTGATTGGGAATCTGGGTGGGCACTTTCACTCAGAACCCTTCCTTTGTTCTCTGGAATGCACCTTCTTCCTTTTTCAGCTGAGTCTCCATAGTTTGTAATTTATTCACATTATAAAGAAAATAAAGTTTCTTTCCTCCAAATTCCTTTTTGGAGAACTTTTGCTCACATTACATTTAGGCACCAAGTCTCCTTAGCCTCCTCTCAATTGAGACATGTTCTCAAACTCTCCTTATTTTTTGTTTTAAACCATTATTTGCCATTTATTTATACCATTGATACATATTAGGGAATAGGACATACAAGACACTATAAGAATGAATAGGTCAAGTATCCTGTATGTACAGATAAATTACTATTTGCATTTTTAATACTACCTAAAAGTGGTGAGAAAGTAATAAGAGGAGCTGAATATATTTTAATTAAATCTTTCAATTTCTATCATTTATCTTTCACCACAAAATATCTCCCTTAAAAAAAGGTAGCCATAGGAACAAATCTCAATAACTTCATTTACTTGTACCAGCTATGCATATATAATGACAATATATTAATATTTTCACCTGCATTTTTAAAAAATGTTAAATAAAATAATTATCTTAATTTTAAAAATTAGGGTAAGGAAATATTCAAAAGCTTACAAGTTATGGTTCAGAAACTTTATAATTTTTTTATGACTTAATCACTTTTATTGTGATTAAGTAATATATTGTGATATAGTAAAAAACACTGTTTTGTTTTTTACTACTAAAAAAGTTATGGAAGCATCTAGTAATACCAGTCTCCTACATCATTTCTCATCCATTTCTGAGGTCACTGCCACTTTACTTTCATTTGGTATTTACCTCTATGTCTGTCTGTGTGCTGATGCTTCAAAAAAAATTAATTAAATTAAAAATAATTAATAGGAATTAATTGCCCCCTCTAATTGATAAGGATTTAGCTCTCTGTTACTACAACTTGCCACCACCCAGCAAGTACTCTTCTCATCCTCCCAATACTGTTGCATTGAAATTTCAGTTATGACAATGTTCACTGTTTCCAGTACTTCAAATATGTCAAGGCTAATAGCAATTGAGTCTTATATTGTACCAATATTACTATCCCTTCCTGTGCAATCCCCTCACCCCAAGGAGAGAATGGTTGCCTTTTGTTCTGTTTGCTTAATTTTCTATGTACTTATCAGTAATTCAACCTCAAATTCTTTATAAGTTATCCAAAACCTTAACATTTACTCAGCAAGAACTTTATTATTGTCATCTTCCTCAAGAAGAATCTTCAGAAACCGTCTGCTATACTCTCATCAGGTCTGACCGCCGCCCTTGCTGGTCATCCCTTGACCCCGTTGCTATGTTAGATCACCTCTTTCCTGCATGCCACGTTTCTCTTTCTCTTGGTTTACTTCCTCTTTTTGGAGGAGCATTTTCTCCAGGACTGTCCTGAGAAAGGCTTTATGAGAAGTATGATGCTTAAGTCTTGCTTATCTGAAAACATCTGTATTATACCTTTGAATCTGATCAGTACTTTGGGCTATATGTCAAATTCTAGGTAAAAAATGATTATATCCTAAAAAGTAGAAGTTTGAAGACAATGTTCTATGTTTTGCAGCCTCCAGTGTTGCTTTTGAGAAGTCTAATGCCATTCTGATCTTTTTTACATGACTTTTTTTTCCCTCTTTCTCTGGAAGCTTATAGGATCTTGTCCTTAAGCCTTGTGTTTGAAATTCCATGTTGATGTGATTTGGTGTTTCTTTTCATCCCTTGTGCTAGGCCTTGGTGGACCCTTTCTGCTAGACATCCTTGTCTTTCATGTTGAGGGATGTTCTGGATAATGACTTCCTCTGTTTCCTATAGTCTGTCTTTCTGAAATTTCTATAAGTCAGATGCTCAAGTTCCTGGACCAGTCTTCTATTTTTCTTACCCTTTTTCCTTCTAATTGTTCATCTCTTTGTCCTTTTTTTCCTACTTCCTAGGAAATTTCTACAATTTGTCTGCCACCACTTTTATTGAGTCTTTCTCCTGTCTCTTGGGAAATGATTATATGCAATAAACTACATCCATTTAAGTATAAAATTAGACAAACCTTAACAGCTGTATAGACCTTAAAACCCACAGTGAAGAAGCTATAGAGCATCATCCCCAGTATGTTCTCCAGGCTCCTTTGCAGTCTATCTTTCTGACCACCCTTGACCTCAGACAGCTACAGATCTGTTTTTCATCGTCGTATTAGTTTACCTTTTATGTAAATAGAATCTCACAATATGACATTTTCCATTTTTGTCTTATTTTACTTAGCATAATGAATTGCTGAGTCAGTATCACGAGTTGTTTATCCATTAACCTATTGATAGACATTTGGGTTGTTTCCAGTTTGAGGCTATTGTGAATTAAACTGCTATGAACAATGATGTATAAGTCTTTGTATAAATGTAGGTTTTCATTTCTCTTGGGTAAATATTTAAAAGAGGAATGGCTAGGTGGTATGGAAGATTATTTTTAACTTTTAAAAATAATGCCAAATGGTTTTCCAGAGAGGTTGCATCATTTTACATTCCTGTAGGTGTATGAGTTGAGTTGCTCCATATTTGTGCCACCACTTGATACTGTTAGTCTTTTAACTTTTAGCCATTTGAACTGGTGTTTGGTGATATATCATAGTTTTAATTAGCATTTTCCTGCTGACTGATGATGTTGAGCCTGTTTTCATGCTTATTGGCTACCTGTACATATTCTTTTGTGAAGCATTTGTCCAAATATTTTGGTAATAATTTTATTGGGTTGTCTTATTGAAATGTAAGAATTTTGTAGTTTTAGATTTTACATTTAAGTCTATGATCAATTTTTAGAAAACCATTTGTGTATAATGTAGTATAAGAGTAGATATTAATTCCCACCCCTACCTCAAAATCTGGACATCCATTTGTTCTGTCACCATTTATTGAGAAGACTTTCCTTTCTCCATTGAATTTCCTTGACACGTTTGCATTGACCATACATGTATAGCCCTATTTCTGGACTCTATTTGTTCCATTGATCTATAAGTTAACAGGTTTTAAGAATATGTGTTATGTACTTGCTTGCTAGAGGGTTCTATAAATATGAATTAAGGTGCTTAATAGTGTTACTCAGATCCACCATGTCTTTACTGAATTTAGTTTAGTTGTTCTACCAATGTTAAAATCTCCTATAGTGCTTGTGGAATTATGTATTTCTTCCTTTGTGTCTGCTAATTTTTGTTACATGTATTTTGAAGTTCACACATTTATGATTATTAGGTTTTTCTGATGAATTGTCCATTTTATCATGATGAACTATCCCTCTATATCTTTGATAATTTTATTTCTATTTTTTCTTTTTTCTTTTTTTTATTTTGGCATATGACAGGGGTACAAATGTTTAGGTTACATATATAGCCTTTGCCCCACCCGAGTCAGAGCTTCAAGTGTGTCCATCCCCCAGATGGTGCGCACCACACCCATTAGGTGTGTATATAACCGTCCCCTCCTTCCCCCGATGAATGTTATTACTATATGTTATTACTATATGTACACTTAATTGTTTATCAGTTAATACCAATTTGATGGTGAGTATATGTGGTGCTTGTTTGATAATTTTCTTTCTTTTGAAGTCTATTTTATCTGTTATGGTCACTAAAGCATTTTTGTGATTACTATGTACATAACATATCTTTCATCAACCCATCTATGTCTTTATATTAAAGTACATCTCTTGTAGACAACATATAGTCAGGTCTTGCTTTGTATCCATTCTGATAATTTCTTTCTTTTAATTGGAATATTTATTCCATTGACATTTAATGTAATTATTGATATGATAATAATTGTTTTCACTTCATTCCTCCTGATTTTTGTTCTTGTGCTTTAATCTTCTTGCCTTCTTTTTGAATAGTTGAATATGTTTTTGAATTCCATTTTAATTAGTCTATTAGCTTTTTTAGTTGTACCTTGCAGCATTACTTTTTAATGATTGTTCTAAGGATTAGACCATTTTTAATTTTTCACATTTTAATATTTTACCACTTGTAAAATGTAAGAACCTTGCAACGTATGTGCTCATTTATATCTGTTATACTTCATGTTATAGTTTTCATAAGTGTTATAATATAAATTTTTTATGACAATGTTATAATTATGCTTCAAACAGTATTACAAATTTTAAATAAAAAGAAACAGTTTTATGTATATTTAGACACTCCTATCATGTTTAATTCTCTTTTCAATTCCTAAAGATCTGGATTTCCCCTACAATCATTTCCCTTCATCTGAAAGAATTTCCTTTAGCTTATTTTGTAGTGTAAAACTGGAGGTGCAAATTCTCTTTATTTTTCTTTATATGAATATGTCTTAAATGCACCTCCATTCTTGAAGTTTATTGTCATTGAACATACACTTCTGAGTTGATAGTTTTTTTTAAATCTTTCTTTGTTCATCACTTTACAGATGTTACACAGTCTTTTAGCCTTCATGCTTTCTCATAGGAAGTATGTGGTTTTCCAAATCACCACTCCTCTGTAACGTATCATCGTTCTCTGGTTATTTTCATGATTAAATCTTTACCTTTATATTGTACCAGTTGGATTATGATGTGCACAGGCATCCATTTCTTCAAATTTAGCCTGTCTGAAGATTGTTGAGGTTGTTGAATCTGTAAACCTGTAAATGTATATCTTCTACCAAATTTGAGATGATTCTGCCATTATTTCTTCAATTATCTTCTCCATTATCTTATTCCTCTCCATCTGGAACTTCGTTTACCTTTGTGTTGGGCTTTTTGAAATTGGTTCACATGTTCTAAGGCTTTCATTAAAAAAACACACTTTTTCTCTCTCACTTCTTCAGATTGGATCATTTTTAATTGTTTTCATTCTGCTATTTACCTCATTCAGTAAATTTTCTAGCTCTGGTACTGTATTTTTAGTTTTAAAATTTGCATTTGGTTCTTCTCCATAGTTTCTATTTCTATCCTAAGATTTCCTATCTTTTCATTCTTTACAAACGTATTATCTTGTATCTTTTTTGAACATAGTTATAATAAGTCTTTAAAATTGTTCTCTAACAGCTCCAATTTCTGGGTCATTGTGGGATTGCATGATGATGTTAATGCTTGAGATCTGTTGAAATATCTGTAGGCCACATCCCACAATTAAAGCTCTGACAGTTGGGAAGTCACTCAGACTTCTTCAGATCATAGGTCTGACTGAGCCAACTGCTTTTTCCTCTTCTTCAATATTGTGTTTGATGCTGTCACATTCCTCATCAATGTTCAGGTTACCATGCATCTGAGATAAAATTCTACAGGCCCTCTGAATCTGTCCTTTCCAAATAAGCCATCAAGGACTTTCAGGCAAAAAGAGAAAGCCAAAAAATTGTATAACTGCTGGAATTGCTGCAAGTCCCAACATGTACCTGTTCCACTTGGTTACATAATGTTTAACTTTGTGTTCAGCACAGCATCTAGTAAAGTATCTTGCATACAGTAGGCATTTTGTAAATATTTTATGAAATAATATAAAAGCAGCTATATATCTAAATTTTCTTTATTAGCTAAACAGAAAATAGCTGTGCTTTAGACTCATGAAGCCATATTTCTTTTTTGCGGCAATTCTTCTGGATCATTTAACTTTGCAGAATTACTTGCACAATAATTCCTTCCAACCAAACCATTCATTATTTTAGATATAACCAGTCCTTCTCTTCTGGAAGAGTCTTCAGTTGTGATATAGAGAGCAGACTTTCCTTGCTTTTGGTGACCTTGGAAGTTTTGAGGAATGCTGGTCAGGTATTTCATAGAATGTCCCTCAATTTGGATTTGCCTGATGATTTTGTTGTGCTTTGACTGGGCTTGTGGTTCGGGGAAGAAAGTCATCGTGATGAAGTGCCATTCTCACCCTATCGTATCAAGGGCACATGTGCTCATCATGCCTCATGATGTTAACCTTCATCACCTGAAGAAGGGAGTGTTTGAAATAGGAGGTATTAGGTAAATCATAGACTTGTAATTATATATCAGCTTTTTACGTTTCTTCTGTAGAAATTGAACAACACTGCAATAAAGCTGGTTGGCACAAAAAGAGAAATTGGAATATAGATAATTGAGTTTAATCCCAAGTAATTACATGTTAAATATTTATAAAGTCTGTTGTTTTATGAGTTTATTTATGAAAAATGGATTTTGCCCAGGAGACTTAAACTGGTTAATATTTCCCTGAGGCTATTTGGTAAGAAAGGGATAGTTTCCTACATATTTTTTATAAATAGTAATATGACAGGAGATAAACAGAATAAAGAACAGTACAGCACATATTGCATTTATAATAGTATAAATTTGCAATTACATCTAATGACCAGCATTAAATACAGTGTATTAAATTATTCAAATTGCTCTTCAGTATAAATTATGCCATTGATTAGATTTGTGGTAGTAGCTATGAGATGTAAAGTAAATATTGTGACATTCTTTAATTGAAATAAATGCTTGTACTTCAATTAATGGTAATTTTTTAGTTCATTAATTCTAGAAATTTGTTTTTATAGTCTATTCAGAATTCTACATTCACATGAATTGAGATATAGGCAGCATGAGTTTATTAAGAACAAATCAATGTCATGTAAACCTGACAACTTTTTTTGATACAATGATAAAGCAGCACATAAAATTTGCAATACAAAGAAGTGAAAATATCTATGTCTGTCTCTTCTAAATCTTATATTAAATATGTCTGCTCTTCTCAAAGAATGGTTTATGGGAAAATGATACCTTAAGACATATAAATTTTGCTCTTTTAAACCTATCTTATAATTCTGCATCAGCCCCGGTAAAAAGTTAGCACAGCTGTGCCCAAGTGTACTAGTGCATGTGTGTCACCTGGAGTGAGGGCAGTATCTTTATAGAGTATTGAATGAGCCTTCACTAAACTCTTATCACTTCACTTCAGCAATCTTGAAAGTATAAAATATTTGAAGGACATTGAATAATATTAATGTCTAAATGATATTTCTCAAAGTATGGGCCAAGAACCCATATTAAAATCACCTTGAGTATGCATTAAAATGTAGACCTACTGAGTCAGATGCTCAGGAATTGGGGCAATGACTGCATGTTTACCATTTCTTTAGTTATCCTTGCGCAAACTGAAATTTGATGTCCACTGGTATGAAAGGTACTGTGTTATTTATAATATATAAGGGAGAATAAGTATGAACACATGAAGTTCTCAATTAGAAAGGTCTTCATACCAAATAAAAGCTCTGTGAGAAGTTTGTCTGTGCTTCTGAGATCATATTCCAGAAGGATTGTCTTTTCTGCTCCTTATAACACTTTGTGGTTATTGCGTGTGTAGCACTAGGCCTTGTCGGTAGTTATGATATAGTGTGAGGGTGAGGGGAAACTTCCCCTTTGCCCCGAAAGTTCACTGAAAGATCAATTCACAATTAAGGCAGATTATTAAGGGAAAGCTTCATTTACCATGAGCATGGGGAAAATTGCAGAGTGGTTACTCAGCATCCGAATGGGTCCAGATATTTTTATACATGCCTTTTAGAGGGGAGGGGGGATAGAAAGAATAGAGATAATTTTGTTTAGGAGCAACAAAGTGTCATTTTGGGACACTTTATTCATAGGGTGGAGGAATTGATAGGGGAAACAGAGTGACTTGTAAATTAACCTGAGAGACACGTATTATTTTAATACGTGCATTCTTGACTTTCTTTCCTGCAATATATTGAGATAACAGGGAGGGGAAGGGAAGTCAATTATTCTTTTGATCTTTTGATTGGTCAGTCCGGTTTATGCAGATAGAGGGAAAGTCCTTTCCAGTACTTTTTGATCTCCAGTGGCCTTTAATTCAAAATATTCTTTATAACAAGGAGTCATATTTGGGGGTGAAATTTCCTGAGCCCCTTCAATAGCTACACAGTACTAGACCTCCTTGAGGGTAGTAATCATGTGACTTCATCTCTATATCCTTATAACACCTATTTAGACTTGGGGAACACAAATATTTCATGATCTGAATTGGGAAAAAGTTAGACTGAAATAAAGTGTAACCACTGATGTAATAATTTGTATTATTAATATCAGGCTTAATAATAAATTATGATAAATGATACTGAAAACAAGCTTACTCTCATTCCACTAGAAATTAATATAATCCATTCTGCTAATATTTTCACTCTAGCACATTTTGAGACAAATCTCTTCCATCACTTTGCTTTACATTTATACAGCAATTTCTCTCCAAGCGTGAGGGACAATTTTTCTGAAGCACACATAATAATGTATGTTAGGCAATGTTGGATTAAATGTATAATGGCTTTTATAAATATTATTTATGGTTATTTAAATAATAACAAAAAAGGTAACACAGCGAAACATGTTAAAGACACCGAATTCATTTTCACATAGTAATAACAAGTAAACAGGTGTTGATTTATACTTTCCACTTCTTACTTGCTATAAAGTTATGAGATCTCCTTCCCTAAATCCACTCAATGACCTCAAAGTGCTTTTCCCTATCCCTGAGGTGGGATGGGTTAGGGAGAGCAAAACTGAAGAGATAACATGGTTGTGTTTTTTCTGACTTCATTAATCAAGGCATGTGACTATTTAGTGAATGACAGGATAATAGCACCATTTCATAGGTCACCTGCCCTGTCATTGTTTACTGATTTCTCTAATTTACTACCGGAAAAAAAAGCAACAAAAAAAGTCTCTGTGGCATTTGCAGTTGTGAAGCAAAGCACGGAATGCCACAGTCGTCAGGTGAGGAAATGTCGCTTTACAGCTTCTGAGCCTCAGATAGTCACATTCGAACAGCTTTTATGAAACTTTTAATTTTCATGCCAAATAAAACCAATGTGGTCATAATTTGCTTATCTTTGTGGAAATTTGCAAAGAGATATCATATGAGACTTTGCCTTTCTAAAAACAGACTTGTCAGGTCTTTTTACTTTTCAATTCCAGATTTACCCCTGTGGTAGAAAGAGCAGAAAGCAAGTCCTGTGGCGAGACCGCACCGTCCCGTGTCAAGAACTTCCACAGCGGAATGACTAAAATAGGCGGCAGGTGGTGGTAATGCCTTCGAGGCAGCCTGTCTCTCTGTGGTGGGAATGTTTCCCGGTGGTGTCAGTCCTGGGGAATGGGCTGGACTGAGCATCAGCGCGATGTGTGGAAACTGGCAATTCCCACTGTCACCACCAGAGGATGTTCTAGGCACGTTGTTGTCAGAGCCACTCCTGTGGACTAAAGCAGCCGGTCCTGCCGACAGAGGTAAGCATACTGGCTCTGAGGATGTGGAAAATCTCAGTGTCTACAGCGGTTCATAAAATGGAAAAGAACATGGCATCAGCTATGTGTTTAGAAAAGTCTGAGGCGTTTAGCCTAACTGTTCTAGAATCATTACCATGATAGCGACAAGCAAAGATATTTCTGAGAAATCTGTCAGATTTAGTGCTTGGCTGCATGGCTGATAGAGAAAATAGCTAGGCTATCCACACTACGACTTTTTTTTTGTTTTTGAGTTTTGGGAAAGCAGCCATTTTGGTTGTTAGATTTTTTTTAAAAAAATTTTTTTATTACTGTAATTCTTGTGGTGAGACTAGGCTAGGCAGAGATACAGAGAAGAGAAAAAAGATTTTTTAAAGGGGAATTTTAGTCCATGTGAACAGTGTTTCTTAGATAGGGAAGGGGAAGGATAGAGAAATGTGCTCTACATTCATCCCCAAAATATTAAACTATAAAATACTATCAAAAGGGTAGTAAGAGTACCTGTTGTAGATAAGAGCTTTAAAAAACTGATATATTATAGCAAGTTCTGCTACCAAATGTCAAGTGTCAGAAACTACTTAGAAGTTGAATTTCGTGTCAGCTCCAAGGAATATTCATTTAAGCTGAAAAACAACCTACTTCCCATTAGATTACCTCGTTATATAAATTATATTCTTTTTGCATGCTGCAAGAACACTTAAGAATATGTGCTATATATTAAAATGGGTAACTGTAACATGTTGTTAAAGGCAAATCATTTGTCTGTGTATGTGTGTGTGTGTGTGTGTGTACACACAGACTGAAAAGCACAAAAATAGTTTTCAAGTTTAACAGCATGTGTTTTAATATCATACATATTTTAAAAGAAATTCTCTTTTAATAAAAATGTGCATTTTTACATTGACTTATTTATTTTATTGTGGAAAGAACACTTACCGTGGGAGATTTTTTTTAACAGATTTTTCAGTGTACAGTGTAGTGTTCTATAGGCACGGTGTTGTACAGCAGATCTCTTTCTTAAGGCCAAATAATATTCCACTGTGTATCTTTGTGTGTGTGTGTGTGTGTTTGTGTATCTCACATTTTTTCATCATTCATCTATCAATGGACATTTAGGTTGTTTCCACATCTTGGCTAATGTGAGTGGTGCCCCAACATGTTTATTTTTATAAAGTTCTTATTTATTTTTTATAAGGTTCTCTTAGGAAAATAATTAAATAATCTGTGTACATTTTAGTGACAGTTGCAGTTCTAAGGACGAAAAGAAATGGCGAGTGGACTCCCACAGGCATGGAATGCAGCAGGCAGGTGGCCTTCAGGTGCCGGCCACAGTCTGGGTTGCAGTCCCGTGGGACTTGGGGGGAACTGCAAATACCCTCCTCCCCAGAAACGCTGGGAGGCAGCGAGCGCACAACGGAGCACGTGGAGTCCGGCTGCGGCGCCGTGACCTCCCGCCCACGATGTCCACGGTGCGAACGCGGGCCGTGCGGGCCAAGGCAGGCTGTGGAGTAGCTCATGGGGCTATTGTGAAAATGGCAGGAATTAATGAATGTAAAGTGAGGAGCCAATGGTGAGCCCGTAGTAGGCATTCGGTAAATATCAGCTCTCATTATTTCGTTACTTTTATTTCTTGTCAGCCACAGTTGTACCCTACCAACGCCACACTTAGAGCCACTCCATTGGGTTCGTTGTGAAGGGTGGCGATGGAAACTCTTGTCTTCAGAAAGTTTGAAGAATCACCCTGAATTATTTGATAAGAAAATCCTGTGAGAGGCACTGCGGTCCCGTATCTGGAGCACACCTCCACGCAATCAGTCAATGATCCTGTCATTTAACTGTCACCACCCTGATGATTCAGGTTACACTGGTTTTTATCAAAGAGATGAAGGTGACATCGGCAACAGTAAATCTGGGTTTATTGGGGCTGGTGAGGGGAGTCCAAGGCGAAGCAGGCCTGCCTTGGGTTTCCGGGAGGCGCTGGACTGCAGGAGACCGTGGGCCAGTGCCCGCACTTCGGGGACAGTGAAGGGACAGATGACAGAGAAAAACCTCTCTCTGTCCAGCGTGAGTCTGGTATTTGAGCTGGACTACGGTGTTGCTATTTACCACTATGAAACGGTATAGTTTTCTAAAAAAAAATATTTAAAAAGCCATCTGGGGGGAAATATGTGCACCGCATCACTACTTATCAGAAACAAATGCATTTATCAAGCCTTTCCCTTCACGTCCCCCTCAATGTATTTCCCACAATTATGCTACTTACTTTAACTACAATCAAGGTTGCTAGATCTTACAAGAACTGTATGTGAAGGTCAAGTTTCCAATCAAATGCTATGATAAGGAGAATGTGGGCCTCAGATCAAGGACAGACTTACCTTGTGTGAGTGTATTTTGGTAGGGAGTCAAAATGTAATTTTGAACATAAACACATATAACTTTGAAGGGGATTTGATGCATAACTTCTTTTTTTTTTTTTATTTCAGCATGCTATGGGGGTACAAATGTTTAGGTTACATATATTGCCTTTGCCCCACCCAAGTCAGAGCTTCAAGCATGTCCATACCCCAGATGGTGCATACTGCACCCATTAGGTGTGAATACATCCATCCCCTCCTTCCTCCTCCCACCTGTCTGACACCCGTTGAATGTTATTACTATATGTGCACTTAAGTGTTGATACCAATTTGTGGTGAGTACATGTGGTGCTTGTTTTTCCATTCTTGG
>CM052438.1:81383374-81399707 GCA_028533085.1 Varecia variegata
CTGTCCTTCTTGACATTTATAAAACTAAAAAAAATAGAAACTTCATAACAGGTCAAAAACAAAAACAAAAAAAGAAATTACAAGCAATAATAACATCTAAAGTACTGCAAACAGCCAGAAAAATCTTTAAAATTAGTGAAATAAAATAGAATGCAATAAAAATAATTCTTAAATCTAACAAAAACTTTTAAATAGTGAAACAAAATTTTAAAGTGCTTTTAAGTTTAAAATAAAGATTAATGAATTTAAAAATAAGTAGCATCAAATAAGAAAATAAGTCGCAGACACAGCTGTCTATATCAACATCCTTTCTCCCTTTTCTACTTAGTTACAGAGCCCTGATTTTCTCTGGGCACACTGTCCCCCCTCTCCCCTAAAGAAAGACTACAATTACCAGCCTACCTTGCAGCTAGGTACCAACCCCTGGGAGACTGCTTAAAATAGTTAATCTGCTGGGAGGTGCCGCTTTGGGCCTTTTAATTGTATTCCTTTCCCACGTCCAGCTATCTTGGACCCTAGTTGACCAGAAACATGGGGCACACATTACACTTGTGAACAAAAATTTTCCAAAAAGTAATTTGGAGGAAAAAGACTTTATTCCAGTCAACAGTTTGCAAACCAGGAAGATACAGCTTTCAGTGTAAAACAAAGGTGCGTTCCAGAGAACAAAAAGAAGTCTCAGATTTTACATCAAAAATTCCCACCCAAGTTCCCAATCAGGTTCATTTATGTAAACGAAGGATTGATACGTGCTTAGTTTTTATTCGTCTATGCTGCTGAGTTCTGATTGGTTGATATAGCTGAGCCCTGATTTGTCAATACAGCTGAGCCCTGATGGGTCAGGGTAGGTCATCTCTGATTGGTTAGTTTCCAAGGCCAAAGATAAAAGATGTGGGTTTTCAGGGAACTCAGAATACCTGTGTGACCCCTAGTCATTAAATGGCTGCCTATCTCTATTTTAAATTTAGGTCCAGTTAGCCACTCAGGATCCATCCTGAAAGACTGGCTCTTTCAGGTTCACATTTGTTCACATGTTGTACATCAAAAAACTGGACCCTGGTTCTCAATGACAGAGGGGCTGCCTGACCAGCCCTCCAACGCTGCTTGGGGGTCTTTTACATGACGCAGAAATAAGCTCAGCCTCTCCCTTTTTGTAGTCAGTATTATTTGAGATTTCTTGTTTTGTATTGTTTGAGGTTTCCTGTTTTGTGTCCCTCAACATAATACTAACTAAACCAAAAATTTTATGTAATCAGTAAAAATTAAAGCTGGAAATAAGCAAAAGTATAAAACTATAAAACAACCATATGTATTAATATGATAAAGATTAGGAGCCATGAAGATTAAGAAAATAATACAAAGACGAAATGAAAGATAGCATATGAAAACTGCTGACAGTAAAATAAAATGTTAAACTAAGATAAGACAAACAAAATTTAACAAAAGGCTGTAGTTTAAGACAACAGTGCTGAGTAAACAGAACTGAAACCAACCCAGATAAACAACAGGTATCACATTTCCACTGTAAAGATTTTTTTAAGAGTCTCCGTTAATTGAGGTTTTCGCACAGATAAGCCTATATAATAAAGGCTTATTATATAACTTCATGCAACTAATGAGCAAACATAGTTTTATTTCCCCCTTGTGAGCAAAGGCATCCCACTGTCTGTGAGGTGAGGTGATGTGCTCCTAAGCATAAATGCCCCAACCCAGAGTACATGAGTATTAAAAACTCACATTTCTAACCAACGGCAGTAGTGTGAAGATAAAGGAAGACTTCCAGGCACATATTGGAAACTAATCTCACATTTTCTTTCATGGATGCTAATGTTAATAGCCACAATGTTTTAATACAAGAAATAATACCTATTAGCTTAAGAAACTCAAAATTCAGTTGGCTGTTTATTTGGAAGTAAAATAATGCATATTTGTTAAAGGCCCCATACAGCAGGCTTTCTTACCCTTAGTTTTGAAGTCTGAGGTTTGAGAAAACTTTTAAGTAAAATGTAACTTTTGGCATGACCTTTTTTTTCAATTTTGAAGTCTATAGATTCCAACGTTTTAGAAAAATTGCCTTTTCATGGGAGTAAGAAATGGATGGATTCTGAACTGAACTTGAGCTGGCAGTGCTCAGAGATGCCTGATGAACTTATCTGAGGGTACAGGGCTCCCCACTCATGAGGTCCGGCTCCCTCCTCCACCCCCCACAGGATGTGATGGACAACATTTCCAAAAAATCAGACTCTTTTAAGGCATGTTTTTTTTTTTTCCTAAGTGTCTCAGAGATATAATACAAGAAAAAAATGTATCACTAAATTTCACTGATTAGTCTATTTCAAATCAAGATGATTATTTTTAGAAAAATGCACAGTAATTTCCATATCATGATTCTCTTGTTTAAGATAATCATAGCAATTTTCCCAACAGTTCATTATTAAATGTGTGTACCCATGCCAGAGGTTGAAAATAAAAATTAAGTCTGAACATAAGATTTCTTACCCATCTTCCAACCTCTTCATTCAACCTTTCACTTGCATAATATTAATGATGCTGAAAATTTATTTAGTTCTTAGGAAGGAAAATAAAGTTATAAAATAAAAACACCAATTTTCGTTTAAACTACCCAAAGCCTTAATGCAGTGTCTGTAGGTCCAGCTTTTGCTGGTTTTGGCCACTATGTCTCCTCCCGACACCGGTCCCACCACCCCACCTTGCCCGGGCCAGCTGGTTGGCTCCAAATGCTAGTGCACATCTTATCCCATTGAATTAAGCCATGGTGATGGGGAGTAATGGCCCCCTCCACAGACACAGACCGACAGACAGAATCAGAACACCCAGCAGAGTGGTCTCCGTGTGGGGCTGGGACAGGAAGGGCAGGATAAAGGGACCCCCAATAGCACAGGTAGGTAGCCTGGTGAAGTTAAAGAATCACTAGAAACTTTGTAAATTGGAAGTCAAAGTAGTATAATCCCCAAGATAATGGGAAGATAAATGAAGTTGCTCCAAATGAAATGTTCAAGATCGAGCAACGGTATTTCCTTATCAAAATCTAGACTGAAGACTGACCCATGCACGCTTTGTGGGCACACGCACGGGCGTGTCCAGTAGTTTTAGGGAGTGATCTGTTCTATGTAAGTAACTTTCCTAAATAACTCAAGTTCCAACTCTTGGAGTAGAAAACCGTGTGTGTGTGTGTGTGTGTGCATGCGTGTGTGTGTGTGTGTGTGTGTGTGTATGTGTAAGTGTTAACCACTAAGGAAGAAACCTTTTTTAAAATGTATTGCTTTGTTACCTTCTTGAACAAAGCATGTTGAAACATAGCCCCCTATCTTCTCAGGACGTGGGCGAGTTATTACTACAATGGACCTCTGTCTGTGACTTTAATATACCTGGGTACCCATCGGGGTCTGAGCCTGGTGTGCCCCACATGCAGCAGCCCAGCCTGCCTGCCTCTTCTGTCCCCCTAGACTAGGGTCCCCTCTGCCCATGGCCAGGCGGCCTCCGAGCTGCCACCTCCTCCGTAGTCCTGTGCCTCAGTCCACATCCCTGGACCTGAAGGTGACTGTTTGCCTGATACATGAAAAGGAAAAGGTGATTTTAACAGATTTGTCTCACTGTTGCTTAGCTTTTCCTCTTATCTCTGGGATCACTGCTGTGTTCCAGACAGTCAGACTCCACGAAATTCCAGAAGCTCCAGATAAATCTGTAAACCACAGCAATTCCAGTTTCCGGAACCACCAATAATTTGGTTTTAATTCAGAAGAATAAAAGTAGCTTGTTGTCTAAAAATGTTTTTCCAGTGGGCTAAAACAATGCCTAAAAATACCATCCTCGCGGACTCCCTTGGGGTTAACACATTTTCTCGTGTAGGGTGATCAGGGCAGGGGACTGTCCCCATCAGAGGGCAAGGCTCTGAAGGGGAGGAAACAGGACAGCTGGATTGCGGTGGGAGGGCCGGCGATGTTCGATGTTCGGAAAGACAGAGGACAGCCCAGACCCAGGGAGAGAGTCCGAATGAAAGCCTTTAGGGAGTCGGGGGCAGGGCGGGCCTGGCCAGCACTGAGCGTCAGTAAGAGGGTGACCAAAGACTCAGGTGAACCCCCAGTGCTGGTGCACCTGTGTGGGGTCAGCCCTGGTTAGGAGGGGCATCACAGCAAGGGGGTGTCGAAGAGGAAGCTGGACCATCCCTCGTACAGAGGCTCTGACATATGCACAGAGAGATTTTGTATGTGTGTGAAAACAAAGTGAGCATATCAAAAATGGGTTCAAAAAATGGTGGGGCTGCTTAGGCCTCTGCCTATGTTACCCCTGATGGACCAGCAGCAGGTGCAGTAAGAACTTAAGAGCTAAAAACATCACTGTCTAATGGTTCTCTTTAGAGGGACTTACTGCTTAATTTCAGCCACAGTTTAGTATAAAAAAATCCAATTCACTCACGATATATTAATACAAAGTCGTATTTTGGGCCTTGTAAACAGCTAGACTGGTAAATGTTGGGGAGTGCTGGCAGCAAGAACTTACCTTCAATATTTTGATTAGTTCCGCTTGGCTTGTACAAAATTGCACACGTTAAATAGAGCAATGCCTTCACAGTGACTTAGCAATTACTCTGCCATTATATTGGCCCCCCAAGCCTACAGATTTTACCAAATAAATGTTTTAAAGAGATCATCATTAGATCTTAACAATTTTATTCCCAATAAACACTATGAATTTGACTGCTGTGAATATACCTGTAAAAACATCACATGGCTAGAATACATAAGCAGTATAATTGCTCTTAGGCTCTCTGAGTAGAAATTTTCCCCCGAAGATCACACTAGTTCAAGCAAGCACGAAACAAAATAATTTCAGACTAAAAATTGGGGATTTATATGTTCAAAAATAAGCCCAGAAGTGGGAATTAGCCTGTTAGAAATGGAAGAAAATTAAAACCTTATAATTTCAGTTTGACATGAGAACTAAATTCAAGAGATCTATTGTACATCATGGTGACTATGGTTAATAAAAATATATTCTATGCTTGAAAATGACTAACAGCATAGATTTTAAGTGTTCTCACCACAAAAATATAAATACGTCAGGTAATGCATATATTAATTAGCTTGATTTAGCCATTCCACAATGTATACATATTAATATATCAAAACATCTTGTACACTGTAAATATACACAACTTTTGTCAATTAAGAAAAACATAAAAAGTAAAGAAATATAAAAAATTAAAATTTGGGATAAACATCAGGTGAAAGCCTGTCCCCATGAAATTCTTATCATTCTGTGGTCTCTCAGTAAAGAACACACAAACCACCAGAGTGTCTAGTCATCTACTGCTGTGTAACAAGCCTCCATGAAGGTTTGGATCTCGTGGCTTAACACCATGATTGAGGATGTAATTTGATTCTCTGGTGGCCTGGGTGAGTCTCTCGCTCCACTTGGTGTAGCCTGATGTCACCTATGGGCTGGGAGACCCAAGAAGGCTGGGTCCCTTCCACATGATGTCTCTCATCTCCATGGTCTCTTCAAGTGGCCTCTCTCCAGCAAGGTGGTCCGGGCTTCCATAAAGCATGGCAGCTGAGTTCCTGAAGAACAAAGGTCCAGAACTTTTCAGGCCCTTATAGGGCTGGGTCTGGAACTGCACAGCATCATTTCTGCCACACGATATTGCCCAGAGCAAGTCACAAGGCCGGTCCAAACTCAAGGGGAGAGAAAAACAGATTTCTCACTAAGCCAGTCCAAATTCAAGAGGAAGAGAAAAACAGACTCCACCTTTTGGTGGGAGAAGTGGCGCGAGAGTATAGTGAGGGGAGAAATTGACGGCCCTCTTTGAAAACAATCTAACATACGGTCATTTTAGTAGCATCTCATCTTCCTGTAGGCAGGAGTAATTCACTAGTTCATGACCTAGGGTGTGTCATAAATTAAAAGTACAGCCAGGAGCTTTGCTCTTACCTAAAAATAGAATGGTGAGAGGCTGAGTGCATGAAAAATAGCACATTATGTAAATATATAAAAATTAATACCAACAGTGCTTTTGTCACCGTATTAGTACTGTGGTCTTTGGACAAACAAAAATACATTTTTTAAAAAATGCACAAATGACTGCTAAAAGACTATAATTACATTTATTAGGGTAATCTATAATTATGCTCAAAGAATTCTTGATTAGTGGAAGAAAACTTACTCCATGAAAAATAAAATTAAAGAAATGTAGTAAGGTAGATAGATTCTGTATAAAGCACATCCTCAAATAATGTTGTCTTATAACATGGATGAAACAGTTCCCAGGGGCCACTGTCTGTGTGCAGTTTGCACATTCCCCCGTGTCTGCGTGGGTTTTGTCCACGTCCTCTGGTTTCCTACCACACCCCAAAGATGTGCCCATGAGGTTCACTGGCTGTCTACATGGTCCCAGTGGAGTGAGTGTGGCCGTGTGTGAGCGAGCCCTGCCACGGGATGGTGTCCTGGCCAGGGCCGTTTCCCGCCTTGTGCCTTGAGCTGTGGGGACGAGCTCAGGCCACTAGCAACCCTGAACTGGCGTAAGTCGGTTGGAAAATGAATGAATGAATACAAATGACTGTACAATAAAAATTTGTAAAGTCTACCACAATCCTGCAAATGCGCGACAATAAACAATGCGGTGTGAAAGCGCTTAGGGAGCCCCCTGTGTTTGTCATTGTTTTTGAGCTGCAACTAGTCCATCTCCCTGGCCCCAGTTCCTGCCCTGAGCATGATGTTTATCTCTATCATGCTTGTCCTTATGTTTCAGCTTCACATGTGTGTATAAAACAATCAGGCAATTTTACATGTAACTTCATATAACTGATGTACTATAAACATACTTTTGCATCTTGATCTTTTTTTACTCAGCATTTTTTTGGACATTAATCCATGATGTAGTTCTGCTTCATCCATTTTAATTGCTGTTCCATTGTATTACTATGCCACAATATTAATGTATTTGCTCTTCTCCTACTGATGGATATTTCAGTTGTTTCCAGTATTTTGATCTTCCAAACAATGTTGAAATGACTTTTTTTTCACGTTCGGGTGTGCTTGAGAGTTTCTGTGGGTTGCATACACAAACCACTGAGCATGTGCGTGATCCCGTTGTCAGGTGTTGCCTAACGTGCACCAGCAGCACGTAAGACTCCCCACTACCTCCCACACTCGCCAACTCTTTGTATCGTGGAACTGAATACTTTTTCCAAACTGATGGACATGAAATTGTATTTCATGGTTATTTTAATTTTCATTTCTATAAAAATTATTGAGGTTGAGCAACTTTTCACCCATTTGTTGGCCAGTTGCATTTCCTATTCTGTGAGTAACCTGTTTGTATCCTTGCCAACTTTTTGATGGAGTTATTTGATTTTTGCTTACTGATTTGCAGGGGTCCTTTGTATTTCCTGGATAATAATCTGTGAGCTTATGTATTCTGTCAATGTCTTTTGGCAGTCTTTAGCTTATCTTTTTTATATAGTCTTGATGGACATAATTTTTCTATTTTTTATATTGTAAACTTTATCAATATTTTTACTTATAATTTTTATTTCTGTCCTGTTTCAAAAAGACTTTCCAACTTCAAGTCTATAAAATTATTCTCCTATATTTTCTTCCTAATGTTTAAAGTTTTTTTTTTACATTTATATTCTTAATTTACCTGTAATTGGTATTTACATATGACATATGATACCGTTTCATTTTTCCTTAAAAATACTCAGCATCATTTATTGAATAGTCCATTTTTTCACCATGATTTTGATAATGTCCATTAGATCAAGCTTTATAATTGTATTTTTTAAGATCATATTATTACTCATCAGGCATTTATTTATTTTAATTTTATTGATACATAATATTTTACATATTTATGGAGTACTTATAGTTTTTATATGTATAGAATGTATAATGATCAAGTTGGGTATTTGAGGTTTTCATCATCTTGAGTATTTATCATTTCTATCCTTTGGTTACATTTCAATTCCTCTTTTTTAACTGCTTTGAAATACATAATACACTGTAGCTAACTATTATAATTTCTCTCTCCTTAAGTGTTATTTAACATTTACGTACTGATATTGTAATTATGGACCAGATACTGTTCTAAACATATAGCAAATGTTAACTTTTTGAGTCCTCACTGAAGTGAAGAAACCAAGAATCAGAGAAGTTAAAACTGACTTACCCTACATAACACAGTAAGTGGCAGAAACAGGATTCAAACCCAGTCTAGTGTTAGAACCCATGCTTTTAACCATCAACATATTTATGATGTTATATTATATAAGCTTGTGTTTGTTCAAGTTTATCAAATTATTTTCTCACTGTTCCTTCCTTCTGCTTCCAGTTTTCTTCTTCTTGAATGATGTCCTCTAGTAATACCTTTGGCAAGAGTCTGAGAGTGAGAAACTCTCTCTCTCTCATTTGTGAATCTGAAAATACCTTCATTGTCTTTACTTCATATTCATCTTTTGATGAAAGTTTAGCTGAGAGTACAATCCTAATTTGACCATTACTTCCTCTCGATGCTTTATTAACATCACTGCATTCTCTAAAGGCTTCCTTTATTACTGCTTAGAAGTCACATCAGTTTGTATTGATTCTTTGTCTTTTCTTTGCTTTTAAAAATCTTATCTTTGTCTTTGCTATTATATTTTTATTATTTGAGGATGTGTGGATTTCATTTTATTTATCCTGCTTAGGACTCATTAGGTTTCCTGAATATGAAAATCCATAGCGTTCAAATATTTATGAAAAATTCATGCCTTAAATACTGCTTCCTCCAATTCTCTCCAACCTCTCTGGAACTTCTACCTGATGTATTTTAAACTTTTCATCCACATTATCATGTCTCTGTATACTCTAGGGAAATGGCTTTAGTGAAAGGCCTGGAAGTTTCTTATAAAACTAAACAAACATCTATGCTATGACCCAGCACTTCTACATATTTACCTAAAAGAAATGAAAATCTATATACACAAAAAGACATACAAGAATGTTCACTGCAGCTTTATTCATTGTAGTCACAATCTGGAAACAGCTCAATGTCCACTAACAAAAAAGTAGATAATTAGTTTTGGTATTTTATACAAAATACATAAATCTCAAAAATATTGCACTGAGGGAAAGCAATCTACAGGAAAGAGTACATACCCAGAGATTTAATTATATGATTGTTTTGAATAGACAGAAATTATCTGCAAGGCCAAAAACAGGACAGTGGCTTTCTCTGAGGTAGGGCTGAAGGTGGGAGTCTAGGTAATAGGGGATATAAAGTAAAGGAAATGTTCTGTATTGTGGTACACCTGCTTGAATTACACAGGTGTATGCCTTTGTCAAAATATATCAAATCATGCACTTAAAATGTTTTACTTCCTCTGTATGTAAATTTTACTTTAAAAACCATGATCAAATAATTTTATTTATAATATATTTAATGTCATTTACAAAAATACATATAGTTAATGTAATTTTTAATATATGGCTAACAACTATAGTTAATAACATATGCTGAATTATTTAGGTGTGAAGAGTGGTGATATCTGCAACTCAATTTGAAAACATCAGAAAATAAGATAAGTTGATGGATAAATGAGATACATTTTAAAGCAAATGTAACAAAATATTAACAATAGTAAAGTTTTAGGTAGTCCATGTAAAATTCTTTCAACTTTTCTCTATGCTTGAAAATTCTCATAATAAAATGTTGGGAAAAAATTGCTTTCCTGGTTGATGGCATCTTGTTTCCTTCTTATGCTTCGATTCTATCTTTTATTCCTTCAATTGTTATTAAAATGCATTTTTTCATGTTTTTGGTCTTGTTTACTGTGGTGACTCTCACTTATGGTGGATCACTTCCTTGTAGAACTGTAATTGTGCATTGTGAACTCATATTTAGAGAGGCCTAGGTTGATGAGGGTTTGAGTTACATAGGTGTATGCATTGAAGTTGAGGATATTTTCTGCCAGGTAGATTTTCCTTTTTTCTAGCCTTGTGTTCCAAGGTTATTTTTAGCTTGGAATATTTTAAAACATTTTTTATGTTAACTCTCAGCACAAGATTTTCAAGATCAAGCAGATAGTATAAGTTCTACCCGAATCTTAGTTATAATAGGCTAATTTATTTCTTCTTACCTCATCCCCATGCTCAGGTTAAGAGCAGCTTTCATCTTCCTGGTGTGGCAGCCAGTTATTTTCCTGGCCTACCCTTTAAGCAAGAGAATAGACATCCAAGCATTTCCAGCTTTATGTCGGAGTTTCATCCCAACGCCCTACCTGCTTTGGGCCCAAAGCCTCTCTGCTATCGATTAGTGCCCCTGTACCCCAAAGTGCTGGTTTCCAAGACTTTGCTCCTACTGGAGGAGCAGAGAGTTTTCAGTTTTAGATTACCATGTATTTTAGTCCTTATGGATTTAGCTTACTGTTCTATAAACTCCAGAATTTCTAGGTATTTTGTGGCAGGAGGATTTTTATGCTTTTAACACCCCATATTGATATAAATTGAAGTTACTCCTTGTTTGTTTACATGTTGGTCATCACTAATGTGTGGGCTTAGAAAATGTCTGACTTAGGTCATCAGCAGCTTACATAACACTTAATATATGGCATAGCATCACAAATACTTGTTGAATTAGTGATTTTGATTGTAAATTTCAAATATATTTATAAAATGTAAATTCACCTTACTACTAATGATTAATCTTTATATTCAGGATCTCATTTAACTCTTACAGAAATGTTGTGAGTTAGGTAATAATAGTCTAATTTACAGACTAGAAAATTTAGGCTTAATGGGGTTAAATAAATTTCCCAAGACCGTACATCTAACAAACAATAGATTTGACTTTCAAACAGAGGGCTCTTTGATTCTAGAGTCTATACTACCATATAAATTATTAAAATGTACTAAAAAATAGAGGAACTGAATAAATGAATAATTAAGATATAAAATAATACAACTATTAAGATATCTGTGAAAGGCTCCCAGCCTTTGAAAGATGGTATTTTTAAATTCTCTAATAACAAATAACTCCCATAAAATGTAAATTGTTCTCTGTACCATTAAGAATGGCAAAATGTTAACTGTGCAAAATTATTTTTAACAAACATCATAGATGCGAAAAAATATGTGTATTATGTAAAGAGCTCACAGAAAGGCCTGAGGTACTAGTATGGCTACAATAGAGTACAACCTTGTACCTAACAATCTCACCAAGAAAACAATCTTAAATATAGGGGAAGATAGTAGATGCAAAAAATTAATTTAAAAGTTATTTATGGTACCAGAAATAAAAAACAAAAAGAGAGCCTAAATATTCAACAACAGTGTAATAGTTAAGGAAACTGTTACATCCGTCCAATAGAATATTATGCTAGTATAACAAGAGGATAAATTAAAATAAAAAAAATTGGAAAATTCTTATTGAATTTAAAAAAGAGCAGCATAAAAATCCAGAGAATGTTTACAATCTACAATATAATATATGTATGGAAAAATGCTGAAAGTATACTTACATATCAGTAATATTTAGGAAGTTTATTAAGGAGAACATGAATGATATTTTTGGACTAAATTTTTCTATTCCTCAAATTCATTGAATGAAACTTATACTATGGTTAAAATAATATATTCTCAATATACATATATTCATATATTCGGAGACTATCCTCAGTGGCCCAATTTCCATTAAATTTAAGATGAGCCATATGTTAAAAATCTTTTCAACCTTAAAATCAACTATTTGCCATCTTGCATTCTCTGCTACAAAGATCCAGGGCTTCCTGGTGTTTTCTAAATCCGATTCTTTCTTCCTTTCCCTTTCTCAGGCTGTCCTCCTAGCAAAGTCTTGCCTGGCCTCATCTTACCTTCACCTGTTGAAAGGCTACACTTTAAGGTCCAGCTCAAGGGTCACCATCCGTACAAGGATGTCCATGTCATGATCACCTGAGTTTTGCTAACTTTTAGCCTTGGCAGAACCCTTTGCTCTATAGAGATAGTGAGGCCCTAAGCTAAGCTGACCTTGAAGCAAATGGCTTTCTTCAAAGTCAGGGGCTTTTTTGTTTGGTTAGTGGGAGGTTTTTGTATTTCCTCAATACAAATCTTTGCCTTTGTCGTAATCTTTCCTAGTCAACAATTTTTTAATACTAGAAATAAACATATGGCATAATTTTTGTCATTCTTCATTCACAATTTACTTTTTCAAATGATTTGTGTTGCTTATAAGTGGCCATGCCCACTATGGCCCCAATTCCATGTCAGGCCATCAGGGCTCTGCACATGTCATCCACTGCCCATATCCATGCCAGGTACCTGCCCTTGCTCTCCGTGAAATGTACCCATGCTGAAGCATTGATAATACAATCTTTTGAGGGCCTGGTCACTTGTCTACATCCTCCTCTAACCCTGGGATCTGGAATTTTCTCATTCATTAATGTACCCCCAATATGTGCACACATGATAAATATTTGTTCAATGGAGAAATGAAGGCATGAGCATGGCATGATGAAAACAGTCGAGTTCAGATTAGTTGAAGCAATTGATCATCCACTTGGCACAATTCCCAGTAAACCAGGTTTGCAAGGATGAGGCTGCAAGAGCTGAAGTGAGGCCACAAACATGTTATATGTTACTTACTTTAGAATTTCTTCTACTTATAAAAAAAAAAAGACCTGACAATGTCCATTTCAATACATGGTTTCAATGACAGGGCCTCCCAAATACACTTTCTGACCCTAAAGTACATGTTCGCATATACTGTATGGCTTTATAAAGTGCTGCTGATTGAACTAAGCAAAAAGCAAGAACATGTTTATGTAGAAAAACAGTGGTCTGCATCCTCCGGTTCCTCAGGGAGGGTGTTTACATGGCTCACCTCAGGCAGCATTTATGCACACAAGGCAAGCCCCGAGGGCTGGCAGAGTCAGCCTGACTGTGGATGAAGCTGTCCCTGTGTCTTGTCTAATTTATCTCCTTCACTCACTGCTCGCCTCCTCCACCCACCTCCATTCTCCTTTGTATCCCTTTCTCCTCTCTCTTACTATGGAGCACAGGGCTTGTGTGTTGGTGCCTAGCATGTGGGGTCATACACACAGTGACATACTCTACACTGGGTATAGATCACCAGCAAATGCCAATGTTTAGCAAAGCAAAAATCTTAAAATTAGGGATGTACTAAAATGATAAGTTAAATGCTTGCATTGAAATCTTTTAAAAAAAATTTTTAATGTATTACTATATATTTGTCTGGGACATCTCACAGATCTTTTTTTAAAGTATTACAATTCTAAGTAAGTGCTTGGATCTAAGTAAGTGCTTTGCAGAAATCTTGGATCAATTTCTCTCTCTTTCTCCCTCTCTGTCCCTCTCTCTTTTGGCATGTTCACTGAATTGAAAAAGATTCCACAAAGACACCAATGAGTATCTAGAGGCAAGAAGCGTAGGAAAACTGCCATCTAAAAGTTTGTCAGAATAGAAGTGTCTATTTTCCTAACAGAGCCACAGCGTGCAAGGGTAAAGGCTGCTTTTAAGTGTCCAGGTGAATCCAACTCTCACAACACAATCAGTCCATCAGCCTAATCCATATTCAGGATTTTCAAAAACAGCAGTTTTCAGTTTTGCAAGGCATCTAAGATCCTGCAATGTACTTTGTGCAATGAAATAAAACGTATTTTTAATATTTGGCTGAGACTTAAATCCTCAAGAGCCAAGATTTCAGAGCAAATATTTCCACATTAATTGAAAATTTTATTGTCAAATATATTTCATGGTTTATTCATGCAGAGTAGTGCTTCTTGTCTTCTACCATTCATTCCCATGATTTCAGAGAAGCCAGAGGCGATTTTCAAAATTGGGGTGACATTTAAAATCAGGGTGACATTGTTTTTCTCAGATGCAAAAATAATGATTTCTTCCTTTGTGCTGAATATCTTCTCCAGCGGGTAGATTTACTGATAATATCTTTCCCATTTATCTCACAGGATAGTTATGAAGATCCACAAAGACATAACACATGTGCGTCCACCATATACACTGCAAAGAATTTTATAAATATTGTAGATTATTATTATTATTCATCCAAAATAAGACTCAAGCATAGGACCCAATTGATGAAATTAATTTAAAAGTGTACATGGAGAGGAGAAAGAGAGAGACAGCCCTTGATCAAGGCCTGCTTCTAAGCAAGATTACCTGTGTTCAATTTTGGCTTCTCTCATTACTCCCTGTGTAATGTTGTGCAAGTTACGTAGCTGATCTAAGACCCAGTATTTACAATTCATAAAATAAGGAATATAAGAGTATTTTTATCAGATTGGCATATTACTAAGTTGGACAAATCATGTGAAGTTGGTTGCTACACAGTAAATGCTCACCTGTTACCTATTATTACTTCACTAGAGTATGAGTACCACAAAAGGAAGTTATGTCTTTGTCACGCATTCATTTATTCATTCCTTAAATGAATTCTTATTACCAGGTTCTGTTCTTGGCACTGAGTATATAGCCATAGGGACAGACAAGGTCCCTGCTCACAGACAACAAACAAGTAATTAAAATAATTTCAGAGAATGACAAGTACCGTAAAGCAGCTAATACAAATTAATCACATGAAGCTACATACAGGAGTGCAGAGCTGGACGCAGGTACCTTAGACAGGGTGATCAAAGAAAGCCACCCAGGAGGATGGCATTTGACCTAACACCTGAAGGATGAGGTGTCAGGGCACGTGCCCAGCCAGGCAAAGATCCGAGGGGAGAGCATTTCAGACCGAGGAAATAACATTGGTGATACGTCTGGAAAAAAAACTAGCTGCTTGTGTTCAGAAGACAGAAGGTCCCCAGCGTGTCCTTAGTGTGGTGAATGAGAGGAGGAGTCATATGGGGTGAAAGTGGAGAAACAGAGAGGCCACATCACGTGGACACGGTAGGCCCTATTGAACAGCTAGATTGTGTTGCAACTGCATTGTAACTTTGAATTCCAGCACCTTGCATGGTCTGGGAAATATCAGATGTTTGGTAAATATTTTTTGAATAACTTAAGATGTACACAAAATATTTTTAAGTAATTATACTAAGAGGGCATTTAAGATACTTAGAGATTGAGACTCCCACGAGATGCCTTCTCTCAAGGGAAACAGAAATGAGCTGTGCATTCCATTCTTGAAACAGTGGTCTCTATCAATTTGGCAGTGACTCCCGGAGGTAACATCTCTCCTTTCTTCATCATATTCAGTAAAAATGGCTATTATAACTGTACTTCACTGGGGCAAAAGTGAGACATTGCTTTTAACCTGGAGTGAAGGCCGTCACATAGGGCACTGTGGCACAGATGGTTCCTACCTGTGATGATCCAAACACTCCCTCCACGCTGTCCAAAATGGCGAGGCACCAGCACATGTGGCTACTCTGACTGGGGAACTGAGTTTTTATTCTACTTAATTTTAATTAATGTTAGTTTTAAGAGCCCTATAAGGCTACTATCCTGGGCGGTGCACGTTGTATCTCTCTTTGCCTTTGCCATTCACCCTCTGGAAGCTGCTCATCAACCTCCAGTCTCTCACCCCTGCTACCCTCTCCGCCTCCCTCCCAGCAGGTGTGGTGGTCCATCCACTGAGCTTCCTCAAACCACCATCATGGGTAAGTGGCTGCCTGGGCCCGTTGTAGGAGCCCTGCTCCTTGGCCCTGACTCGGCCCCAACGCAAGCCCCAATCCAAGGCCATCATCTCTCAGGATGTGGTGAGATTATGGGGAGGACCTTGTGAGACCACACAGGCACATAAAGTGTCCCCATCTCTGCAGTTTGATGATGAACCCTAAATTGATGAGTCAGAGGCATCTTCTTTGTTTGCAAAGGGTGGCTTCAAACATCTTAAATGAATTACACTTGTGGTATTTTTGCCAGGTGTAGAAGACACATCTGTGTCAGATCAAAGCAAGATAAGAGATGGTCCAGAAATAGCCTAAGCTTAGTTACTCCAAATTCAATGAATTCTTATATTCTTTTCAATTAGCTAAAGTTTCCAATTGTCAATAATAAGGAAACCACTTGGTGATCATTTTTCTTTAAGAAGTGAAATAGCTGTTTGAATTTAATTGCATTTTAATTTTAAATATAAGTACTCCATTGTTTGTTCAGTGGGGAGGCTGGAAGAGAATGCAGGTTTCTTACTTTTCTACTCAAGTTTGCTTCTATCTGAGGAGTGAGTCAGTCACAAAGCTGATTATAAGGAATCTCACAGCAGATTACCAGAGCAAAATTTAGGGCAATTTAAACTGGCTCATTCATGTTTTATTTTGTGCTAGCAAACATAATTTCCAGACTTAAACATTTTTTT
>CM052438.1:81400207-81421580 GCA_028533085.1 Varecia variegata
CATCAACTTTGGCATTTCTATGGCATTTTGTAATTTTCAAAGGATTTTTACATATATTATCACATTATGTGCTCCATCTTCCTTTTTAGTTTCCACTAGCCAGTCATGAGTATGCAATAAATGTATCCTGTTGAATAAATGAATGAGTGAGCAAATGAATGATCATCTTCATAATGATACATCCAGGATAATTTAGAGTCTCATTTGGCATGTGTCATCTTCAGTAGTATCTGTATAGGACTGGATTATTTTCTAGAACTTCTTCATCATAATTGGGAATGGGTTTTTAATCTGATGCAAATTGAGCTGTGAACAAGTTATGAGGGAAACATTTTTTCCAGGATTTTGTTTTACGGGTAAGATTTAGATGAATAGAGCAGTGATAACAAACGAGTAAGTATTGAACTAACTGTCCTTAATCTTATGCCAACTTTACATTACAATGTATCTTTCATCTTGGTATGGAGAGAGTTAACATTTACTAATTATCTACTAGGTTCCAGGTGACTGTAAAAATGCTTTAATACATTATTGCATCTGATCTGGGTATGTGTTATTTTTTTTCTTGCTAATGCTGTGGGTAGTATTTCTTTCAATATCTCCTGCTGACTTGTAGAAAGAGTTTCCTTGCTGCTTCTCACAAAGACGTAAGTTCTCTTCTGCATGCTACTAGTCTATTACAAAAATGACCTTAATAGGCATTGATTACTCATTTGTTTTCATCTTGGTTGGGCAAACTGCTTTCCACCTGAATTGGCTCTTGCTCCAGCATCCCTTGAGTGAAGGGCTAAAGATCAGTATTTCAGCCTCTAAGCTCCCACCCCATTCTAGGTCACTCTCATTTGTTGATATTGGTTCCCTGTTCTGTGAAACTCATCCAGAAAGCCTGAGAAGCCAACATCTGGGCTGAGATGGCGCTTGCGATGAACCCTACAACCCATCAGCTGCTCTGTGGATCTTTCTCTTTTCGTTCCCAGGAAGCTATTTCCACATGCAGAGAAAAACAATGGTCCATTTGCCTAATGGACCTTCACCCCAGTGGATGTGAATGAGAATATCAATTGAAAGTTTTCTCTTAGTTTATGTTTTTCTTCTAAGTGGTTGCTTCCGCAGCAATAGGTGCACAGATGGCTTTATATAAATATCCTGCTTCCATCAAGTATTAGAGTGAGTGGCTATTAGTTTCACAATGCTGACTTTGCTGTTTGCTTTTAAGTTTTATACTGTTTGCTGACTTCCAACTCAATGAAGAGACTACCGAAGAATAAATAAAATCATAAAACTGGCAATTAAAAAAGAGATGTTCCCTTAATCTTGGGGTAAATGAACCACTTTCTTTATGTTAGTTACTGACATCATTAAAGAAAAGGTGAGTGATATGCTTTGTGGAGTGTCAAGTACATGGAAAACTTTGCCTGTATTGCCAGGACATGCATATGGTGATCAAGCACTTTGTGTTACCAAGCCAGTCCCTTGAGACTTACTCTACAATTTCTCAGATGTCTTCATCAAAAATATTGGTTTGAATATTGTTGGCCAGTAATACTTATTTGCTGCAATTTATGAAAAGTGTTAAAGATGAAATACTTGGAATTATGACTTTCTAATATTAAGTCAGCAGGTTTTTTCTAGAAATTATTTCTCATTATAGAAGAAAAGGAAAGTTTGAGAATCAATTAGAAATAAAGGTGAAAATAAGCAAAGCCAATTCCCTCTCCTGCTGTAAAGATTTTAAATATTTCCATGTGAATAAGGCCCTTGAGAGTTTGTAACATGTACACTAAAATGGTATCCCTTTTTCTCCTCCCAAGTGCCTAAAATTGGCACTAGTCAATAAATATTAAATATCTTTTACTGAAAATTAGATTATCTACATTTCTTAAAGATCTGGATTTAGTTGCTTTCATTTTTGCTTTCTTCTGCTTCTTAAATTTATTGCTGCAAATTTAGAAGAGAACTTTTCTTAACAGTTGAATTCAATTTTATGACCAAGTGATTTGGTTGACATAAAGCTATTTCTGGCATAGCTTTATTGCATGTATTTACTTACTATATTTCTATCTCTATCCTTATTATTCCTGATGTTTGTACATTTAGCTTGTTAGGAAATAATCCTATGCCGTTCCCCTTCATTTTTCTATGGATATGATTTACAAAACAATTCACAGGATTTCAGTTATGCTATCTATATCAGATAGAATTTTACTTTCTGCAGATATAATTTTCAGAATAAATTCTTTATGTTCAATTGCCAAAAAAAAAAAAAAATAGTTTCTCTGGCACATCTGATTTCATGTACAATGTGTGTGTGTGTGTGTGTGTGTGTGTAATGTTCTTGCACCTGTGTTTAATTTAAAAAGTTTGCCAGAGAAATGGCAATTTTAAATAGTCCTTACTTGACCCTAATTAAAATTTGATGGTTTATCTAACATTATCTACAATTTGATGCTACAGATTTGATTTGCCACAATCAATTCTCAGATAATTCTTATGTTGAAGTAAATGTATTATAATGACATCCTAAGAGCTAACCAGAGCTTTCCAGTGTGTTTATAAAGATGTCTGAGATCTCTATTTGACTACCATTGTGTTCCCTGCTGTTAGCTAGTGATGGGTTGGACGTCCAAATCATTTCTACGTACACCCAGTAAAGTGGAACATTTGTAAAACCACTGTGAAGACTATACCTTCTAAATAACAGTGAGAGAGTTCTTGCAAATCAGCTCTCCGGGGGACTGTAAAACACTGCCATTGTTTGATGGCATATAGTGGTAGTCAAATTGTCTTTCATACATGTACCTGGGTAGAAAAGTCTGGAATCAGATTTTCAATTGAATTAGAGCCTGGCCACAGCCCATTAAAAAAATCTAGAAAAGCTCTGAAACATGTTCTGTGTTGGAGATTTAAGGAGAGGGGAAAGAGTGTGAAAGAGTCATCTAGGAATGCAGGAGCTGCTGGTATATGGGAGACAAGAGTATTTTATCTCCAAACATAAAATACTCAGATTGTTATCCACTGTAGACAAGAGCAGCTATACACTGAGATAAATGGAGTTTCTACATTCAGCTCTTTTGCTGAAACTGCATATATAAGATGACCTCAGATGTCCCCATAAAGCCATACAGTCAATGAGTTTATGGAGTGGATTACAGGCCAAAGAGAATGGGAGAATAAGGTGATGGCAGGCTGGTAGGGCTATATTTTGGCAGGAGGGCCTTGATATTTTCTCAGATCAAATCAGTGGGTGGGTAGCAATTCTGCTAATATAGGGCTGACCCTGGACAAGGAGAATTTCATGGGTATAAAATGATTATATGCATATTTTTAAACAGCTCAGTGTGTGAAGTGAGTTAACACTCTCAGGTCCCTTGAAATTTTGCTTGACTTAATTTTTTTTTTAATAATAGTATTCATTTTTATTTCAGCTTATTATGGGGGTACAAATGTTCTGGTTAGATATATTGCCCATGTCCCTCCCATTCCCCCGAGTCTGAGCATCAAGTGTGTCCATTCCCCAGACAGTGCACATCGCACTCTTCTTGTAGGTATACACCCATCCCCTCCCCCACCCCCATCCCCCCAAGTCAGAACTTCAAGCGTGCCCATTCCCAGACAGTGCAGATGTTCCCTTCTTACTCCTTAATCCTGATCAACATTTGATTGCCATGAAAACCATGTTTTGGTTATCCAGGAAATCACTCTTTCCAATAAATTGGTATTTTTATTCTACTAAAAACAGTCTTTTAAATAAAAGAACTTCTTTGACATATTCCCAAACATCATTTCTTCATGTTTCATTACAGCAATGATTTTCAATTCGACCTCCTCTAGGGAGAAGTTTGGGTCCTTAGTTTCTGTCATGTTGTTCTGGTTCTTGGTGTCTGCAGTATTTCAATTCCAATTCAATCTCAGTTTAAATAACTGTATTGTCGTGACAAAGTATGTGAGTTTTGCCAAAGTCAATACAGTGAGTCTGTGTGTGTAACTTTTCAGTTTTCTCAATGGTAATTGAGCTTGATTTTCTAAAGTCCCTTTTCCCAATTCAGATCAGGTGATAGGCTGCCACACGGTGCAAAACTGCCTCATTCATTGCTTTTTTCCCCCTATCCAAAGTATGACAGGAGTTCTTTGTTCAGATTCATTTGTGTGACAAGTTATGCCATTTCAATGATTGAAAAATGGCTTCCTTAAGTTTTTCTTTATGGTGCTCTGTCAATCAAAAAGGAAATGTCTTCTCGTTCATTTTCTTGCACTATTTTCATTAAGTTGGTCATTTTATATTTCTAAGAGTTGCATGTTTCAATTGGGGATCATGGCATTTATATTTGATGTGCTGTGTTTCCACTTTTGAAAGCAGTAAGAAAATCTGTACTTATGAATAGGGAGTTTTATTCTAGCTCAACTAACATTTTAAAAGAGATAGTATTTGTATATAGTCTTTGAGGCCTGGGACTAGCTGACATTTCAACAGGCTAAAGGGTCAGCATACTAACAGAACTTAAGTGGAACTCTGTATGACTATAATTAACTCAATATTTGATTTAAAATATTAATCTTGCTAAGCAAGGAAAACTGTTCATCAATAAATTGTGATGGATTGCCTCATTTCTCTCCTCCCCTTCAGTGATAGAGGATTCTTTCTCATCCTATTCCATCAAAAATTGTACTCAAAGGGAAAAAATAAAAAAAATAAAAGCCTGGATTTCTAGGAGATTTTTAGTTTGTTGGTATAGATATTTTCCTTGATCAGGCTTTTTTCACCAGAGTGTATGATTAGAACCATGTCTGTATTCTGCTTATGTCCCAAAATGCTCCTGGTTTTTGCTTATTTTCTTTCTTTCTTAGGTTCTGGTGAATTGCATTTTATTAAGAAAACATCTTAAATAAGATTGCATTGTGCAGTGGTGTCCAGAGAGGTTTAAGTAACTTGGCTAAGCTCAAAAAGGTCATATTAATATGTGGCAAGTGTTTTTCCAAACCTAAGTCTGGATCACTCTAAAATATTTGCTCTTTCTGCCTTTCAATACTACTTTGGTGGTGAGAACTAAGATCATCTATATCCATACAGCTTGCTGTCTGTATTAACACGATTATACTATTTGGTTCTCTTCATTAATTTTACTGTTCTACTGATTTCATCAACATGACTTTACTCAGGAAGACTCTTGCCCAGTAAGATAAAAATAGTTTTGTTGATTTAAGTTCATACCAGGGACTTTCTGGAAAAAGCCATTGAAATGAACATTGGAGCATAAATGACTGTTTACTCCCCAAGACTGTCATGCTTGTGCATCAAAGCCTTCTCCTTGCTTTGTCCATTAACCCTAGACTATATATCATGATCTTTACCTAATCCCAGTCACATCCCCACACTGGAAGATCTGTCAATGTCTAAACTCCAAAACCTCATAACTATCCCAACTTCACCTGGCCCCTCCAAGGTCTATTAAGGTCATGGCAAGGTAGAGCTGTGCCTTCCATGGTGAGCAGTAATCTCTACTCTGCTTTGTCCTCAAGTGGGTTTGCTGATATTTTCAGGGAGCCAGCATTCGAAGGTGGTTAGGCCTTAGCTTTCTTTGATTCCATAGAGTTTCTGGGATATAAGTACTAAGCATGTATCTGTTGATTAATTATGAAAGAGGTAAAAAATGGTCCCCTTGTTTCCACTCCTAGATTTTCTTCTTATTGACCGTGTGAGCTGAGTCACACAACTACTTATCTCCAGTTCTCTCCTCTAGGAGATAATGACGGAGCATACAGGGTTGTTGTGAGAATTAATAAGATAGTATCTTTGCAAATGTGCTGTAGAGTGTTATGCAAAGGCAGAATTATATTGTCATTGGTGTTATTTATTCCATCTACTGGTGCTAATCATTCAACATCAAACCAAAGTCAGACTTCTGGCTGGAGTCTGGCAGTGTTGATGATGGAGGCCTTGTAAGTGAGGATGGTTCTCAGGTTTCTGCACTGTGGGACAGGATGGTTGTGTGCCATGTCGTATTGGACATGGAGCAGAGGGGATATAGAGGATGGGGGCGGGAAAACACATGGGAACACATAGGAAAGGGACGAACCCCTTCCTATGGCATTAATCACTGCTTGGCAACTAATTAAAAGTTTTCTTCAGGTGTCTCTCCTTGGTTCATTTTTCTCTTCTTCTAGGTGATTTTTATCTATTCTAAAGCTTTAGACATTGCTAGAAACTGAATATTTGTGTCCCTCCAAAATTCATATGTTGAAACCTAATCCCCAGTGTGATGGCATTTAGAGGTAGGGCCTTCGGGAGGTGATTGTGTCATGCGGTCTAAGCCCTCACAAATGGAATTAGTGTACTTACAAAAGAGACCCCAGAGAGCTCCTGTGCCTCTCCCCTATGTGTGGACATAGCAAGAAGATGGCCCTCTGTGCACCAGGAAGTGGGCCCACACCAGAACTCGACCATGCTGGCACTTTGATCTTGGGTGTCCAGTCTCCAGAACTGTGAGAAATAAATGTTTGTTTAGGCCACCCCATTCTATGATATATTTGTTATAGCAGCCCAAATGGACTAAGACAGGTACTAACCCCACCTTGACCACCCTTAAAACATTAGCTCCATCCCAGATCTCGATTTTTATTTGAGTTCCATCCAACAAACTGGAAATTTCCATCTAGATTTTTCCACAGTTGCCTCAACCTCAACCTGTCGAGTCCTGGACTAATTGCCTTCCTCATCTTGGCTAACAGAACCAGGGTCCATGACATTAAGCAGATTATCTTAACTTTTTCTCCTCTCTCCATTCATTCATTCATCAGATATTTATTTTAGGCTCTGGAGATGCAACCAGTAAGTCAAACAGGCACAAAATTTGCAATCCTTGACCTCTTAAACTAATGGCCTCTCTTTCTCTTTTTATCATTTCTTATATTTCCCTGCCCTGGTTTTTCTTTTAGGTGGTATTTCCCAAAGCATGTGCCTTAGAATAGAGTCTTAGGTTGCCAATAGGTGTTACATGAAAATCAAAAACAAAAATAACAAGCAAAAAACCCAGAAAGATTCTGAGGTCATCTGACCTGGGAAAGCAATATTAAATAGGTTTACTAAATGTGAAAGTTTTCTGTACTGCTGGGTTTCTCTGAGCCTTTGCTATACTCACGGGCCTTATGCATCTTGTAAGTGATACTGCACAGCACTGATGAACTCACTTGACCACGGAGCCCTTATGGTACGGACCACCTGGCGGGCATAGTGTGCTTCAGAAAAATCTTTAGGCTTCTAATTTCACTCATCTTTTTATTTAATAATTATTGTGAGCCTACACTGTGTTTTGTGCTGCTACTCTTCTATCAAGGACTATGGAGAACAAAAAGAGGAATAAACCACTGCCTCTGACCTGAAGAGACGTACAATTTCTTTTATTTCCACCTTTTCCTTCTGGTCCACTGGAATATGATGTTTCCTGAAGCATTTGCACTCCTTTCTAATATTTGTTGGTGAATTTAACCCTGAAGAAGAATTCAAATTTCAGTGCCCTTTCTCTCAGTGGCTTAAATTTTCTTTTTGAATTTCTCTTCTTCCTGTGCCACTTCTTTTCCTCTTTTTTGGCCCCACTGAATATTTCCTCTTTGTTTCTTCTTGATTATAAGCCAATGTGTGGGAACTGTATCAGACTCTCCTATGGTTCCTAGCGAACGCATCACATCTGAAGTTAATGAACTGTAAACAATGCAACTGGTGCACGGTGATGGGCTCACCAATGGTGGCAACTGTGGCTGTGTCTCCTTTTAATGGATGGATTTGTGTGGTTGAGATGGAAATGGAATGCATTCTTTGGGTATTGATTGAAAGATGGAATTTTCCTTGTTTTGTTCTGTGACTATTACTTGGAAAGTTACTGTATTTTGAAGAATTGTCATTTATAGTACAGCAAGTTGCAGTTTTTCTGTTGGTGTGTTATACCATCTTCTATAAATCTGCAACTATTGTTGGACTCCGATATTTTTCGTATGTCTTGGAATGAGGTGAATGATGTTGGTGAATAGAATCAACACTAGCTTTTTTAGAAGCTGAGCATGTTCATAGACTTTTTTTAAAAAAATCAGTAAAAAGTCCTCAAAGCTTCGCTTTAGAAACAGTTATTTTCTTCCAAGCTAATCTGAATTCCTTAATGAAGTTATTGTGAAGCACAAGAGAGAGGTAGGTGAGTGTCTCTGTGTGTATGAGAGAGTTTGTATGTATGTAAGCGTATGTGATTGTAGTTTACTTTGTGATTTATTTCTGGCAAAAAAAAAATACAATTTTGTACACCTTTTAAATTTTCCTGAATCAAATATTGTCCGTGTAAGTCATGTAAGAAGGTGGTGTTAAGGCAAAGGCCAATTGTCACAAGTTCATGAAGTTCCAGAGATGTGAGGATTACTAGATACCACGCTGATGACTGTCAGCCTACACCATGTATTAATAGTTTGTTTCAGTACGAACTTTGGACTCACTCATTCCAGTTAACTTCTGCTGAGGGTTGATAAAAATGAACTAAAAAGACTCAAGTCAAATTTAGATATTTAAATATCAGCTGTTGGAAGAGTTCACAGTAACTCAATTCATTGATGGCAATGGACTATATCTTGGGCTCTGACAAAACCTTTTTCTGGTACTTTAATAGAAAGGTAGCACTGTGGTTTGAATGTCACTCCCTCCCAAATTCATATGTTAAAACTCAATCCCCAGTGTGATAGTATTAAGAGGTGGGGCCTTTGGGAGGTGAGTGGGTCACAAGGGCTCCACTCCCGTGGATGGGATCAGTGCCCTTACAAAAGGGGTCTGAGGGACTCCCTTCCCTTCTCCTCTTTGAAGCAGGGAGGGAGTCTTCACCAGACACCACATCTGCTGCCACCTTTATTTTGGACTTTGCAGCCCCCAGAATGGTGAGGAATAAACTTCTGTTGTTTATTGATGACTCAGGAAAGGTAGGCCTATGTGCGAAACATCAGTTGTTTTGTCACCCTTCCCTGCTCCTCCTCCCTCTCTGAGGTCTGTGGTTACAGCACCCACCACCCTTTCTTCTCGGAAATGCTCCTTTGTACACTCCAATCATGGAATTTGGATGGAATAGACATTTTATTGTTGACTCCATTCTTGCCACGGATGATTGGGATCCAGGAGTGGGCTTCCAGTCCAGCCCAATTAGAATTCTTCCCTGAGAGTTTTGCAAACTGAAGCAGGGAAACAGCTAGAGTCCCCAGATGGTGGCAGAGCTGGGAGACATAAGATACGGAAGCAGCTGGTGGCCATATGTTCAACAGGTGGAAGAAGCTGGTTGGAGAGAACAAAGTATCCAGGTAGAGAGAGGCACAGACAAAAGCTAGAGAGTCCCAGAGGCTGCAAATTCCTGTTTCCAGTTGTACCTAAGCTCTTGCTGAACACAGGCCTCTTTGGTGCTACATGTCCAGATTTCTAATAGATTCCTCTTTCGCTCAAGCTAGTTTGATTGGGATGCTGCCACTTTAAGTAAAAGAGTCTTGAATCACAGAGCCTGAAAAATATAAACCAGGGTGAAGTATTTAGGGACTAGGAAAAGCAAGTTGGTTCTGTTATATCAAGCTTGCCGTATTCAAAAAAGTTGGTCCACTAGTTTGAGTGCAGTGTTACTGTACAAAATAGTACGCCCACAGTAAGGGTGTGATTAAAACCTGGTTAGTGTCTCCACGAATCTGTTGTGTAGGATCAATAAAAAATATTAAATAAAAAGTTGCTACATATGTGATTAATATTTTGTTCACTTTAAGCTTTCTCTCTTCCCTATTCTGCTACATGGAACTCCTTGACTGGAGGAATTTAAAGAAGAATTTGGGTGCAACTACTATGCCACTCAAACCATCATTTCATGTCATAGTGGGATTCATACTATGCAAGGTAGATGAGAGGCAAAGCAGCTTCTTTTCCATGGGAGCAACCCCAGATTTTCTGTAGATATTTACAAATAAGTTAGAGAAGGGCATATTTATAACTTTTAAATTATTTTTATTTTATAAGATAGCATCCTGAAGCATTTTGCAGCCCCTTGCTAATAAGCACAGGATCTGAGTCTAAGTCTAGGGGCCTCATGAATTATGCATCTTATCACATGATGCATGCTCTGCTCAGCCCACTGGCTCTTGAGGACATGGATTCTGCTCCGAATGTACATTCCTAACATCTTTCTTCCCCCCATCTCACCTTGATTTGAACTGTGCTTCCCAGGTAGCTGTGGCAGAGAGGATTAAATCCTAGACTAGAAATCTGGAGATAAGAAGGGGCTTTGCTATGTATTTGTTTCAGAAACTTAGGGAAATTAATCTTGTGCCTCTTCTATTCATCGGAATGAAGACATAATATCAACCTCCTAGAGTTGTCATGTGACAAAAATTTATTAGTCAATTAATTCAAAAATATTTACTGAGTGACCGTTATATAAGAGACACGTTTTTGGGAGCTAGCAGTGATCGGAACCCCAACTCCCTCCCTACCTAAAGCTTACAGTCTCATGATAGAGACAGACCACAATGGGTAAGACACACACTGTGTCAGAGAATGATGAGTGTTAAGGAAGAAAATAAAGCAGAGAAAAGTATTTGGAAGTGCATAGGAGGGCTTCAGCTTTGGAAATGTGGCCAGGGAGGCCCTCACTGAGGAGGCTGTGTTTGGGTAAAGACTGGAAGGAAGGAGAGGCCAAGCCATTCAGGCATCTGGGGTAAGAGCTTCTCAGGTGGAGGGAACCGCGTGAGGCAAGGTTCTAAGGAGGGACCATGCACGTGTGCTGGAGGAATAGAAAGGACTTCATTCCTGGCTTGAGTGTAGTGTGATGGAGGAAAGATCATGGGGAGCCTTCCTAGGTCCCTGCAATGTCTTTGGCCTTTACTTTGACGAAGATGCGAAGCTATTGGAGGGTTTTGCTTCAGTTGCCTTCAACGTGCCTAGACCAGCTCTGGCAGGGAGCAGGTGTTCAATAAATGTGTGCTGGTTGAACTAAGGGTTTGGTTTGTTCTTAACTTTCTGCTTCCACTTTCAGCAGGAGCATGAAGGATTGGGGCCATGGCCTCATCGTGTTATGGTGTTTCCAAAGTGTGCAAAATCCTTCTGAATTTCCCAGCGATGCCTGCAGCAGCTTGCTGCTGCTTCACCTCTGCCGTCGTTTCTTTCAAAGGCTGGAGCAGGTGGTCAAAGCTGGCTTAGAACCTGCAGTGCAGTAGATTGATATTTTTACCACTAACCCATTAGTATTAGTATATTTCCTAAAAGCAAATAGGATAGTTATCATATTTCCTCTCTATCAACATGACTAGGAGCTTGTTAAATATATATACCTAGTAGTTTTACAGTCATTATGGAAGTTAATTATACAGTGCTCAAGAGAGCATAAAAATAGAAAAACAAAGTGAGTTGATCAGAGAGGAAGAATCACACCTGCTGGTTTTCTTGCATGACCTTGATCTTGAGATAGAATTGTAATGAGAGGGAAGTTAGCTGATAATGTTGAAAGTGAAGTTTCCACTCTCTCTGTGTTCACAGATGTTCTGAACTGGCTCCACTCATCCCTGAGAAAATCAGAAAATTAAGGTTAGAGATGTGCGCAAATGAGCACTTGCTATTCAAAACAATAATTTAAAAAACTCCCTTGATACAGTAAGCAAACAAAAAGCCAGCTGTGAAGTAAAATGTGGCTTTTCTGTTCTTGCTTTCATTTGTTTTAGGAAGGCATTAAGCCAACACTTGCTAGTTCTGAGTCTTGCTAGTTGAGGACTATTCAAGCTCCTAAACCTGAAGTTAATTTAGTCTTTTGTTTAACAATGTGTCCATCTGTTCTCCACCATCAGTACCATAGGTATTAGTCAAGGTTCTCCAGAGAAACAGAACCAACAGGAGACAGACACATACACACACACCACAGAAAGTGAGAAATACATGATATACATCTCATTATATATGACATAACAACATATAGGTCACATATATAATGACATTTATTGTAAGGAATTGGCTTACAGGGTCATGGAGGCTGAGAAGTCCCATGATCTGCCATCTGCAAGCTAGAGACACAGGAAAGCCAGTGGTGTGAATTCCAGTCTGAGTCCAAAGGCTTGAGAACCAAGAATACCAATGGTGTAAGTCCCAGTCCAAGGACAGGAGGTGATGGATGTCCCAGATCAAGTGGTCAGGCAGAGAGACAGAATCCAACCGCCCTCCACCATTTGTTCTATTCAAGTTTTCCGTGGGTTGGGTGATGCCCACCCATATTAAAGAGGGCTGACTTTTTTACTGAGCCCACCAGTTCAATGCTACTCTCTTTTGGAAACACCTTTGCGGGCAGACACACCCAGAAATAATGTTTAACCAGATGGTGGGCATCCCGTTGGCCCAGTCAAGTTGACACATAAAATTAACCATCATTTTTCATTTCATTTTTTTAGCACACTTATTTATATCTCACTCCATTTTATTCACCTGTGAAACAATAAGACCTATTGACTATTTGATAACCACTGTGTCACAAGAATTTTCAGAGTATGGAGTATATTTAAAATGAAAAAAAAAATCTATAATTCAGTTGAAGAGGATGAATTTCACAGCTATAAAAATCTTTTTTATGATATGACTTATGGTCATGGTGGCAATTATATTCATCAAATGTGTTTGCAACAAATGGGAGTAAACATCTCTGAAATTGTAGACAGTTTACTTTTTTCAGAATAAACACACTTATTAGTAATGTCTATGAAATATTATATAGAGTTTCTAATGCATCTATGATTTTTACATTTTCAAGGTAACTGTGAGAATGAGATTTGTTGAAATAGATTGATAAAGAAGAAAATTGAAGTAAATAAGATTAAGGAGCAGGGAATATATGAAATTCATATTACTCTAGACCAGATAATTATGATCTAACTCAGTTAAATTGGACTCCATGAAAACTGGTCCTTTAAGGGTTGCCTAGTTGAGGCTAATTTGTGTTCGATGAATTTTAGAAATTTTTCAATTTCATTACATTTTGTTAAAAGTCTGACTAATTGGAGGGAAATATAATTCAGCATATCATATGAACATTTATTCTGCTGAGTTGAAGTTGGGAGGAATTCATTTGTATATTCAAATATGTTAATCAGGTTTGTCTGCACCCCACCCAGCCTCTGCAAAAGCACTCTCCTTCTTGTTAGGAAGGTGCCCCTGGCTCTATTCTTACTACAGGATTCAGTGGATACATTTTCTTTCTTTCTTTTTTGTTTTTTTCTCATGGGCCATTTTCTTCCCTGCCAAAGTGACTGGGTGAGGAGTAGGCAACTATTCTGAGCTAGGATAGCCACGGTACCCAATCCCACAGCCACAGGCATTGATTTGGGAATAGATATATATGACCAAACTGACCCAAATCAGAGTCTTCCTGCATATTATTTTATTTAATTTATTTATTTTTGAGACAAAAGTCTCACTCTGTTGCCTGGACTAGAACGCCATGGTGTCAGACTAGCTCACAGCAGCCTCAAACTCTGGGGCTCAAGCGATCCTCCTGCCTCAGCCTCCCAGCTGGGACTACAGGTGAGTACCACCATGTCCGGCTAGTTTTTCTATTTTTGACTGTAGAGAGGCTGGACAATATTTTTCACATTCATTGAAACATCTTGGAAAGCCCCCAAATGAGTTAATTTTCTTAGGTTGAGTCCAATACTTAAATTACTTAATTATATTTATTAATGATGCTTTAAAATCGCTTATTTATGTTTGTCTTTCATTCAGATGCACCCAAATGTTCTGTGTATGTAGTAGACATCTTAGGCAGAAGTTGAAATTGCAAACAAATGGGCTATATGGAAGAAAGCTTAAAATATGATCTTTAAACTTTTAGTGTGTATTTTTGTATTGCTAGTTCTCCTTCTATATAACTTTCTCTTTATAAAGAGAATATCCTACTCTGATAACCAACAAGGATTTATAACTGTATCTGAGCACTTTTATTGTGCCACATATATTTGTTGTCATATAAAAACATAAAATATATATCACACACACACACACACACGCACACAAATACACACAGATGCCTGCAATGATACCCATATGATGCAATTTGCCATTACTGAAAGAAACTAAGACTATCTCCACTTTAATCACTGGTTCTTTGCAAAATGTTCTAATGATAAAGGTAAGCTCACCAGTATATTCTTTAAAAGTCAGTTTAGATTATTTTTGTCACAAAAACCCACCTTTTGTTTTTATCTTGTGCTGTTTTTTATGCCAGTCATTTCTGAAAACAATTACCATCTGTGGTCTGCCGGGAGTCTGTTGAAGCATCTCACAGTCATCAATGTTCATATGGAGACAGACACGTTGCCATCTTTGACATCAACAGACGTAGCATTTTCATGCCATACAGGAAGTAATGGCGCCTGACATTTCTGGGTTGAAAGTCTCTCTTTGTTTCTTGCACTAATGGAAATAGACTTCATGGCCTTCATGTTCACTTCAAGATTGTACATAAATATTTCTATACAAATAGGGAGGTTTCATGTTATTATTTCATGAAAGTTGGGAAACAAAGGTAAAGGGAGAAAGTCTCCAGACAAACCGAAGATGATTTTAAAAATAGTTTAAATTCTGTGTTTCAAAAATAGAATCGTGATATATGTAGTCACATTTGCCATTTGCTTTTTTTTTTTGCCAATGGTGAGTTTATATGACATTACCATAAAGGACTAATGGACAAAATAATTCTAACTAGAGGTATTCAAACAGCTGCACTATACTGATTCCCTGCTATCATTGCATATTTAGGTGATATTAGGTGTTGAGGATGGAATGAAACCCAATTACTTGATTCTGAAGAAAAAGTTCTCATGTCAACAGGCATTATTGGCACCCAGGATTTCCAACAAGTCCACTTTGACCAGCTCCCATTTTCTAGGGAAGTGCTAGCATGTTAAGGTGACTTGTGATTTTTGTTACCTGAATTTTTACACGTTGGGGAATCACTTGCAACAGAAAGAATTAGCAGTCGAATACAGTACAGTTGTGGGTTGAGGTAGATACTGTTTATATCCTGGCAGAGAAAGTGGCATTTTAATTTCTTAGATATAATTTGAGTGATATCTTCTAATACTGTAAAATCTTGAGGCCGACTGGCTATTCTATCCTCACACAGTGAAGTAGGATGAGGGTGCCTTGAGAGGGTGGAAGCAGGTGGGTGAAGGTGCTGATGAGCTTTAAAAAAACCAACCAAACAAAAGAATTTTTATTGAGATTTTTCTGATCATAAGCCTTAATTTGTATATTTTATTTTTCAAGGTTTTAATATTTATTTATTGTGAAGTTGTTTTAATACCAATACAAATATTTTAGCCTTATGAAAGGAATATATGTTTGTGTAGAAAATTTAGAATACTCAGATAATTAAAAATAAGAAAAACAGTGCTACTCATTATCTCATCATCCAGAAATAATGATTGTTAAAAGGTTGACAATAACTACTTTTAGTCGCTTTTCTATGCAAAGGCACACTAAAAAAATCAATCTTCTAATCATATATATTATGGCATTATTTCCTTTTCTGCTTTTTAAATATAGAGATATAATAAACATTTCTCAACAAGAACTATAATAGTTACATTGCATTTTATCTTATGAATGTACAAAACTTTAATTTTGTTGTTTTGGAAAACTTAACAAAGTTCCCAGTTATTTGCTGTATAAAATATGCTCCAGTTTATATTTTAGTAGCAATTTGGCAATATATATTCCAGTTGAAGCTGTGTATATCATATAACCTTGCAGTGTAATTTGATTTATGTACTTGAGAGAAACTCTTGCCTTTGTGTTGTTAGAGGAGAAGTGTACTTTGCTGCCTTGTTTATAATACATAGCTAATTGTTGTGTCAGTGGGGTATTATATAACAGATTGTGGTTTGTTTATACCATGGAATAATACATAGACTTGCACAGTGAGTATAGCACACAGTAAGTACAGTACGATGAGTGTGCATTGAACAAACTAGAGCTATACCAAGTCAACGTGGATGAATCCCCAAAATTTAAGGTTAGGGTCAAAAAGAAAGTGGCAAAAGGATTCATAGTATATCATTTATAAAAACTTTAAAAACATAAAATTACTATATATTGTTTATCCCAGCAGCACATCCTCCCACCCAATAGCCTTCCCCACTGATGCTAGAGGTGAAACATCCACGTTCTTATCTAAAGCCAGTCGTCTCGTTTGTACACCAGACCCGAGCCCTTTGCCTACTCGGGGGCTTTGCTCTGGGAATTCTCCCCACCATCTTCTGCACTGTCCATTTTTCCTGCTGTCTTGGACCATAGCCATCATTTATACAACAAAACAAAAACTCTCTAAATCCTTCTCGCCCCACTGTATTTTGTTTGTTACCTTTTAAAATACTGGAGACTATGTTACTAAGTGTATTGCTTATTGTCTGTCTCCCCCTAACTTGAAAGTAAACTCTGTCTCCAGCAGACCAAGGATCACCGTCTCTTTGTTCACTCATGTATCCCAGACACCTGCAACCAGCCCCAGTGCAGATGGTGGGGGTGGTGGGCTGTGCACCAATACTGTCGAATGACTGACAGTAAGAACGTGAATGCATCTTAGGTGCCATGAACAATAACTTCAGAAGAGTGGTGCCTTGGAGGATGTAGGAAATGGGAAAATGTGAAGAGCTACAGCTATGTATAATATTTTATTTGTTAAAATAGAAAATAAAGTCCTTCAGAAAATACTATATACTTTTAATCCTTATTAAAGCAGGTTTTAAAAATTTTATACATTTTTAGCATATTCCTACAATAAAAAAGATATTGTGATGAATATCTTTGTACGTGAATCTTCCTTATTTTCTATTATTTCCTAGAGATGGACTTTTAAGGAGCTCAATTGTAAGAATACAAAGACTGAGATTCTTGATACATATTAGCCAACAGTGTAGGAGAGGCTTGTTTTACCACAACCTCACCAAGAATAAGTAGAATAATCAATACCTTTTATGGAGTGCTTATTATAGACAGGTATTGTTACTTCACGTAAGTACCTCATTTAATACTTCCAACAACTTTATGAAATTGACACTATTATTATCTATATTTTGGATGAGGAGGTTAAGCCGTAGAGACAGAAACTTGCTTGTCTAAGTCACTCAACTTAAAACTGACAGAGCCAGTCCTTGGATTCATATCGGTATCCCACCAAAGTTAATGTCCTTAAACCCAGGGCATCATAAAATTTTTGTAAATCTGATATGTAAAAAATTACCTCATGGTTTTAGGTAAACTTTTTTCTCCCTAAAAAATACTTATGGAGTTATTCCTATTCTTAAAATTCAAATTGTGAAAATGTTACTTCAAAATATGTTTCTTTCCCTTAATTTTCTCTGGAACACAGTGAGCCATTTTGAACTGTAGTCTGAGGTTCTATTTTACTTTCATTTCTGTTTATTACTTCTTTCCCAATTGCCCTAGCTATTTTCCTCAATATCTATTATTTTCTTTCATTCTATAATATCTCTATTTTCTTGTTCTCTATATTTTGAAAAACTTATGAGGTCTGTCTTCTGTGAGACTAATTTGACTTCCTTTTGTTTTCTTTTAAACAACTTCTAATGTAGTTGAAGCCTGGTGATTTAATGTCCTCTAAGTTCATCTTTATCTCATCTGAGTCCTTTTCCTTTTCAGATCTTAGTGTTTTAGCCTTATCCTGCCTTTCAATCACATCACCTGATTGTTCCCTTTTGGCTCTCTGTACTTCTTTATGGAGATGTCTGCTTATATTTTCTAGAAGATGTCAAATGTTAAAAATGATTTTGCTTCTGGTTCCTGCGATAAAGTTGTTTCAAACATCATTCCATTCTCTGGATCATCATGATGATATTTCCTTGTTACAGTTTATTTTTCCATAGATTCCTGTTGATTTCTCTTACATGTATGTATCACAGATGTGAAGCAATTTATTCAATTTATCTTGACTTCTGTCCATCTTCTTGGCTGCAGGATGAACTCTCTCCTCAGGTTTGTAGCTGGGCAGCCAGCCAGAGGGCCTAGATTTCAGAATATCAGGTTTATCAATTTTTCTTGAGTAAGCCTTGTTGTGCAAAGATGAAATATTTGTTCACCACCACCTCTCTGCATTGCTTCTTATCTGGGTTCCCGGGCATGTGGAAGCCATGATTTCATTAAAAATTGCATTTCTCATCATGTACTGCTGACCCCTTTTTTAATCTTTAAGATTTTGCCCACAAATGCCTTAATTTTTTGAAATTCAATGAAGGCTGCCCAACAAATCTTCCTTATTGTTTTTTTTTTTTCTTCAAACAATAAGAGCATTTATTAACTGACATCACAGAAAGTCCAGAGATGAAGTGAGCTTCAGAACTGGTTGATCCATCAGCTTAACCAAAGAAAGGTTCTTTCTGTTTCTCAGCATTTTTATACACAAATAACAGCCAGGCTGAGAATCAAATCAAGAACTCAATACCATTTACAATAGCTACAAAAAATATATATATTTTATCAGAGTGATATGTCTTATAGAATGAGTTAAGAAGGATTCCCTCCAGAATAGTTTCAGCAGAATAGTTACCAGTTCTTCTTTGCAGGTCTGATAGAATTCTCCCACAGGGGTTTTCTTAACACCTTGCTGAGTATTACATCTCACATGGCTAAGGAAAAATGACCAGAGAACTGTAAGCTGAACAATTACCAGAATTTATACAGAGTGTGGGACTTTTATATTCCAACTACTCAGAGTAGAGTTTATCCATCAGGACATTAAGTAGAGACACCGGACTGGTCATGACTTAATAGTGGTGTTGAACTTTTCCTGGAGTAAAGACTACTCTAGACCTAACCTAGAAAAGCTTACAAAGAAGCTTTGAAGGGCTCAAACTGATGTGCAGGTAACTTAACTGCCTCTTAAAACAAAGCCCTAAATTCTTCAAAGGATACAAAAAAATTCAAAGACTCCATAACATAACATTCACAATGTTCAGGATCTAATAAAACCTATGCATAGTCCTGGAGGTCTTTTGTTCTGAGTAGCTCCTTCCTTTCTGAAACTCTGGCATGCTACATCATTCCCCATGAACTCTGATCTCCATCTCCTCGACTCAGCAAGTTTGTGTCATTCAATTTAAATTCCACCCTGATACTAAATCCAGGAAAAGATACAACAACAACAACAAAAAGAAAACTACAGACCCATATCCCAGAACTAAACAAAATTGAAACCAATAAAACAATACAAATGGTAAATGAAATGAAAAGTCGTTTTTTTTGAAAAGTTAAACAAAATCAATAGACCACTAGCTAGATTAACCAACAAAAAAAGAAAAGATTCAAATAAACTCAATCAGAAATGAAAAAGGAGACATTACAGCTGTTACCACAGAAATACAAAAGAGCATCTGAGACTACTATGAACATCTTGATGCACACAAACTATATAATCTAGAGGACATGCATAAAATTTTGGGAACACACAATCTCCCAAGCTTGAATCATGAAGAAATAGAAATACTGAACTTATCAATAACAAGTAGTGAGATTCAATCAGTAATAAAAAAAGCTTCCAATCAAAATAAGCCCCCAACCGGATGGATTCATGGGTGAATTCTCCCAGACCTGCAAAGAAGAACTGGTAACTATTCTACTGAAACTATTTCATAATATCATGAAGAAGGGAATCCTCCTAGTAAAATTACTAGATATGTCAAGAGGCAGAAACCTGTAACCAAGTGGAAAATCAGCCAATAGAAATAATTGAGATGATGAATCTTACAAACAAGAATGTTAAAATAGCTATTCTAACAAGGTACAAGTATTTAAAGGAAAATATGAACATAACAAGACAAAAAATAGGAGATATAAAACATCACCAAATGGAACTTTCAGAGACTAAAATTATAATTTTTGAAATAAAAGTTTTACTAGGTGATATGAAAAGTTAGCAAGTTCTGTTCTGCTGCTGAAGAACAGATCAGTGAACTGAGGGTGAAAGGGGTACTGTTAATAAGTACAGCAGGTGAAACTGGGGCATGTCCTGGGTAAACTGAGACATGGTCGCCTAATTATTGGTGATACTAAGTTGAATAACTTGGTTAAGATGGCATCAGCAGAGGGCTTCAACGTACAAGTACATTTTTCCTTTGTAATGATTAAGTAACGTGAGTGAATACATTGAGAACATGTGAATATCGTGTTCCAATATCATATTTTACATAATGGTTTTAGTACCCACTAATAAGCCTTGCCCGAACAAGTGATTACATTTGAGTTTGAGTTTATTGTTCCATCATTTTGTCTGAGTGTTTAGTTGGCATTCTTCTGTAAAGAAGACCTTTCCTCATCCTTCCCCTTGTCTTTTTAATATCTTTTTGGACTCATCCATTAGGGTCAATATTCTTTTCTCTTTTTAAAAAAAATTGTATTATTTTTATTGTGGTGGTGGTTTTTGTTTTTTTATTATTTCAGAATATATTTTTTTAATTTTTTTTTATTTCAGCATATTACAGGGGTACAAATGTTTAGGTTACGTAAATTGCCTTTGCCCCACTGGAGTCAGAGCTTCAAGCATGTCCATCCCTCAGATGGTGTGCACCACACCCATTAGGGGTGAATGTACTCATCCCCTTCTCTCCTCTCCTGCCTGCTCAACACCCGATGAATGTTTCTACTATATGTGCACATAAGTGTTGATCAGTTAACACCAATTTGATGGTGAGTACATGTGGTGCTTGTTTTTCCATTCTTGGGATACTTCACTTAGTAGAATGGGCTCCAGCTCTATCCAGGATAATACAAGAGGTGCTAGCTCACCATTGTTTTTTGTGGCTGAGTACAACTCCATGGTGTACATATACCACATTTTATTAATCCACTCTTGTATTGATCAGAATATTATGGGGGTACAAACGTTTTGGTTACACAAATTGCTTTGTACCATTTGAGTCAAAGTTGTAAGTGTGCCCACCCCCCAGATAGTGTGCATTGTACCCAGTAGGTGTCTTTTTTTCTGTTCAAATCATTAGAAAAATTGGCCAGCAGGAACCCTCATAAGCTGATTCTTTGCTGTTTTGATGTGTCCTATTTGTATTTCAGTATTTACTTGTTTTATGTTAGAAGATTCCATTTGTGACTTGTAATTTCCCCTTCCCATTGGTTTGTCTGTCTATTGATATTCCTGTACCACACTGTTTTAATTACTGATCTTTATAGTTTCAATCTCTGGTGGTGGTAGTCTCCTATTATTATTCTTTTTTTTTTCCAGTGTTATTATTTTCTTTTTTTTTTATTTCAGCTTACTATGGGGGTATAAAAGTTCTGGTTAGATATATTGCCCATGTCCCTCCCATTCCCCCGAGT